>VZSG01000167.1:202533-250590 GCA_013398315.1 Nothoprocta pentlandii | reverse complement strand
GCCCGAGCGCGCCGTGGCCCGCCGCGGGCTGCGCGGCCGGGGCTCCGTCACCGCGCGCCCCTGGCACCGCGGGGCCTGCCGAGGGGGACGCGTTTGCCCCGCTCGGCGGCGGCGCCCCCGTGACGTGACCCGCTGGGGCTGCCTCGGAGAGGTGAACTTCTCCTCTCCTGAATTAGAGAGGTGAACTTCTCCTCTCCTGAATTGGAGAGGTGAACTTCTCCGCGGAGTAAGTCTTTGCAAAGCTGGTTCCGCGCCCTTGCAGTCGCTCCTAGACTTCTGTGTGGCAAATTCAATGCATGTGCATATATGAGTGTATTTACTGATTCATAAGGAATATTTTAGACAGAATTCTTCTAAGTGCAAAATCTCTTGGACAACCTGTCTGTCCCCCCTTTGTTTATTTTTTATTTATTTTTCTTTTTTTATACCATGTTACCCTCTGGACGGGAGCATAGTACGTGCAGTAAGGTTGGCTCCTGGTTTGAGAGGCCCCCCTCAAACCAAGGCTGAGGGCTTGGTCTGGCCCAGACTCTCATTTCTGCTCAAGACAAATGGGATAGAAAGTGTTAAGACTCTGTATTTGTGAAAGTGGATTTTGACAGGCAATTTTAAGACCCCAAAATAGACCAGCAGCTGGAGTTTCTCCCCTTCCCTTTTTGCATTTTTTGGATTACAAATGGAATAATATCTGCTTCAGTTATTCCTGGCACACAGACACCCACAAAAACACACACACACCTTTTAATATATGGTTGCTAGGTTGCTGGCTTGCTTTGACGTACAGTGAGCTGTCTTCCCCTTCTCCTATCCCCTCCCCCTAAACACACTTGGTATCGCAAAACCCGGCTGAAGGAAGGGGCAGGGGAAACCAGGGAACAAGCTGCAGTGTGAGAAGTTTGGGTACCTGCCTTTCCTTGTGTTTAGTTATATATGTAACATTAAGATTGCAAGCAAAAGCCTGTAAGTTGCAACTGAAAGTGGAACAATTGTTACAAACTTGGCCTATTGCTGGAAGAAGTGGTGGTTAGAAAATTAGAAACTTGCGAAGAAATAGAAACTTGCAACTCAACTTTTCAGTTTCAGGAAACACACCTGGCCATACTTCTTCTCTAGAGGCATTTTTCTTTTTTTCATTCAAAACCAAAACCAACCCTGAACTTTCTCAGTGAAGTGCTGGCCACGTGTGATGGTAAAGCTTGAAAGACTTTGTGGTAATAAACGTGTTTTGTAAATTACTCTTTCCTCTTACAGTAATAGGAAATCCTTAAGAAAGGAAGGGGATAGCTATGGTTCGTCTTCAGTGACTTCTGTGTATATTTAGTCCTTTCCTCTGCTCTTTGTGAGACAAATCCAAAAGAAAAAGGCAATCCTACAAGCCATCACCTGCTAATTTGTTAGAGCAAATTTAAATGAGATTTATCCCCTTTTACACAGACTTCGTAGGCATGAGGGCTTCATCGATATCCACAGTCTGATAGTCCATTCATGAGAAATAGTCCGTAAAGCAGATCATACATCTCTTAAACAGTATAGAAAGGCATGTCCAAGTTGTTTTTTAAACCCCTCAAGCAGGCTAAATAACAGGTGTCATCGAGGGGTCCCAACAGTTCTAGTTTGAATGATTTTTCAGAGTAGAGTTATGGTAAGATTTATTTTAAGTAGCTCTGTCCGTGAATATAGCTCCTTGGGGCAGGAGGATGGGGAACTCTGCAGGTAGGGGGAGATATGTGTCACTTTTTAGGTTATGTCTAGTACAGTGGTAAGGTTTTCAAACCTTTAGTGAAGAATAATTTCCAAGGCCTGATACTTTCACACTAAAATGGGGAATCAGAGGAAGTTGTCTGGGTGTAATGAGTGTTTTTTGGAAAATGCTTTTCTAGTATTTAAGGTATAGGGAGTAGCTGAAGAAAAAAAATGAAAATGCCTTAAACTTTGCTCTTACTGAGCACATATTCGGTGCTGCATGACAGCTTGGGAAAGATTGCCAAGGATGCAGGTGAAAAATGTGAATGAGCATGTGTGCTATGTCTGCTATATTGGACCTCCCAGCAAAAGTCAATTCACAAGAAGTGGTTCCTGCTGCTGTGGAACAGGAGAAGTTTTTATGCGTGTTTAGGACCTTTTCTTCCTCCTCCTCTGGCTCCGCAGTTCAGCATAGAGTTGGGTTATTCACTGTCATCTTCTACATAAAGAGCAAGTGAGCCAAAAGAACCCTCTCGTGTCTGCTCTCTGTGGCTTCTAACTAATTTGCACATAAACTAAAAGTCACAATCCACAGGGTTACTATTAACAGCTGTGTTCATGTGTGTTATTACAGTAAGCTATTAAAAAAAAAAATTTTGCCTGCTATATTCTTAGCATAAGACCATGTTTCTAGGGTTAGTTTGGTTTAGTTAGATTGTCAACTTTATTTTATGCCTGTAACTCGTTTTATTGGCTGCATAGAAAGATTTTTTTTTTTTTAACTTACTGAGCTTAAGGTTGATTTTTGGATTTTTAACACCTAATATTAACACTCTGTTTAACACTGTGGTAAGAAATTTCATTACAGTATTTTATTACAGTATTTTATTTTTCTTGGAGAGGGTACTGAAAGTCAAAAAAGTATGAAAATGAATGATAACATAATCATGCCTAATATGGTCTTTTAAAGTTCCAGATCCAATTTATGTCATTGTAAACTAATAGGACATTAATATTAATCATGGACAAAAAAAAGGATTGCTGAAGGTAGAGGGTATTTTATTCTCCCTACTTCCTTTATGAGGTGGTGTTTTTTAAAATGTGCCAGAAAGAAAAATGGAAATCTTGACCTAGGTTATGTCAATGTTTCATTTAATATGAGAGTCATTACAGTTGAAGCCCATATTTCTTCTTTATCTAACGTAGTATATACTTTAAGGTTTAAATCTTGCAAGATTAACTACAGTCGTTTTGTAAAGACTTTAATGTTCATTCCTCAGTATTTGCATCTGCATTTTAAAAAATGTTTAGATTTTGTTGAAGAACTTGTTTTCAGTTTGCCTTTTCTCCCCCAGCTCATTTCTAACTTTGTGTATTAGAAGTAGAAAGAGGGCTGGACTCTGATACCGTTAGCAGCTCTTGTTCGTTGAAATAACAGAAAAAGAAAATAAATATGACATACAAAGGTTCGTGTAAACACATAAAATCTGTAGTTGTTTTAGTTATATAGATCCGCTACTCTATTTTCCCATGTTCATGAAGACGTTACATGATATGCCCCATGTTTTGGCTTTGAAAGAGCTTTTAAACAAGGAAGAAGGTGCAGTGGAATGAGAGAGAGTCCCCGGAGCCATGAAGGGCTCGGGATGCGGTGCAGCTTGTGCCCTGTGCAGAGTGTGGCCTGGACCCTGCATCGCTGCTGCCAGCTTCACCGGAGAGCACAGCTCATGGTTATCCTCATGTCTTCAAGGGCACCGAGTGGGTTCAAGGCATTTTATCATCAATCTCACGCTGGAACACCATCCTTTTGGTGAAGACATTTTCATCCTGCAACACAAGACTCCTGTATTTATTGAATGAAACTCTGTTACGATGTTAGGTGGCAACTGCTTGCCTAAAATGACTCATGGTAATAGTCTTTTGGCAGCTTAATAAATTTTAGAGTGATAGATATGGTCAGTTTCTGCTAATGTTCTTGTTTATTTTGAATATAAAAGTTGAAATTTTAGGGGAAGTAAAATATTTGCAGTAGTTTGAGAAGAATTTGCTCGCTTCTCAAAAGCCTGGGAAAGCTTGTAAGGGGAAAAATGGCAGCTCTCCTCGGAGGAGAAGCGTTTCTACCAAACTGGCTCTCATGTAGCCAGGTTTGTTGGATTTCTGGCAATGCCTGGCAATCCCCTCTCCAAATGAGATGAAAGGAACAAGTCCCATACAAGGCCCTGTATATTCAGAGAAGAATGAGAACATCTTGGAGGGCACGCGTGGACATACGGTGCAAGAGATGCCTGCATGCAAGTCTCCGTGTCACAATCTCGCCTAGACAGTCCAAGATGTGCGGAACAGAAGCACAGCAACAACTGGAAGGCTCGGGAGATTAGCAGGGGACTGCAGTGCACTTCGCTCCTTAGTCACATGCCGGGTCTGGCTCAAGAAACCGAATCGCGACCGTCTCATGGCTATCAGGCGGTCTGCGTGTAATTGCTCCACGAGCCTCCCACCAGACAGGTTGCCAGCTGAGATATGGGCACGTCTGAGAGGTCAAGGACTGAAAAGGTGGTGAAAGAAAAGGCACCCTCTTCAGATGCTCTTTCTACGGGTGCAAAAGTCACTGTTACGTGAGGGGCTTGCTGCTGTTTGCCACGCTGCCGGTCTTGGGTGAGAAGGAAGACGTGCTCAGCTCTCTGGAGCTCATCGTGGATTTCACATTTGATAGACATACGGTGAAATTGATTATGCATGCAAAGAAGAAAAGGCATGAACAAGGATTTAAGCTTTCAACTGAAAAATGTCGATGGAAATGTTATTTTGATGCAGTAACATACTTCCTTTCAAAGCTTTGCAGCACATACGTTTAAGGAGAAAATCTGAACTCGGAAGGAATTTGCAGCTCTCGCACATTTGCAGATCTGTAAGTGATGGTTGAAAACCACTGGATTTCAGAATGTTTTCCAGTTTAGCCCAAGAGAAGAAGTGCCTGAACTAGGGGATTAAAGGCTTTTTAATAACAATGATCCATGTTCTCATTTTTGATGCTGTGGGACTTCTGAATGCAGAAGGAGGGCAGCATGCAGCCTCAGATATGGAAACACTGTGAAAATTTGGAGAGCACTATTCATAAGTATAGTCTCTTTAGGGACAGGATCTAATGACTGTAATGAAAAAAAAAAAAAAAAAAACAGTGATGCTCTGGATCTGTCCTGTACTATGGCAGGAAAGAAGATTGTGAATTTTACTCACTGAATGTCCTTCCTAGGACAAATCTTAAAAAGACACCGTGTTCTGCAGTCAACAGGCAAACCACAGAACAATTGTCCATGTGCCTCCCAAATGGATTTTCCTAGGTTGGCTCTGTTATTCTGTGGAATTTAACTCACTTTAACAAGAGTTTATGTGAATTTCAAGGTTGGCTGGTGCTAATTCCTCTGCAAGGTCAGGGTCTAATTCAGAAGCAGTGACGCATTCTGGAGTGTTAAATTGTAGGACAGAAATTCCAGGTAATCTAATGAGACAGAAAGTAATTTTAGAAGGAATTAGGGAATGGGGTACCCTTCCAGTCCTCTTAGGCATACCTGAGATAGTGACATTACATAAGACTACATATTTTGCATATATGAAAATTAGTCTCTTGGGAAAAGTGTGAGAGGACATAGAGAACACAGTTCAAGTGGAATTCTTTTAAGGGAAAGAATAAGTGAAATAGTATATGCAGGTGTTAATGGCTAAAAATACATTTTCTCCCCCACGTATCGGTTCAGTGACACAAGGAAAGGGGCTACAGTTGAAAGAGCTGCCATAAAATGATGCATTTCTGTATGGAGATCGTCTGCCTCTGGATATGAATGCTTGCTGCCCTGTGAGAAGTAAATGCAAAACTCCACCAGAACACAAGACTAGAGTAACAAATTGCAGGTTAGACTGCATGATGTTTTAAGTGCAAGTACATTTTTATCTTTTTAAGGCATATGGATCTAGAAAAGATATTCTTGGGTGACTGGAGAAGGTGGAAATGCAGTAGAGGATTCTGCTGGCACTTTTGCCAATAATGCGGCTGTGTGAAGAAAAGGCAAAAAAAGGTACATTTTTTTTTTCCAAGTCTGTCAGAGATGTGTTGATCAGGAAAGGCCCATTTTGAATCCTGATGATATTAATAGCCCGAGAATAGCTTGGATTTGGATCTTTGAAAGGAGCACTTTATTCCCATATATAGTATGCATGGTGCTGCTTAAATGAATGCGCTGTCACTGTAATGTGTTGAGCTCAGTTTGCTTTGCAGTGATGTATTGCATGTATTTGTCAGTGTGAGAGTTACAGAAACTGAGAGCCTTATCCAAAGCCTGTTGAAATAGAGGGAAGCAATCCTGATAACTTCAAAGGTTTTGGGCTCAGGCCTAGATGTTCACAGTGTTCTAGATGAACCAGATATATTTTTTTAAATGGATCTTATGTTAACATTTTGTTTTAAAAAACTTTTACTGTAGTGACATATAGTTACTTGGCTCATGCCTGTTGTGTCTGGGATGTCAACATTAGGAACATAATTTAAAAACAGACACAGACAGACACACACACTCACAGAGTGTTTCTATTGCAATTAAGATGTGCAAGTTCTTCCTGACCTTCGTAGAAATCAAAATTTGGGTGCTTGAACTATTGATAATTCCCTATCATGGTTTCCCTCTTGCAGGCTGCTATGCAAGGGCAAATATTGGCTCTTTTTTAGAGACAGAGTAAACACGTGTTTAATGGAACTGGCAAAGGTCCCTTGTCACATAGATCACTTGCAGGATAGAGATGCAATTGCAGCTGCAGACCCGAGTCCTGGAAATCCCTTTTGCATGTGCTTATCTTCCTACCTCATTTAAAATAGATGCACAAAAATACCTGGGCTCCTAACATCCAGTGGCCTAAAAGAGAAAGGAAAAAAAAACCCTCAATGCTATGTCAGAAAACTGGTAGCATAATAAACAACTGTAGAGTAATAAACAACTGGGGCAGAATTTGAGTGCCTTGTTTGTGTAACTGTTGTGTACAGCTTTACTGTGTTGCTTTTTTATTGCATTTTATGTATGGAGGAAAAAATATATAATACAGTTTTATTCCCCTTTGTCCAAGCAAATGCTATTTGACATTTTATGTCCTGTTATATTTTATTCATTTTTACATTTTTTACATAATGTTTTATCACTTGTTTGTTAAACCAAGAAGGTGACTTGCTCCAACTTGCCATTAAAAATGAGACTGACCTTAGATGCCTGATACTGTGTTTATTTTCCATTTAAGTAAAGAGGAAGCACATTATTACAGATAGGTCTTTTTAAGAAACTACTCCTAAGTCATGACTTTTACATTACAAAAATAAAGTGAGATACATTGAGAGTATGATCCTTTGTTTATGCACCCTAAAACTGTAATCTTTCCTATTATGAACTCTAAATCATTTTAGCTGTGATTATGTACTGGTATTCTACTACACATAAATTATTTGAACCTGATTTCCAGCTTCTTTTACCACCTTTTTAAAAGTGAGTTTGCCGATTGACAGGTAGATGTTGTGTGGCTTTTTATGTTTTCTAAGTAAATGCTATTTCAAAAATCAAAAGATGAAGTGTGCTTGGGTTTTAAGGAGAGAAGGAAAAAGATCTCTCTTTTTTTTCCTTTTCCTTTCGATCACTCAGAACAAAAAACACTCTAGTCAAGAGAGAATACTGCTGGGTCTGGCCTTTAAATTTTATGTGGTACAAACCTATTTTTCTTTTATAGGTAGATAGTGATTTTCAACATTTCCCTTTGTGATTTTTTTTCCCCTTATGGTAAATTTTTTGAATGCTATACAATTCTGATAAATTGATGTTACCATTTGGGAGGATTTTAACAGTTTTTCTTTGGTGTTAGTTTTCTTCTATTCCCCATACATTTATATCTGAAAACTCCAGATGCCATCAGCAGCAGCAGTGGACTGCTGTCACTTACAAACAGATTATTTTCCTATCACTTAAGGCTCTCAGCAGTGTTGTAGCCCTGTTTCCCTGACGCCTCTATTGTTGTCTTATTTTCCTGCTCTTGTAGGATAAGGTTATAGCCACCGTTTGTTCTGTTGTGCTTTTTGAGAGAGGTGTTGGATTAGACACTTGACGAGTGGAGTGTTCCACTGAGAGAGGGCCTGATATTTAAAAAATTTTTATTTATTTAATTCCTATTTAGGGCCATACAAAGTTTTTGTTGGCTAAGTGCTATTCTTCCTCCTCTGACTCCTCCTTATCCGTGTAAATAGTGGTATTGTCTTTTCAGGAGTACTAAGAGCAGGATTCACACAGCATATTACTCTTTCCTCCCCCAAATCACTCAACACTTCATGGTTTTAATGTTTGCAACAATTGTCTTAATCGCTTTACTGGAATGTGTCCCTGAGGTAGACATCTGCTAATATTATAACATTCTGTCCAAAATGTGGAAGTGGACTTTACCTGAATGATTTAGATTATTCAATTTTTATTTTAACTTTATGTTAACTTAAATGATATCTAATATAGGAAATATTTGGTATATTTGAATTTCCAGTTAAATTATAAAATTTGATTTGAGGAGCAGAATAAAAAAAAAACATTTGATTCTTTGGATTTCTGTTTGAGGACATTTATGTTTGTTACTAAGAGCACTTAAGAATATTCACATTAGACAACAATTATTTGGAGTAGTATGTGAAAATTGTCAAGTGTTTAGGCACCACAATTTTTAAGATCTGAATATGCAGATTGATTTTCAGAAATAATGATAAATTCATACGTCTTACTAAAGAGGTTTTTCTAAGCTGTCCTTGAAAATTTATTTCCATATGTAGATTTGTGTCAAAGGATGTAATGATTAAAGCTGAGGTATCATTTTCTTGTAATGCTGACCATACACAGTATATTCTGGACTGGAATCAGGTCTACCTCATCTGCCTGGCTTCTTCTTTCTCTATATAAAGAGGAGAAGGTACTGCAGTGTTTGTGAATTAACATGTCTTTTGCCTTATCATTTGCTATTCTAGATTTAATTTTCTTTTAACAAAGAAATTGATATACAATTTTTATTTCTTTAATAATAAAAAATGAAAACCAAATTTTTGATCCTCCTGTATTGCAATTGTGGGGAGTGTTCAGAACAGGTTATCATTTCTATGCCTACTGTTCTTCTAATCAAACCTTACATGAGCTTGTTTCTTTATTGACTGTCATGTTTAGGCTTATGTTTTTTAAGGTGTCTGCAAAAAAATACTGATGGCTGTAGGCGAATAGATATTAATCTTACTTTTGTGCCAGCCATGTACACAAGTAAATATATCCTTAAATATATATTTAAAATCATTACATGAAGCATTCAGAAACTTTTTATTTCCTATTAAGGGCTGGTAGAATGACAGAATGGGTAATCCTAATTTGTAGAGGTGGAAATTATTTAAAAATCTACAGTACAGTGTTATATAAATAATATAATATAATATATAACCACAAAGTTAAGCCCAGAATTTTGTGGGGCTCTTTGCTTTATATACATAGAGGAACAGAACATGAAGTTTTGAAAAAAATGACATTTCTCCTTGAAACAGCTCAAGGGGACCACAGAAAGGCGGCACAGTTGCAACGTGTGCACTAAGAGAGTAAACCCTTGGACAAACTGTTGAAGCCCTTCCCTGAAGCTGAGCTAGAGCAGAGCTGAGTCTTGTTAACAGGTGCCTTAGATTTCGCTGTGAGCCACTTTATGGGCTCTGGGGAGGTGTTGGGGCTGGGGGACTTTGTGCTCTAAGATGGCAAGGCAGTGCTAGCTTGGCCCAGAGGGGCCTCATGGCATCCTTACATCTGCTAAGTTGTCGCAGCTGTGTGGGTTGCACTGGCTTTAGTTACGACTTGGTATGAAATCAAAGTGAGGTAGATTGTATTTAAACTATCATGATGTTTCTGGAAGTAAGTAACAATGCTTAAGCAAATGTAGCCCACCAGAGCAATTGTTCTGTGGCTAACATATTTTGATTAAGTCTCCTAAGAATGGATTTATCATCCTGAGGTCATGGTTCAACATGCATTGAAAGCATTAAAAAGACTTAACCTCAGTGTTTGGGAGAATACTCTCTACAAGGTATCAGAGCTGTGTTGAAGACAAGTTGACTGCCAAGTCTTAAAATTGCCTTTAGTATTGATTTTAATTTAAGATCTTAATCTTGATTGAATTTCAATTAAGATCTTAATTGATCTTAAATTGTCACAAGCATTTGGAGGTTCTTTTACTGAGCAGAGGGTTCTTGATATGGATAAGATCTGAATATTGAAAAGTTTTAAGACTGGGGTGCTTTAGACAGCACGATAAGCACTAAATCAGTTGTGTCCTTTGGTGGATATGTTTTTGGTTTTCACTGTAGCATTTTAGTGGTATATGGAAGGTACTTTTCAAAGCAAACTCTGTCTTGTCCAGAGTGGCTAAGTTGATTCAGGTGCACTCAGATGCAACTAGGTGGGTCAGGCAGCAACAGCTCAGGTGCTAACAATCCAAGTGCTAATTGATGGTTCATCAGCTGGGGGTGAGTTGCCAGGGTATAAATGCTGGAGCCCAGAGAGTATCTAGTTCTTGCCCTCCCCTCGAGAGGGAGTTTTGCTCCTTAAGAATACAGAATTTGTCTCTGACTGTGGGTTGAGGGGTAAGTTACAGCTTTGGTTGCTGTAATTGTTTTTAACTATCCAGCATATGTGCCGATTGCTATATTATATCTTCTAGAAAGCATTTTCTTTTATTATGCTGCAGTAGTCTGTTTTTGTAGTTCATCTTGCGGTTTCCTCTGGGTCTTGTTTGCTCTGGCCCTGGCGGTTGGCACCAGGCTGGTTGGCTACCTCACATCTTGGGGCATGTGAGGATGAGCAAGCTGGCTGGCAAAGATGATGGTAAGACCTGTGACTTTGGATCACACCTTGCTGTTTTGAAATGTCATGGGTGTTAGACTGTGACAGAACTACTGATGAATTTCAGCATAATTCTTCCAAGATGACCTTTTATTTTTATTGATCTTGTGTCAATCTTGGAGAACACATGAAGGCTGTAGGGATAAAGATGTTTTATGCTCTGGTTGAGTAGAAAAGAAGTTAGTTGGGACAGACTGTTTGGTACAGTTTTTGCCTATTTGATCTAGAAAAGAAAGTGCAAAAGTCTTGGCTAACAGGTGGTGGAATTTAGTGTACAAACCTGTCTGTTAAAGTCAATAGAGAACTGCTTTCCTCGTCCTTCCCCCAGTGTACTTTCTGTATCCCTGGAGACTTGAACTCTAGAGGTTTTATTTTTGGAACATTTTACAGAAATGGAGGGGAAGGTAATGATAACCTGAGTTAAAAACAGAAGTTTTAGAAAAGCTTCCTGGAATCTAAACAGAATTATGAAGGCAGCGCCTCATGCTGAAGTATTTAAATTCCATCAGCTCACTGAAAAGCAATGTCTGTGGATGAGAAATAAAGGCATCATTTAAAATGTGGCTTTTTTCAATTTTTATTTTCTCATCATTATATTTTCCTAATTGAATTGTCTTTCTCTTGGAACAAATAATGTCGGTTGTAAATAATATGATGGCCACAAGGAGGATGTGCAGCAAGAAAGGGAGTATGTGTTGTACAGTAGGCACGGTGAGGAGTATTCACTCTGTGAATGGACATTTTCATACCATTGCCATAATCAAAATTTGGAGTATTCATGTTCATACTGGCTCTAAAGAATAATGTTGCTTTTAGAATCTAGGAAGGTTCCCAGTTAAATATATGCTTGTTGATTGTACTTTTTTTAGCTTCTTTGAACAACACGTGCTCTCTCCAGATATTTGTGAATGTTGTAAGCTGTTCTTAAAAGGAAAATCTCTGAGCATCAAGGTTGTTTTTCTGCAACCAAGAAAGGAAAGAACCAGGGTTCTTGTCAGGCCTTGACTCCTTTGAGAGCCTAGGAGACAGGGGTAGATTAATTATCTCTAAAAGGGATCCATCTGGTAGTGCTAGCAACAAGGAGGGAAGAACAGGTGAAAATCTGAGCTATAATCAGCATATATTGCAGTATGTAACTTGTAGCTCGTGGCACAGCACAAACAGGACAGTGATATTCATGTCAAATTGTTCACTTTTATTGCTTAGATGATGCTTTTTAGGCAAAGCATTCATGTGATATGTTTTACTTGGAAGACTTGATTCTGTTAGCAACATGATAATTCTCATTATAAATAAGAGATATTCAATCCATCTTATGAAAATATATGTAATTTGCTGTATGGATTTGCTTGAAAATGCATGGTTTGAAATCCATTAAAACTAAAAATGGAGGTCACCATTTCAGAACAATAATGTAACTCTTTAAAATTTGGAAGGCTGTCGAAGATTTGCTGCCAACTCAGTTTTGTCTCTAGATTTATCTTTCTGGAAGAAATAATGCAGAATCTCTATGCAGTTTTTTGGCATCTTAAGTTCTTTGCACTTCTCTTAATCTCATGATCATGTCATAGGAAATAGGATTTTAGAAATGACTGTCAAAAAATATATTGAACTACCTGACTTGTTTGGAAGTATGTAAGAAGTAACCTATATAAATACTAGGAAGAAGTGAATTATATTAGGAAAAAATGTAATCAAGAGATTAAAGAAAATAATTGTTTGTCACATAGTGTTTCTAATTTGGCAGAGTTCTTTAATTCTCCCTTTTTATGTCAAAAGTCAGACATTTCTATGTTATTGCCTATGAATTGCAGGAGATGGTTGGTAGAAGTCTTCTAATGCATGGTCCTTTGGAAACTGGGTTTCATGAGAGCAAAGTAGGTGTCTGGACCTTTGGGGTACTTAAATAAATGGAGGAAGCAAGTCCTTTTGTGAACTTAGGAGCTCAGTAATTACATCTTAGTTTAAAAAAAAATATTACATACCTTTAAGTCCATTCTCAGGGTGTGTGTATGAAAGCACTTTTCTGATTTTCTCTTTTCATGGACTTCTTAACAATTTTATGTGATGCATTTGTTTAAATAGCTCTTAGAGCATAGATGCAGAGGTATGTTTTAGCTGGCATACTTGGGTCCTTTGGGAAGCTTAACACAACTTGCAAGACTAGAACGAAAGAAGTGGCAAGATGAGAGCAACAAACACCACAGAAGTAGCTGTCCGCAACAGTCAACAGGCAATATTGTTTTTTTAAAACATTTATTTTATTTTTTATCTCAAGTCTCTGCTTTCAACATAGGACAAAGTATTGATGATGGTAAATTACAGTGTTTATGAGGCCATTGCAAGGAGTCTCTGTTTCTATGGAACTTAATAAAAAAAATTCTTGTTTAGATATTAAAACTTTATTTATAGAACTGCAAAGATGGCTCAGTGACCAGATAATGGGCAAAACAGAAGTTTTGTACTATTATCCTTTTCTGAATAGGTAAAAAGAACTACAGCTAACCATATTTCTATAGTAATTGTATGCATAGTTGAGGCAGAGTGTTAAAAAGTTAGTGCTTTCTCTCAATATAGTTACAAGCACTGACTGATTTTTTAGAAACTATCACTAGATAGGTTTTGATAATTTCACATAAAAGGACGATTTAGTTAAATTCTTGACTACCCCACACTTGTAGTTGGCTGAAAAATAATGATAGGTAGTACAGGGCTGAGATAAATACTGAGAGCTGTGGTACAGAGGACTGTGATACAGTGTGCTAAAAGATGCCTTTTGAGAAGTTGTACTGTACTGCTTTTGTTCATCACTTCCCAGCAGCTTTATTTTTCCACTTTAGTGGCTAAACAGTTCTATTTTTGTCTATTCCACTTTACAATAAAATACTTAAGTCATCATAGACTTACTCCCCACTGTTTGTGCAACCAAGCATCAATTAGGTTACCCTTTCTTTTCTTCTCTTCACCCTCCTTCCCTACCGTGTTCTTGCAAAGAAGAGCTGTTCTGTGGCTTAATATAAACCTCTTCCCAGTGCATCTTCTCCAGAATGTTGTGAGCTGCCCCAGGAGTGGGAGCGGCTTCTTCTCAGAGCAAGGTGCTCCTCAGTGCCTGTGCAGGGTTGTGCACAAGTGTCCTGGGGCTCTTCTCAAGCTGTCACGTCTTCTAGTTAATGCACACTTCTTGTGTGGATTGGAATAAAGGAACTTGCACTGCTGTAGTGTGTAGTTATGGAGATCCACCTTGTCTACGGTGCATCTTCCTTGGCAGCCCAAATCATGCTTCTCAGATATGAACTCACTTTATACCTGTAGTCATTTGTCAACAGTTCTCAGGTTGAAGTTCAACTGTGGGCAGATTTCAGTAGGGGAGACATGTGACAGTGCTCTCTGTTGGCCTGACTAACAACCTGTGCAGGTTGTTATCTTGCAGTCTCCTAAATTCTCTGACTATACAATTCCAATTTTAAATCGGTGGAAAAAAAATTCTTCAGACTTCTACAAAGTGAGAAAAAAATTACAAGTAAGGATCTAAGGCAGAAACAAGTTGCTTTCTGTTAGAAGTGGTTAAATGCGTAATTAGTGCTTTGAAGATCCTTCATGGGAAGTGGAGGTGGCAGAGGCGAGCTAAGGCGTCTTTCTCGTTACTGAAGATAAATAGCATTCTGTATGTTAGAGCACCCCATTCCTTTTTCTCTTCTTTAATGCATGTAGCAAGTAGGTCTAGTCAAATAATTTTGATAAGACTGAGAGACTCATTCCATGTTGTTCCAAGAACTCTCGGTTCTTACTGAAATCAGTGACAGTTGAGGTTCTTAAATCAGTATGGAATTCATAGTTTGTCTAATTTATTAATGTTATTGGTAGGAACAGGCCAGTGCCAAAGCCTCAAACCCAAATACTGGGATTCAGGACCCTGTCCAAGAATTCAATATCAACTCAGCAGATCCTTGTCCAGAACTGGTGCCGTTCCAGCATGAGTACTGCAGGCCTGAAGCCATTCACTGTGGTCTCAATGAGCTGTTGGTAACAGCTTTGTAAGGAGGTTGAGAAGTCTAAAAACAGAAGAATTACAGGGGTTCTGTGATACCCTAAGTAGACCATTTCCAGAGATAAAGTCTTCTATTGAAAATGAAGAGAATCTGAGGTCAACTGTGCCACCAAAATGCATAAGAGAGGAAGAGGAGAGGAAAAGGGGGAAAAAAAACCCAGAAGTACTAAATATGCCTTGCAGGGATTCATATTTTGAAGCACCAGAAATTTCTGTCAATATTTTCTTCTTAGCATCCTAAGGAACCCAGAGGGTAATTGAGGATTATTGGATGTTGGAATCTCTTTATTTTGAATTTGAGATTTGATATTGACGTCCCCATTTCATATATTTTCATTTTAAGTGTTTTTCTCAATTGAAATATAAACTTTCTCCTTTTTTCTCTGTGTGTATATTTATATAAGCTCATAAATTATATGTATAGTTATATATACATACATGCATGTAGAGAAACTTTAGAGAGTCTCTGATAAATGGAAAGGTATTGCTTGGGTTTTTTAATGTGTTCAAGGATGACTATAAGTTATATTTTAAAAACGCACACTTGAATATAATGCAACACCAGTGACCAAAAAGCTAGCGTGTTGCATTGGAATAGGAAACCAGTAAAAGAGCTGGGCAACAATAGATCTTCAAGAAAAGTGTGTATGGATGTGAAGAGAGTACTTGGAGAGCAGCAGTGGCAGAGGAGCACATGAAAGCATTATACAGAAGAATGAGGAACAAGGATTATTATGTTAAACTTGAATTTAGTTTGAGGTATCAAAAAGTAAGCACCTGAGATAAAATTTGGCAATAATCTCAAATTTAAAATTACCTCAAATATGAGTGCACAAAAATGGTTGGTATGTCTGGGTGCATATAGAAAATCAGAAAACAGTTATATATTTTGTTGAGAAGCTGAATTTCAGAGAATAGAGATAAGAAATTTCTGAGTGTATAAGAGTCAAATCTTCATAGTGTTCATTTTTTCCTTCTCTGTCCCTGTTTTTTATGCTTGGACTTCTCTACAGCTCGTGGACTTGGCCCGTTGTGTTTCTGTGAGGCTTTCTTGTCTACCATATGCAAGGACGATAACATTTATTTGGTGTTCCTGTGTCTGGAATTGCTCTTCTAAATGTTTGTATTATGCAGATTTATTTGAAAGAAGCAGCAGCAAAAAACAAATTTGCTCCCGAAAGCAAATCCAGGAGCAAAGGAAATTTTATCAGGTAAAGAATATGGATGACTGGAAAATGAAGGGACATGGTAGTCACGTTGCAAGACGATGAATGTTTAGGCTTTACGAAGGGAAAGCAGAATACTGAAAGGATGTTGCAGGGAATGGCCTAAAAATATTTTTAAGTTTCATTAAACGCAACGATATTTGAAATAATTGGACAGATAGTTAGTGACCTGATCTATATAAAGGAGTTGTGTAGTAGAGAGATTTGTGAACTTCCACTTTTTTCCTGCCTCTGAGGAGGGAGTAGATCATAACTTCCTTGGAAGAGGAACAAAGGATAGCTGCCACATGATAGAATATTTTCATTGAAGTGTTTTGTTCTGAAAGATTGAGCAGAGAAGAGGGGAAAAAGTAGGTACCACATCATTTGAGATGATTAATTGCAGTAAAGAGGGTGGGAAACTTGGAGAGACTGTAGGAAGCTTGTTGCTAGAAAAAAACCCTTTTACATTTGCTTGGTTGGTGTCCAGTGCCCTGCTTTCATCCAGTGTAAATAGGAAAAGGTTGTGGTACATCACTTTTAGTCTCTGTTTATCATCCCATTCCTTCTTTTATTCACTTTAGTGGGAATTTTGCAGGCTGACCAAACTCAAAATATGTCTCCCTGACCTTGGAAAAGCAGTTTCTTACACAGATGGCTAGTTATGCTTCGCTAGAGTGTTTCAGGACTGGACTGTTGGGAAAGTTCCATTTTTTTCAGACAGGCCTGGAATAATAAAGGAAATAAATATCACATATGATCAAATGAGGATAATTCATGTTGCCAAGATGTTGCAAAGTATAGCAAAGTAACCAGTGATTTACTTTATGTCCATCTGGGTTTCCTGAAATTGATTCTTCATTTATGAATGGTTATTTTTGTTACTCAAAAAGGTGGACGCCTCCTCAAAATCCCTTCAGTACAGGTAATAATATATAACAACAAGGGTATCTGACTGATGTTTGTACTGGAAGCAGTACTGGCAGGCTTGTTTAAAACACTTTCCGTTCAGAAAGGAAAATGCAACTGAAATAACCGGCAATACCCAGAGCTGAAGAAGTTATGACATTATCAGGAATAATATGTTGTCATTTGTTTATGGACTTCTCTCTGTTCTGGCCCTTTATAGATTGTCACTTAAATCTATAGTGATCAGAACTAGACATTCACCCTTCACAAATGGAAGGTCAAATTGCCTATCATGTTTTTGGGAGTGCAGTTTTTATGTTGGTCTCTTTTTGAAGTGACACTTAAAGCCTTTGAAGGGGCAGCAGTACAAGGATGATTCTATTAGTGTGTTTTTAATGAAAGAGCTTCCTAAATGCAGTTGACCTATGTAAATTCCAGCATACAAGCATGAAGCCAATGGGCTGGTTTTAAGCTTCGGAAAAGAAGTTAAGAATCCAGCTCTGGGTACAGCATGCAAAGCAGAGAAATGGGTGTGATAGCAGAGGATATTTATGCTCCTAATTGCAAGCTACACCAGTTCTCACTCAGCTTTACTAAGTGATTGGAGTTGAAATGGAAGTAGATAAGCTTGATTAGGACAGCTGTGATTCCACACAAATATAAGCATTGCCATCTCTTTTTCCTCCCATTAATCATTGATGCCAATTTTTTTTCTTTCCCCTAAACAATGAGATACCTGGGAAATCTGTTATGTCTATTCTTCATAATTTGTCTGTTCTAAGTGAAATGCTGATGGCATTCCTAAGTCCATTTATGGTTCAGAGCGTGGAAGGGAAGCATATATCTGTGTGACATCGTGTGTCCAGCGTAGGGAATTGTTCAGTGTGTAAATGGAAGCTTATCTGCCATACTGACTCCAGCATGAATAAAAAGAATAGTTCAGACTATTAAGGTTAAGTTTATTTTACTTTGGAAGATGTTCGCTCAAGATCTTAGAACTGCGGAGATGGATCTTTGAAACCAGGATTATCTTAAAAATAATCTGTCCAGTACGTGTATTGAGTTTGAAAAAATATTACCTCTGAAAGGGCATGTATCAGAAATATTAATATTTAAACAAGGCTTTTCTTGTCTCAGTCCCACTCTTGCTTTATGACCGACTTTACAGTGAAATGATAATATTGTTACTGAGAATGCCCAGCTATCAGGTTAAATATTTTCAGGATGTAGGTGCAGCTATAGTGCAGGAACTTCTGGATTATCTGGTTTATTGTGCTCAAGGATGTTTGATAATCTAAATCCTAGCCAGAAAATATCTAATTATGTCAGCCACTAGTGTTCTTAGACATGCACAAATAGTATGTGTTACTGCTCATATTTTGAAATCTTCTGATATTAAAAATGGAATCCAAATAAATAGACGTGATTACCATTCTGTTTACGCTGTCTCTGCTTGCACTGTTTTTTCAACTACAGCGGGAACTCTGAAGAAGTTAAGTTTTTTAGAAGGTATCTTTAAAATGACTAATGTGCTAGAAAATGTTTTAAATGTTATTTCATCCCCCAAAACCTGCCTACGTAAGTACAGCTTCTCTGTCCTGAAAGAGATGCATACGTATAACATTTTCAAACAAGATGACAAAGGTCGTCTGCAGAGTCTAATCTGTTATTGGTGCTGCATGATATTCATAAGTTCTTTTTTTTTTTTTTTGCCAACTTAATATAGGAAGATAACTGCTTATGATGGATTACTGGCTAGTAAATAAAAGGTGATGTTATTTCTGTGGCTACTGTTTATGATACCATAAATGCAGGTTTATGGCTTCCCTGCAGGGACCAGGAAGGATGTTCCTTGGCTGGAGACCACATGCACATTCTGTACTCGTAGTAACTAGCAGCAGGGCTGGAGTGGAATGGATGAGCATCGTGACAATGAACACTCGGTGCTGGCTTGCTTGGGATTGCCCTTTTGATGTAGTGCCTTACACTGTGCATTAGGTTCCTGTCAGCTCTTATGTGAAAGACTTTAAGCCTGTCATCGAAATAGTGGAGGCTCACACAAGTATCTTGCCTTCTGGGGGCGGGGAGGGGGGAAATAATGCATCTTGCAGATACTTAAACACTTGCATGAGTGTTAACTCTTCTACTGAGTTTTGGTTTTTAAGTACAAATTGTTTAGATTGAGGTGAGAACTTTGCAGCTCTGCTTCACAAGTTTTGTTGGCTATATTTTGAAAGTCTGAAAGCTGCCTCTTAGCATTTAGTGAATGGTACGTATTTGGAAGATCTCTTCGACATTGAGAAATGGCTCACATAGTTTATCTTTTCAAATTTGAAGTCAAGGGAAAGACTAATTATTTCAGATAAACAAAATACCCCTTTTTCATTTATCTGATCGCTATAAGAGCATGCTTGCACACTTGCATGCTCCTGAGTTGACCCAATATGAAGAGACAGCTTGTCTTTGAAGTGTGGCAAAGCCCTAGTTCAATGTCTAAACCAATAGTATCTATGGTGCATAGCCAACCTTCATAAATCCTTCATTTAAGGCTTTACGCTTTTACTTAGATATATATTATTTGATATTACTTGAGCAAATTGGAAGCTCCTTTAGAGAGAAATTTTAAACATGTTAACTACACCAGACCTAATACAAAAAATAGACATACAACTATCCTTAAACTTGTCCATCTGAAGAGAATCATTTTGTCTTAAAGAAAGATACAGGTGACTATGGGCACTGTCTGCAGGACAGGTGCACTAAATCAGAGGACATAGAGATGTTGCCCTGTAGGGCTGCAAATGTACATAAGTGTTAAGGACTGAGTATAATTAATCAGTTTGGTATAATTATAAATTGTAAACTAAATGAGTTCTGGTAAACAGTTTGCTTTGAGGTTTTCACAGTTTGTTTTGTAATTTTTGCCAAAATGTGGCAGCTGAATGGCAGGAGCATTAAAGAGCCACAAATTATAGAATTTAAACTTAAAGGCAGGAAAGGAAAAGTAAAACTCCAGAGAGATCAAATTTTAGAGAAACTTTTGAGTATACATAATTTTGAATAATTTTCTCAAGAACCATGACATTTTTTTTCAGGCAAACACAGTAAGCATGGATATTTGTGTCTGGGAAGGGAAACCTTTCTGTTTTACTGCAGTTAGGATTGTGTTGAGTATGTGCATTTGTGCAGAGGTCTTTATCTGATTGTGCTTCACCTACTACAAAATAGAAAACTCTTAGGATGAAGTCTTAGTTTTACTGGAATTATTTTAATAACAACCACAGAAAGACATTTTATGTTTATATTTTAAATCTTTGGTGGTTGGATTCTTCATGCCCTTACTATGTTTGCAACTATCTAAACCGTAAAAGAAACAGAGCTGAGGTCTGTACAGTTGTTGATGCCATTTCACATTCACTTTGCTGGAAGGGCAGTGACTAGGGAATGGTATTTTCTATTGGGGAAACTGAGTTACAGGATTCACACCTTTGCTTAATGAAAACTCTTAACTGATCTGTGCTGTTTCATAATGTATTGCTGAAATTCCCTGCTCAGCTTATGCAGTTGTGAGGAAATACATGTAATTGTCTACAAAGCAGGATTAAGTGAAATACTGAGAGTTGTATTTATAGGTTACGTTGGTACAGTACGCTTTTCTGTTATGGCCTGTGCTTGAAAGGATTGAATATAGTTTAGTGGAAGGCTTGCCTCCTCTACCTGACCCCTTTTCAATTATTCTGCAAGTTCTACTCTGCCATCTTCTCCATGTTATCCCTTTTCTTTTGGAAAAAGAAATTTCACTTCTATTCCTGTTTTCAAATGTCAGAAGAGACAATGCTGCCATGGGTTTTATGATGTAGTAGGAGTATCTGATACTACAGGCGTTGTTGCCAATTCTTGAGATTTTTGTATTTTAACTCCCTGGTAGCTAAAGGTGACTTCAGGAAGGCTTGTATGGAGGACAATATAGGGATGTATATAAAGGGAGTATATGTAAACCCAGGCTTCTCATACAAGGTGAATAAATGCATTCTGGTGACATCAGTGAGATTTGATCATTAAAAAATGAGGTAAACTTTTTAAGTGATTTTGGAGCCATGGATAAGTAGCCCCAAGTTTGTCCCTAGTAGTCAAAGACTGATGAAACCTCTCAATAATAAATGTTTCTGTACTATATCTATTTAGGAAGTGGGTGGATTTAAAGGTTCATTAGCAGGGGTACTGGGAGAACAGAGTATGAACGTAGCAGGAGATCTATGCTTGGATCCACGAGTAAGAATTGATCTTGATACAGTAATGTAGATGCCCTGTGTTGTTGTTAATGCTGTGGAGCATCCTGGCCATGCAGGCCTGAGGCAAGTTACATGAGGCTTATGGGAAACCTGGGTCTCTTGGAGTAGTAGTCGGATACTAAAAGAACATCCTAAAACATAAATGGAACGAGTTAGGAGTGTTCAGGTGCACGGAGCACTTGCAACCCGGTGGCACTGTTGTGTTTAAAGGCTTCACCTTCTCTTGCCCTTAGTTGCTTATGCATCTGCTACCTGCAGGATGGTGGAGGGAAGTCCTCGTAAGAGCCAGACTTGTAGGTAAAGCAATGCCACCTCCATGTGGGTCTGTCACAAAGATTTCTTATGTGATTGCAGCTTTGAGTCCTACCCCAGGGATCTAAAACTAAACCAAAATGTGTTGGCATGGGATGGACTCACAGTGCTGATGGTTTACTCATCTACTTCGTGTGCCTGGAAAGCCCATGTACTCTGGCATGGGTTTGGGGGAGGATCAGGAATGCCATATGGGCTCACATCCTGGCGAGGTTTATGAGTAATTGATTGAGAATTCATTGCTTGCTTCTTTCTTACATTTGAGGTGGGTAATTGGTGTATTCATCCTTTTCTGTTAGATTTTAGTTTGAGTCAGAGGGTGTGCACAGAAATGTTTGCTGTGATCTTATTTTTGGAGACAAATAGGCTGTGCAAGTTCTAGCTCTGTATTTCCTGTGGATTATTATCTTGACTGCAGCTGGAAAAATTGCATTTACTGTAGTTCAGTGCATGTGTTTCCTAGTTGGTGCACTGTGGACCCTTATTTTCATTTTATTTATTTATTTATTTTTTATTTTTGCCTAATTCTGTTCCACTTTGAAGGTGGAGGGATTGGCTCTACTGAACTGGAAGAGGGATTTGGGTGCTACTGTGGATTCAGTGCAAAATCCACTGGCAGCACTGTGATCAACAAATACAAAAAACACACCCACATGTTTAAATCCTTCCCAATGTGCATATTTTTTCCTGCATCGAAGTGATCGTATGGTAGGCTAGCATGCTCACTTTGACTTGTTTCTAAAAGCCATGGAAGGCACTTTTTTTTTTTCTGACAGCACATAATTCTGTGTGCTTTTATGGACTAATCAAATTATTGGATACAAACAGGATGGAAAGTCTTTAAGAGAAACAGTTGTAGCATTTCAGGCTGCGTTTCTGGGAAACGGTTCAAATGGGTATAGATGCTGAGGAACAAAGTTAATGGCCTGGTGACAGCAGCATATTTAAAAAAAAAAAAAAAAGAGGGGGGGAATGACTAAAGGTGGAACTGTAAAGAAAGCTTTGTGTACTGATTAACCTAATTGATAAAATTCCTGCTTCATGAAAGTTATAGACATGACACCCACAAGTGTAAGTAATAGCTAATCTAAGCTGTGAGTGATTGGCGGGGGAGGGAAAAGTGCTGTTATTCAGTGAGAAATTCATGGTATTTTAGTAGCTGAAGTACATGAGAGAGACCACAAGCAAAGTCATATGACATAACTCTATATGCTTCTGAAGGCTGGTACAAAATGCATACCTCCTCTATAGGTCTTCATAGTTAATAGCATCCCAATTCTCTCTACCTGTTCAGGCATTTACTTTGTTCAGGAAATGAGTAGAACAGGATGAGAACTGATGAATGGTGGCTGTAATCTAAAATTCTATAAAACATGAAAGAGACTTTTAGAAATGTATTAGTCCCATTCTTGCACTTGAGATAATGAATAAAATAAAGGTAACGCTTTATATAAAGCCTTTTTTGACAATAGATAATATTTCAAAAGCATTAATATGAAATGATACCGAAAACTTCAAATCATTTATCATCTGTGATGGCCATTTGGAAACTTGCAGGGCTAGAGGAAAGCTAGTGGTAATGGGAAATGTGAGAAGGAAAATGAGCTCTGCTAGTAAAATTTTGTGCATCCTAAGAATCTTCTAAGAATCTTTCCTGCATGTATTAGTGACTGTCACTACAGGCCTATTTGTCTCTTCCATTCTGGAGTTTTCAACACCTTTTTGTTTTCAAATAGTTGATGAATTTAAACAACCTGGGGGAATAACCTTCCATGGTGCTAGTCATGCTAGTTATAAACAGTATAATAATTCCTTGTAACATGTAAATATCTATGTAATAATATCAAATACGGCTGGTGATGTCTCTTGGATTTGAAGTTCTCATTTGGTCCATTTGTGGTCTGTTTTTCTACCTCTTCAGAACTACTCCTTTTTTTTCCCCACAGTAAAGGTTTCTGGAAAAACTTCATAGAGGATTACTGCTAAAAAATGTTCCTCAGCTACATTAAGACTCTGTCCTCCTACCTTGCGTTACAGTAATTGACTTGTAGATAAATGAGGAATCTGTGCTAGGTTAAGTGAATACAGAATGTGTACTACTGGATTTTTAGTTAGCATTGTTAACATTTTAGCAAAAATATTCTTTATTCTTGATGTGGGATTTCATCCTAATTGCTGTGCAATTGAACTGGCTGCCATAAAATGAGAAGGCCTCATAGTGCTGTTGGTTTTCTGAAGGATTCTTTTGTCTAGCTATTTATCAAACTTGGAGGGAGCTGACAGCGAAGTATAAATTTTGGTGTGGCCTATGTGAAGTAGTAGTAGGTCATGGGAAGACTTGGAATCATACTAGGAAGGACCAGATTCAGGGGGATGATGCAAAAACTGTCTTTAGAGCTGTCTTAGAGGTAAGGACTTGTAGCTCATTGGAGATATGCACTGGTACAGAAGACTAATTCTGATCCACATAGTGGAAGTTGCAACGCAGTTATTTGGTGAATTACTTGAGTTTAAGTGACTAGCCATGCATCAATGAATCATCAAGGGACTACCCATGATGATGCGGAAGAAAGTGTGCTGGAGGTGAGTCACAAGGCCTCCACCAACAGACATTTCCGATGAGTGGAAAGTATGCATGTGGTGGTGAATCACCAACAACCCCACCAAAAGACTCTGTGTGCCTGTTTGTGGAATGATGAATATCAGTAATGAAAACCTCAGCTAGTATAAATCAAGATATTTGGCTATAGAATAGACTGAAAGGTCATGGTGGTGTGTGGTGGTTTTTTTTTTTTTTTTTTTTNTTTTTTTTTTTTTTTTTTTTTTTTTTTTTTTTTTTTTTTAACTTGTCAATTTTCTTTCTGGCTAGAAAAAAGGGGCACACAACTTTGTCTTTTAACTTTTAGACCTCTTTTGAAGAGTTATATTTATTTTAAACACTGATCTAATTCCACACAGTTGAAGGGCATTAAGCAGAGTGCCTGAAACTTGAAGTTTGCATGAGCAATTTGGGGCTTTAGGTGCTATTGAAATAGAAGAAGATGACTTATTGACCTTGGAGAAAGACTGGAGACAGGGAGGAAGCTCTTTTCCATCCTGTATCTAGTGAAATAAATCAAAGGTGGTATACTAAGTTTTTGCTCTTAGAAATTTTTCTAGAATATTGGAAGGATCTGGATGACCCATCTTCACATAAATCAGCATTTAAATTATAAATAGACTTAGCTACAATAACTTCCTATGTAGAGACAGACTTATTCAGATAAAAAAATATGCATGCAGCTTGTTTGCCCCCTTGAGTATAGATGGCAGCAGCATTGCCTCCCTAATAGTATTGCTTCTCCCTTGTCCTGTTTGGTGGCAGTCTTCCATTATTGTATGGACTTGGTTAGTAAGGAGAATGCTTCCTATCTCTCTGCAATCTTTCTTCAGCGTTTTCCAAATTCTTAATGTGTAACCATATCTGAAACCTATTAGGACACTTGCTTGGTAGAATTCCAAAGAATATGAGACTTTTGGGTCTTTCCTTACAGTCAGATCTCAAGTCTTGGATTTGTGAAACACAAAATATGTCCATTTACTGTTAAAATTCAATAGACCTTCTTTAAATTTTGTACCTACTGATTTTTCTCAAGACAGATGCTTTAATGTTATTAGAAGAATCTATGCATGCTCAACAATGTTTGCTGCATGAAGTGAAATTAAGATTGTCCTTCGAGAGGGATGTTTTTATGTATTCTTGCATTTTATTTTGGCTAAGACAATTCTTCTAGCGAGGAATTCATTCGACTAAAACTGTGTTTACATGTCTATATATTGTTTCATTAATTAAAGTGAAAAGGAAAAAGAACACTTGCAGCTTGTGGGATTGCTTGCAGGGCAAATATGATGCTTCCTTCCAGAGCAGTGTGCTTGTTATCAAGGAGCAAAGATCAGCTTGCTTGCTTTTGGGAATTATTCTTGGGGCATGGTGGAGAAAATGTGTAGAAAATTGGAAAGGAAGAAATTTGTTTCCTTCAGATTATGAAGGAGAAGACTCCAAAATGCATTTTTGAAGGGTAGTCACTGTGATCGTGAGCAGCCTGTGTTTGGCAGGAGGTTTCTGATAAGCTTGCAGACTTCCTAGTATTATATTTTGGCAATTTGTGTGCATACCCTGCCTGATTTGAAGAGAAATTCAGTGTGATGGACTAACCTTTCTCTGCAAAGGGGCCACGAGGGCAAGCTGTTGCATTTTTAACTGAAGGGAATCATGAAGATGTATGAAGCACGCTGCAACGAAGCCAGACATGTGGCATATGTTCTATTAAATGTGAGCTCAGTATCTAGATGACAGTAATGGTGATTCTCTTGCATGTGTGCAATGTGCCAAATAGTACTTTGGGTCGCTTGGATGGAAGCCCCTTTCATCTTGAAAGTAACTGGTCTCAGTAGCAGCCAGGTAACGCTTCCAGCTCCTCTAGCATCTGTGAGCTTGTGAAAACTGATATGGATTTGAGACATTTATCCAAAATAATTAGTAGAGACTTCCTGGCACTCTTCATGTCTGACCAGTGGATTACAGTTTGGAACAAGCTGACCTGCTCTCCTTGTCTCATTAACTGTTTGCCTCAAAACGAGGGATTAAAATGAGAGACTGTCAGACTTGTCTTATGGTAGATTTCTGTAAGGTGATTCTGCAAACGTGGAACTTGATTCAGCTGTCGTCAGTACTTGAGCAGTGACGCTCAAATAGTTGCCCTCCCTCTCTATATGTCTATACGTATGACAAATGTAATGCAGTGAACTCTTTCTAATTCTAATGAAAATTATTCCTTCTCTTTGAAATAAATAATTTTAAATTTTTAATTTTTAATTAATTTTTTAAATTTAATTTTAACTAAGTCTGCTTAGCTACTTAGTTATTTTTTTGAAAGTTGTGAAAAAGAAAATGCTGAAGGAATACTTTCTATTTCACTTTTTTTATACACAATTGCACAAAATAAAGGCAATTGGTTAAAAATGGAGAAAGGAAGCAAAGTCGCACATGCACATTTTACCATTTCAATTACCTCAGCTCAATTTTTTTGACTTGTAAACTCGTTTAAAATGCCTGCTGTCTGATGGACTAGTGCTCAAGAATTATTGGACTAATCAAATTCTTCTAATCTTCAATATCAGAAGAAAATATGATTTGGGAAAACCAGAGCAACTGTAACTTTGAATCTTTTCCAGTCGTTTTGGTGTTTTAAATGCAAATACCTGGGTGGGGATGAAATATTTTTTTTCTAATGAAAGTTCATTTCAACATATGCAAGAGAGAACAAGAATGGAAGAGTAGAGGTCACTTCTATGCTTTCAGTGTCGTGTAGCTTGCATTTTGTGAAGGAAAAAATCACTTCAGACTTTTCACCAAATTAGGCTTGCAACATAAAGGTTCTTTCTAAGAATATTTTTTTTGTTGTTGTTTTTTTCTTGTCTCTTTTTAAGCACTGGTTCAGGCCAGAAGTCATCATGTGCACTTGATGTTTATTTATGTTCTTGCTGCATAAATTCTATTAAAAATATATGAAAACCAAGTGAAAGATTTTCAGGAGTCCTGAAGAAGAGGGTCAAAAGGAAATACTGGCATGTGCTTTAAACGATTCCTGCTGGCAGGAAGTGATGGCAGTTGTTTCAGGAAAGTAATTTTGCAAATTTTGTTCTTCTCTAGACTTCAACACAGACACAAGACTGGAATATTAAATGAGAACTACTGGAGCTACTATTTGTGTGGCACTTCTGTGGGCACGCTTCCATCTAGGAGCACAGTAAAATTACCCGAGTATGTCATACAGACTACCAAGTGGCAGATGTGAGATAATGATTGTCATTTGTTGCTGCTAGATTTGAACTGATAAATTATCTCTGATCATATTTAGAGAGTCCTCAATCATATCTTCTGGAGCATGAGTGCTTTTTAATTAGCTTTACTGTTATGAAAAGTGAGTGATATAAGAGATCAGAAGGGTATTATAAATTTAAAACAAAAAGAACAAATTCAGTTAATAGCTTTAAGTAAAATTTCAAGTCTAATATCAGTAAAAAGCTTTCTATCATTAAATTGAAATTATAAGTTGTTGCCTTTTTTCTTAGTGAAATGCATCCACTTTGCTTTTTATGTTTATCTAGCTCACTTCTACGCTGTTAACTCTGTTAGCTTAATTTAGTTTAATTCAAAGTACAACTTAAGTAACTATATCCCCAGTGTATCCTACCTTGAGGATACTATAAATAGGATGTTTGCCACCAGAGCAAATGCCTTTCCTGTTTTTTCACTCCACTAATTTAGTACTCGAGGGTGCATGATAAGCTGGAGTACAGGAACTTTTCTGTAGTCCCCAATATTTTTAGTTTCCTATGGAGAATTGGTGATTCTAAAGTTGTCCAGAAATTCAGAAAAAGCCTCTAGAGGGTAGCGGGGAAGAAGGATGAGTTTCCTTTTTAGAAGACAGCATGTATGTAGTGCAGAACCCCTTTACTGCAAAGGTCAAAGGAACAGAAGAGCTACTATAACTTATTCCTTTTTTGACTAGGTATCTCAAGGGACATTGTCCTCATCTTTTGTTTTATTGGTTCAGGTTCAGCACAGCTTTTACATGTTAAATTGCCATGTATCAGATGAAGTTGTCCTTTGGGTGGCACTTGGGTGCTATGATCAGTTTGTTTGCAGTGGGACCCTTCTGTCTAGTTTATGATACTGTCTTTCAGGACATCTTGGAATGTAAGACCGGAGTCTAAGCTAAGTTCAGTTACTTCTGTCTTTTAATTCTTGGATGTGATATAGTAATGCTTAAAAGTATAATGGTACTTCACGCGTGTCTGTCTTTTTTGATGTTGAGGAATGAGAAAGGTGTATGGGAGTCTTTGATGCTGACCCAACACTTGCATTTATTCTAGCTAGTGTTTCTAGCCTAAATTGGAAGGGGGGGAGTAAGGGGGTATGCAATAGTATTAAATGAGTAATCTCTTCCCAAAACCAACAAGTAAAGCACAAAATGAAGTATGTATCAATGTTACCACATGACTCTCCAGGAAGGAAAGGCTGCCCAGGGTAACTATCTAGTGCCTGTGATGGTTCCTTTAAAGACTTGATAGATCTGATATGCTGGCTGGATTGCATATGCTCACAATGATTATTGGGCGATATAAACAGTATGATTCAATTGGCAAAATTCCTTCTCGTCAACAACATGCCTTGTAATATATTTGTAATGTTAAGATATTCGTTTTTATCCATTTCTCATTAAATGTTATCCAGTTTTTAATGGTGGTAGCAGTCATGAGAATGGATATGAAAAACAAGTGCGGATGCCAAGAGGAAAGTGAGTACATACTTGCAAAACCAGGGTTTGATCAGGACTCAGTTGGACCAAATAAATTAACTATGTACTAATAACAGAAAAGTGAAGTCCTCTTTTCCTCTAGCTTTGTGCTTGTTAATGGCTGTGCTCTCGAGGAATTATTCTTGGATGAGAGTACTGTTGTGTCCTTTGGAGCATTGATCATTGCCTGCCCTTGAAGAGATGAGCCTCAAACATGCTGATTGATTTGCTGCTTAAACTTTCAGACCAGACTTTCAAATGTGGTTACTTGCCTGATATTTCCATCATGTTATGACTTATCTGGAGAAGTAGAGTGCCGAAAGAATACCTTCTCCAGAGCACCACTATACAAAATATACTGCTTTAGATGAGCAGTTACTGGGAAGCAGTTCTTGATCCTGCATTCCTGATGGAGTGGCTGTGGAGGTGAAGCTCTCTCTAGCAGTAGCCACAGAAAAATCTGTGTGATGTACTGGCTGTCTTCAGTTTGTTTGTTTAGACTACAGAATTTCTTTACATGCATGATGACTTTGAAAGTAGATCCTATCTGACCAGTAGAAGTCTAACTTCTGGTTGTTTCTGAAAAACAGTGCCTGAGCATTTCATATGGGAAGCATATGGGAATCTTCTGAATTATCGCTGTGGGTGATTGTAAAGCGTTTTGAGAACAGGACAGATTATAGGTCCTAAGCTGTTCTCCTCCATATAGCGGTTGATAGCAGGCGTATTTGTGGAGGGATTTGGCCCAGCTCTTGTGTTCAGATTGATTAGAAGAGGAGAGTTCCTAATTTCCTAATTGTCTGTCAAGCTGGCCCGGTCAGTGTGCCCTGTGAGTTAAAGCCTCCAGCACAGTAATTGGTGCTTGCTCTAAGCTTGGCTCCCAGAATAGCTGCCTGCCAGTCACTGAGGCGGCTTTGGCAGCCTCTGCCCTTTCCAGCTCAGGCACCATTGAGAAATTCAACTGGGATTATGAGTCCCTATATAAATGTACGGCAGGACAAAGACACATGCAGATATTCTGAAGTGATATCTTCACCAAAATGTGAATCAAAGAATATTTCAGAAGTGTTAGAATATTATTTGGATTTAGTTTCAGCTAATACATTATGCTGTAAAGTAGGAGTGCTTGAAATAGGAGACTCTGCAATCTAAAAATTTAGCCAGCTTTAAAACAGTGGCATCATAGCAGCAATGCCACGTTTCTTGAGTTGGCAACAAATAGTCAAACATCACCACCACAAGAACACTTAAATCTTTTTGCTGGAGTGTTGGGAGACTATTGCTAAAGTCAGAAATACATTTTTTTTTTTTTTTTAAAGCTCATTTCAAGTGACTTGTTCCTTCTACGTCTTATCATAACCTGCTTCCCTGTCTTGGAGTCCAAACTAGATTTGTGATGCCTTCAGGAGCCCATTGATAACATAAGTCGGTGCACTGAAAGCACGATAGGTCTTTTGGAAAGAGTTAGAAACCATAGAAAGATTAAAATTGTGAAGTCTTTAAGTGCTATGTAGATTGTACCGATGTGTTACTCCTGGAGTTTGAGCATGAAATGCTGATGATAACCATATATTCTTGATCACACTATTAGAATATAAAATAAAGGTTAAGAATAGAGTTTGCTCATTTAAAGTTTTAAAAGGAAATGAAATTCAGGCAAATTGTTATCTATGCAACTTTATTTTTCTGGTAGTATGGCACACTCAGACTGCTGGGTGGATTTTTGTGCTCTTATAGCAGGCTAGAATATCTGTGGCAAAACTATAAAACACAGGTTGGGTGAAAGGACAAGTAATAACCTAGTTCTTCTGTCCTAAAACCTACTGTTTTGTACTGAATGTAGTATAGTGAACCCAAACTGAGAATGATGTTTGCACTTGCTTTCAGATGAATTTTTATTTGACTCTGGATGAAAGATTATATTGCCCTACGTACTTCTAGTTTCAGTCATCTACATCATGCTTTTATCTGTTGGGAAAATGTTCTTAACTATTACAGTAAGTACATACGTTATACAGCAATCCACACTTGCATTTTGCTGATACCTTCTTCTGCACATTTGTTTCAATCTTTGATGCCCTAATGCAGGTAACCTAAACCAGAAATGTAATCAGTCTGGCAGGAGATCAACTGAAGCACTGAACAAGATCAGAGAATTATATAATGCTATCACAATGATGATAAAATCTTAGCTCTCTGACTTAAGTATGTGCCATGCAAGGAACTGATTTTTTTTTTCTTAATTGCGTTACATGATTTTAGAAGTAGCAAAACCTGAAACAAAAAAACTGCTTATCAGCTCTTGTTCTGCAGAGGTAGAAATAAATATTGCATGAATATTGGCTATGTTTCAGTATCCTGTACTACCAAACATCTTGTGTGGAGCTGGACAGGTAAAATGGATAGGAGATCACACACTTGCATGGAGCATGAGAGGACTAAGAGCCCTGGTTCTGCAAGAAAGACTAAGGGGGCACCTAGCCCTGCCCCACACCAGCTGTACTTGTGACCCACTCCTCAGTCTCCTCTTTTCTTTGTGTTGCATCTTACAGTGATGGTTTTGAACTGCGTGGTGATCAGCAATCTAGCTCAGCAGTAATTCCTTCTCGGAGTCTTAGATGTTTTTTATTGCTATATGTACTCCTCCTTATGAGCGTATGATCTTAATGAATTTTAATATATTGCTTGCTTACCATAAAGGAGCCTTCAGGGAAGATTGGATTGATATGTACTTGTCAGATCAAAGATCAAGTTAATAGTTTATGAGGTTGGATTAGATAAAATGACTAGCTAGGAAGTTTAGCATTTAAACACTGTCCTATAAGGCCTTGTAATAGATTTGTATTTGTTGGGGTACAGGGTTTCTAAGCAGTGCAAATAGTTGTTGTAATCTCTGGGGTTCATGCATTGTAATGGTACTAGAAGTTATCACCTTGAGGATATGAATCTAAAATTTTGTACTGTTATATATTTGTGTGTGTGTGTTTATATCCATTTATATATAGTGAAGTGTGAGCTAGTAATACTTTTACAGAAGATTTTCCATGAATGCAGGATGTTTTATAGCTGGTAAGTCAGACTTTCATTTCTTTCACTTCTTGGTTTAGTTTGAGTACAATTATTGAAGAAATAAGAAATAATTAATAAGGGCCAAAGGAGCTAGGCCTATGGACCAGATTCTGTTATAAATGGAAGCTATAGGTGGGAATACAATATAACAAAAATATTCCTAGGCCTCATCAGGTAATTTTCCATTGTTAGGAGATGGGCAGTCAGTTTCTTTTGACCTTCAAGCTGCCTTGTTCTGACATTGAAAAAATATCCCATTATTTCTAATATTTGAAGTCTGTCATTCTTGAGTACGTTCTCTGTAGTTTGGAAGTAATTTGGAATGTGTGTATGTGCATGCATGGTGTTTTCTAGTTTGACTTTTTTCTCCTGTGTAGCAAAACTGAAATGAACCAATTTACTTTCTGGGATCTCCTCATGCCGAGCCACTTCTATTTATGTGTGAACGCAACCTTTAGTAATTCAGTAGGGCATTTTTAGGAAATGCCTGCTGCTTTGGCAGCTGGGTGGGGAGGAAAGGAGGACCCGGCCTATGCGCTTCTGCAGACCCTGTGGAAATTACGTCTTGTTAGAGACCTGTGTGTTTGGAATAATCAGATGATGTGTCTCCAAGGCAGTCCAAGGTGGAACTGGAGCCTCGTGCCCATGATCTGTTGCTAACTTTAAACTAGGTAGTTAGTTTGGGTAATAACAACAGCGTAGCTATGGTGACACAAGGCCCAGCTTGGACTAGCTGCTGTTCTGGGCAGGTTTTGAAGGCCACCCTGAACTCAGGGCTACCTTGGCTCCTACCAGTGCGCAGCATCTCATGCTGGAAGTCAACTGGGAGCGTGTCTGGGGTCCTCAAACCTCTTTCAGACAAAACCTGCTGGGGCAGGGGGAATGTTTTGGGACTTCTATTTGTCTTGGTTGAGAAGCCCTTTGGGAGTGGGCTATGCCAGAGGAGGTTTGGCCACATGCCAGGCAGGGAGCAGGACCCAGGTCATTGCTGGAAGGTGCTGGAGCCCTGGCTTGCAGCAAGAGCAAAGTGGCAGGTAACTCATCCATCAGGAGTGAAAAGCCCAGACCTCTCATCTGACACAACAGTTTTCTAAGGCTAACAACCATCTCAGATTTCCCCAAGCCCTTATCATAGAGAAGGGGAGGAAAAACAGGATTAGACTTTCTAGATATGTTTCTTTGAAGATTGCTTGGATATGGAGTTTTTCAGACAAAGGCAATTGGCTTTAGTTTTTGGAAACTTTCACATTTTCTATAACAACGTGGAATTCAGAAGAAAAATGTTCTTGGGAATGGTCAGTAGTTTTGCAATCATCACTATTAATGCTCAGTGCGTTAAGAATTAAAAATAGAACTTGTTCGATTACTAAGTAAAATTAGGTCCCTGGACTGCAGAAACTTGATTTTTGGTAGTAGAAATACTAGCTGTTTGAGTTAACAGCTTACGTGTGCATTTTATATAGTATATCTTGTTAAAATGTTTTTTTTGGGCCAGAAGTTGGGCAGCTATTTCGTACAGGTCAGGTTGTTGTAGTTTGGGTCATATCAAACACCCACCCAGAGAGAAGGGGAGACACCCTCTTTGCTGGGAACACTGAGCTTGCTTGGTAGGAGAAGCTGCTGAATTGCAGGGTGAGGCAGGGAGATGGCTGGAGAGTTAGGCATTGGGAAGCCTACCAGCAGGAAGGTCAATAGGAGGAAGAAAAGTGATAAAGAAGGGACCTTGCTTCTAGCAAGAAGCAGATTCAACTAATGATGAGATATGTTTCTTGGGAACCTGGAGGCTTGTTTCAACTTGAGAAACATCCAAAAGTGGCTCAGTTACAGAACAAGATTGACAGAAAGGTCATGACCTTCCCTCTTTCTGATTTGATACAACAGATTTTAAAGGATCACTACTTTGTAGTTGTTTTTAACTAATTTAAAGCGTTGCTTTAGCAGTAAGTATCTTTTTGTCAACTTCCAAGCTTACTTTTGTAAATGGACTCATGCAGCAGAATTCATGGGAATGGACAAATCTCAGTTCACTTTGTATTTGGTTCAGCTGTCAAGTAATATTAAAGCAAGGACGAGCTTGCTTGTGATCAGTATTATAAAGGCCTATTGTAATTTTTGGGGAGGAGCTTGGGTTTGTACTAGAAACATCAAATATGTTGGTACTTAGTGTCTAAGTAATGTGGCTTTTGGTCCATTTAACTTTTACCTGTCTTTTTGCCTTCAAGAAAAGATGAAGCTGTTCTACCTCAGAAATGACACTGGCCCTAAATCTTGTCATACTCTTTTAACAATAGTGTCATCTGCAGAAGTTTTGGCTTTATATAAGATGCCAATAGAAGCAATAGTACTTGAAATATTTCTTCCTACTATGTACACTAAAATGAAGAGTCTCAAACTTCTAAATATTTTCTTTTTTACTGAGGCTTTTAAAGGGGCACAGGGATGTTTTCTTTTATTTTTCCTACCCTTCTGAGAAAAGAGTCTCCCATTACTCAAATTAGTTTATATAAATTAATCAGGATTAATTGTGTTTATATGGGCCAATATTTCCTCAGGGGAACTCTAAATGGTAAGCGATTAAAATATATTTATTTAGAAATCAATGGCAGTGATTTCAAGCTACCCGTTGAGATGCGTTTGGATGGCTGTTGTGCAGCGCTCTATCGGATTTATTTTACAAATATTTGCAGTAAATGAAATGAGTGTTACTAATTTGGTTTAACGAATAATAGGTACCTTAGGCTTGATCAGTCACAAATTGACTTCTGTTTAAACTGTTTAATGTAAGGCAGATATGATGGTCTTGCTTAAAAGAAAAGGCGGGGGAAGGGGGTAGAAAACACTGTAGAGGGGCTTTTATCTTTCCAGGACCTGAGTGCACAGTCCTAAGGGGAGTGTCAGTCGAGAACCTGCCTCTCAGGAGTCCCAGCCATGTGCTTACAGCTATCATTAAGCCCCTGACTTGAACAGTCTGATGGATTTTTATATATATTTATATAAAAATCAGGAAAAAATGAAATGCATGTGAGAGAAAAGAATCAAATTCTGATGTAGCAACAATGAGTAATCCTTTTTTGGTGAGGGAGAGAGGAATGAGTATAAATCTACCAGAAAGTTTCTTGGAGGGGAATTTGAGCTTTGATTACTAGTGAAAGAAATGTTCAAAATGAATACAAAGACCACTTGGAGCTGTACTGTTATCCTCCTGTTTGGTGGAATTACTTTTCTATAACGTTAGCTTTTCCCTCGCTTGTTAGGCTGCTGGTGCCTGTGTGGGGTTCCCTGGCAGTGGTCACTCTGTTTGTGTTCCTTTTGACACTTTCTCCTCTTTTATTTTTTCCTTTGTCAGTCATTCCGAGTGTTCTGTCCCTTTTTTGTTGTTGTTTTTCCAGTTGATGGGATGCTCTTCCAGTAGGTTTTTCTAATGCAGTAAGTAAAATGAAACTCAGCTGAAGGTAAGTGAATAGGTTCATGTTACTTACCTTCTCTGTTTCTCCCTCCCCCATTCCTTGTAATATGGAATAAATATACTGTTTATTCTTTAAAATGCTTGAAAGGGTATCCAGCACCAAACAGACAATATTGATAACCTGAATTCATATCTTGCCTTTTTCCAAATTGCTACAGGTCATGTGAATTTGAGATGCCTTATATCTATATATATGTGTGTGTGTGTGTATACATACATATATATATATATATATATAAATATAACAGTTAAGAGCTGTGTTTTGGAATTTTCTGTTTATATGTTCTGCCTCTTTTCCATCCTTTAATTAACGAGTGTATAAATATATCTGTGTTTTTTCTTCCAATCAAAAAGAATGGCCTAAGTTATCCTCCTAAAAACAGAGGAAATCATTTGATTATTACCAGTTCATTAGGCTTAAAACGTGGACTAGAGCCAGCTTTGACTTTGAGATTCATTCACGTGGCCCACAGAGAAGTCAGTGAGAGGCACATGCATGTTCACAAATCTGGAATTTGGCTCTTTGCCTGAAATTTTAGTAGACCAGTGTTCAGTGAAGGCTCTGAGGTAGTACATCATATGTTATTTACAGGAGATAAGTAAAATTGGAGTAATGTTTCATTGAAGCTTTGTTGCATAAGGGCTTTAGGTTGGTACTGATAATTTGCACCTACAAACTTGCTTGGATAAATTTAAAAAAAAGGTGGGTTGGTCTCTCCCAGGGATAATCCCTTTCTCCAGCAAGGCAGATGCTCCAGAAATGCCCCTTGGAAGCAGCAAAGCTCAAATACATTTGACAGCTTTCTGATGGTGGGAAGTGCTACTGCCCCTGCAAATGCTCCAAATCACTGGGCTGAGCAAAACTGCAGGAGTTTCCCTGTGTGGGGAATCACCTTTGATCTTGGGACAAGCACCCAGTTCACGTGAATGAATTTCTGAAATGTGCTGATGTTAGCCCCTCCACACAACCTGAGCTGTGCCCACCTCCAGGAGGAAGATAAGCTCCTCTTTGTGCAGGAGGTGCCATCTGGTCGGCGGCTTCTTGAATAAAGCTTTCCTTAATCATGTTTTTACCTCTGGTGCACTGGATTTCAGCATCTCTTCTGAAATACAAAAGGTGACAGAGCAATCAGAGTTAAGTTCAGTTAAGAAAAATGAGACCTACTTTGCTGTCTCACCATGGAGTCCTTTCAACAATTGCTTTTGAAATAACTTATTGATTGGCGAATAAAATCAGGTCTCTTAAGTTGTTATTCTCCTTGGGTTAGCCCCTGTTTAAAGAGAAGTTGCTGTACTTTCTGCCAGGTATGTTTGCAGGAGAAAAGGTTTTGAGGAGCGTTGAGAAGGCAGTGCAGTATTTCCTCATACATCATTTTATGCTGTTGCCATGTATTCATCCAAACAGGTACTTCATCAGATGTAATTAGTCCAAGTATTACTCCATGCAACTGCTGTCACATTACATCATGATATCACTGTGTGGTGGACTTTTCTTAAAATTTCTCTCTGTCTCTATACATATGTATGTATATGTGTGTGTATGTGTATATTTGTGTGTGTGTGGTAGGTAGGTTTGTAAAAGTGGATATAGGTGATGGAATTATCATCGTTGTTACAACCAGAAACTCTTTTAATGCTGATTGGCTTCAGTCTTGACTAGGCTTTTGTTTCAGGAATTTCTTTCCTTGCCTGAGTGCTGGACAGAACAATGCCCTGACAGAAATTAAAAATAGAATTAATAGCCCAAAGGCAGTGTCTGTCTGCCCAACAGTATGTATGGCTTGTTTGGTGGTAAGGACTTTATAGGAACATGAATTGTGAAAATGTACAACCTTATCTCCTTTCCTAATTCTAATACTCTCTGTCTTTACTATAATATTGTGCACTGTGAATTTTATTAGTTTTAATAAAGATCTTATGGCAAATTCTCAGCTACAATTCAGTTTTTCTGCAACAAGCAGTGGCAGACTTAGCTGTTTGTCCCATGAGTATGTATATCCTGGCCTATATGATTACCCAGAACTCCCTCCTTGGGTAGTATCTTGAATTCAGATTTAACTATCAGCAAGTTATCTTGGGCACTCTGAAAATGGAGATCTCTCAAGTTTCCCTGACCCTACCTATCTTTCTGTGGGCATTTGAAATATTTTGTCACAGATGGAGGTTGTGACATGACAGGGAAAATATGTCTGTCTTTTAAAATATACTTCTCAAAAGAGACTGCTTTTATTTCTATTTTTATGAAGATTTTCTTGTGAAAAATCTGAAAACATAACTGAAACTTTTTTACTGTGTTTTTCTCTGAGAAATACTGATATATATATATATATATTTAAATGTTAAGCTTTTCAACACTACAACTGGAAAATGCCCTTTTTCAAAAAGAACTCCCCTCCCACACGTGTACAACCCCCCTCACGAATCTGTTGCAAAGAGATGTGTGTTAGGGGGATATCTGACCCAATATAGGCCAAGGGGCAATAATGCTGTCTTCCATATATTAGATACCTTCTATGTCTACTAGGAGATACTTGGCTGAGACCAAGCCTCCATTGAATGTGACAGCTCCTGAGAAAGAGGGAATAGAAATTCTATGTGTGGGTGTGTTTTTGTCGTCTTCCAAGGTACCAAGTTTCAGGTCATGACTTAAAAATATAGGGCAGGACTCTTAGAGAAACAGGTGTGATAAGGTACAGTTATTTTGTTTACCGAATTAGAGCTAACTTTGAGAGTTAAGGTCTGAGTTAAGTTACTGTTGAGGGCACAAATGCTTGGCCAATAATGTGCGAAAGACTTTGTATTTCAGAAATCTATTTAGTACCTGACAAGCCAATAAACATATAACTATTTTCTGCCTCTTTGTAATTTTTTTCTTTAAATTCAATTTCATCTTGGTATTAATGATACATTTTAAAATGCTTTTAACCGTGTTGCTCCATACCCTCCTTCACAGCAGTCAGTGGGATTTGAAATCAGCTGAACTCTGTTTCATACCTGGCTGGGAAGGAGCAACAAATATTGGAGAGCTCCACTGGCCTCTGCCTCTTGCACAACAAAGGCTGCTGAACTCAGGGTTGATGATGAGAGGATGGAGACTTGCCCCGGGCCAAACCGCTTCCTTTCTCTGCCACTGCCAGAATATTTTGGGTCACGCTTGCATGCGGCCAGCGTTTCTCTTTCTTGCAGTGTTGCACAAGGGGTACTTGTGTGAACTTCTGATATTCTTTTGTGTGCTTAGCAGGCCGTTCAGATTTTAGAAGGTTAGGCATCAAATAAAAAAAAAAATGCTGTGGGGAAAGGAAATTCTTAGAGGATGAGTAATAATGTAAATATCTTGCTGGCTAAGGTGCCAGGTGGCAAACCCAAAGATAAAACCCAGCTCTTAGATTTCAAGTGAAAAATACATGTGTTTGCTCAATGAAAGGGGTATGTGTTTTTAGGCAATTCAACGTAAGAGTTTTTTCATACAGCTGTAACAAAAGGAGAAGGTTGGTATAAGAGACACAGGGTAGACAGGGTGTGAAATATAGAAGTGTGCACACACTTCAAAAATGTGCCTCCACTTTGGGAGTATGGCAGCCCTGCAAGTGCAGTCACTTCCAGGAAAGAAACCAACAGAGCATCTTTGATTTACCTGCTATAGTATGCTAATCAGCATGGTGTTTTGTACCTCTATGGTTCTGCTTTTCCACATATACTTAGTTTTCTGTTTGACACAGTAGAAAATGTTGACCTATAAGAAGTGGGCAAGGGAATGATATGAAATTATTCTGAATTTCTGGAAATTTTTTGAAAGGGTAGAGGCTTTATTCTGCTACATCATATTATAAGATTTAGTAATTTGAAGTTGCTTGACATGTGTATGTCACGACTCCGGGTCGCTCTGCTTTTACAGCTCTCTACCTTTTCCTGTGTCCAGTAGGCTTGGCAAGGGCAAACATTAGGTTCTGCTTTGAACCCAGTTTTAGTGTAAGAATAATTTTCTTGAAGTTTGCTGACCTGTAGGGATATGGTAGCTCTGTGAAGGGTATCTAGACATGTATGTTTAAAAATATATATATGTTTTTGTATATATGTATATACACTGCCACTGACAGTCTGACAGATTACAGATGTATTGACTGGTAGGAGGTGTTTAATGGTAGTTGATGGTTAGTTGGTGTGCACAGTTCCTTATCTACATGTCATGGATTGGTCACCCTATGAACAGAATAAGAACGGGTTAGAAATATTCCAATGAAAAATGTTTCTTTTGTCAGAAACTGCCAGTTTGTCAGAAGCGAAGCCCATCTTGACAAGCTTCTGGTGGAAGTTCTGGCTGTAGCTTTTTGAGGGCAGTTTTGTTATGTGCCATATGAGCTGCTGTCTCCCCCTTTCTTCCCATTCTCTAGATCTGGATAATCACGTAGATGCATATACGTATAGCTGCACTGTCTGTGCTTGATTAATGCTGTGACAGTCAGCAGAATGCCTTGTTTTGAAATCTCTTTTGTAAGGTTAAACTGTATCACTGACAAGGATTGACAGCTGCTGAGAAGAAAATAATGAGGAATTCACTCACTGCCTGTGCAAATTTATCACTGAAGTTTATTTTGTCGCTTATCTTTAGAACCATTTGCCTCTGATACTGTTGCCCCTGTGAACTACAACTGCCCTTCCTCCTTTTTCAAACAAAATTACTTTAAGTCACTTGTTAACATAAAAATGCACAGCTTATGCAAAGAATTATGGTTATAAGCTAGAAAAGTAAAAGTGGGCACTACTCAAAAATAATGAAGCTCCTGTTGTTTGTTCTGCAGAGACTGTTTTCTGTGTGTAGCTGTAGCCTGCAAAATATGGTCTGGAAAGGTTTGACATGCTTCATGTACCAGCAGCTATGTGTCATCCCATGCCTATGGGAATAGCAGCTGTTTGGGTCTTTGTTTTGTTTTGTTTTTCTCCTTTCTGGTAAAATTTTTAGCAGGGAGATGTCACTAAGCAGTGTTTATGAGCAGATGAATTGTTTGAGTCTATTTGGCAAAGAGGTGATCAAGGGGAGGCAGTTTAAAGGATGAAAATATTAAAGCATTTCAAGTTTTGAAAAGACTTCCTTCAATGGCCTTTTTCAGGCTAGCAGTGTTTTTACAGATGACCAAGTACTAGTTCAGGTGTCCTGCAATTTTTACTGCAATAAAAATCTTAATAGGAAATGTGTCTAAGAGAAAAGTTATTCTGTGAATAAATGAGGTCTTATCAGTATGCGTATTAGAACTATGCAGAAGTAGGTTTTCAGTGAAATCTTGGCTTTAAACACAGAAAACCTGTTCACCCCTGAGGACCATCATCTTGTTAACTGGAAAATTCTCAAGGTGCTGGAGAAGCCAAGTTTCTTTAATAACCAAGTCAGTGAGGAAGTTTGTGGTATACTAACTTATTTAGTAGCTTGCTTTGTACTGACCTACTAGAAAAAGCTATTTTATCTTGCCCTTGTAACACAATAGTCACTATTAAACATGTGAAAAAGAAAAGAAAAAAAAACAGATAACTTGAAAGCCAAACAGAATCAAACTTTTTTTACTGTTGATATAAATAAATACTGTAGGTATTTATTTATACTGTTAAGGTACAACCAATAGAAATGAAGTCAGCAACATTTCCTATGGCAGAGGCCTGTCATTGATGCTTCACTATATGTGCTTTTTCTGGTTGTCTTCTCTTGTACCTTGTCCACACGATAATGTGTAAATCTGTGCTTTGAGCATGTGTGCTCTTCACATGTTTTTTGATTTTTATTTTAATAAATAATTTGTAGTGTGCAATAGTGAGTTAGTGAGCGCTAGTCAATAGTGAGAGTTAGTGAATGCTAGAAACGTGATTGAGACAGTTATGGATTGTAGAGCAGAAACTGTAACCATGTATATAGATTTCTTAGAATGAAGAAGCTGAACAAATTCATAGATTAGCGGGCAGATTCAGCCAGGTGACTGAGTTGTAAGAAGCAAATGAGTGAGGAGAAATTAGACATAATGAAGAACTAGCCTCCTTCCTCCCCTCTCACTGCCACCACCAAGAATGAAGGTGCAGAAGAGTTGTTGAAAACTTAAAATGTTTAATGAGAAGTTATGGCATAAACAGTAAATGGTGGCTACAGCATAAAATTATCATAGCTGTAAGACTATAAAAATGCATACACAACCAAGATGCATCTCTTGCAGGCCTTATGTTAGAAAACTGCTTCATGTTATTTATCTGTCTTTGCTGTTTTGTTTTGCAGTAGTGTGACAGTTGAATTTTACTTGTAATAACTTAAAACAATTTCGGGTAATATATGTATTATAAAACATTCCAAAGTCTACCTAAAATCCTTTAAGCAGTAGGAAGAATGACAAGACCTATTGCAGGGCGTGTTTGATAAAATAGCATGACTTTCTTTTTCTCTTAGTCTAAATGACCTAAATAAAATGAATAAAACTTAATTAGTATTTTCTTGTTAGTGATAGATGATAAATATTTGAAGGGTTTAACAGAACAAGTCAATGTAGGCGTACTTATTTTTTGGGACTTCTTGCATATATTGTCTATAAACTGTCAAACTGTGATCTAGATGAACAGATAGAGTGACTTCCTCACAGGTTTCTCCAAGTCTTCCAGTGTAAATCTGTAGTAGAGTTCTGAAGCCTGTGTGACTGTTTTTTTTATCTTTCTCTTTTTTCTTTTTTTTTTTTTTCCTGCCTATTTACCGTGGACCAGTAAATAAGCTGTCAAGGGTGTGGTGAAAAAAGTGTGTGAGGAATGAGTGTTAGGAACTCTTTATGCACCTTCACTCTTAAGCGTGATTGTCACTTCTTTGCTTTTGAAGATGCTCTTCAAGGTAACAAGCCATCTTAGTGCAGTACTTGATTTCTTCTTGAACAACAAAGCTACTTTCATGTGATTTGGAGTTGATTTACAACTGCAATGCAAAAGTGGGATAAATAAGAACTACGAATTTCATTTTCATACTCTTAATTTCCTTGAATGGTACTTTAATGCTTGCTAAGCCCTTGTTAAGTCAAACTACATTAAGTGAAACTCTTCAGGGAGTGAGATATTACTTAGTGTGGTCAAAGGTGGCATAATCTACCCCAAATGCCTGTTTCCAGTTTCTATCAGCTGAACAGTATTAAAAATGAAATAGCTTAATTGGTTCTTTTGGGATTTGCTGAAAATGTGCTGCAAAGGGATTGATAGAACTATATTCAAAATAGGAACACAAATGTCTGTGCTGTTGTCTTAAAATCTGCTGTGGTTTGAGTGGTGAAGGAATTTTTTTCCATGGTCTCCCTCTCTGAAGCTCTATTTGGGTTCCTCATCTCATGTCTCACTAATACCAGTGGGAAGCTTGTACTTTATGATGGTAAATATTCCTTTGTGTGACTTGACATTTTTTTTCAGGGATATAATGTACCCAGGAGAGTCTCCTTCCTGGCCCAATGACTCAGAAAACTCTGAAAATATACCATATAGTGTGGGAAACTTCAGAGGTGTTGCATGAGGAAATGCTGGTGACTAATTCAGTTACAAAACAGTGTGCAGAAGATGAATTTTGTGCATAGTGTTCATCCATGGTTTAATGTATCTTAACAGTTTATTTTTGATGGGCATCACTGTAATTTGGAATTGATGCCTATTCTTAATAGCTGTAGCATTAAAACATAGTCTTAATATTTATTCAGTCCTCAAACTTTTCACTGTCTCTGTAATATCCTGTGTTGTATATCTTCAAGCATTATGTAATAAAAAGAACTTTTCAGGACTAGAAGAGTTAGCATTTTTTTTCTCCATTGAAAGCATTCCAGGCATTTCCAGCAGTCACCAGCCAGCAATCATCAGTGAAACTATCTTGGCATTTTTCTTTTCATTTTAATTTTATGTGTACTCTTTGTGCAAAAGAAAAAGGTTCAGGAGCAATAACCTGAGTGTCTCCCATCTTGGAGACAGACTCTCTGTTGAGGCTGTATCCGTCTTCACGGTCTTCTGAGAAACCCAAACATTACCCTTAAGTAATATAACTCTAAAGGGGTGAGCTGAAAGGTTACCAGAAATGCTGAACTCTTGGCAGAATTTAAATGCTGAGAGAAATTTTGGAAGTATTTCCAACTAGATAGTTCTCAGCCATGATTATTAAAATGTTTCTTTGGATGTATAAAAACATAGTGTTTTTAAATTTACTTCAACTTTCCCTACTGTTATGAATTTGGGCAGAAGGAGTTGGAGTAAGAAGTTGGCAAATAAGACACATTTCATAATAAACCAAACCTCTCTTTTAGAGGAATAGAGATCTGCAAATAGCAGTTTCTTCAGGCAGCAGTTTATTGACTGAAGCATATGAAAGTTCAGCTTTTCGAATCTGCCAGAGCAATCTTTTGACCTCAGATAGATGTTCTCTGTTATCTCTCCTTGAATAGCAGAAATTGATATGATTAACGAGCCAGGTCTGTACTGCATCATGCTTTTTCCACTGCCCATTGATTCCATCAGTGATGGTGCCAGACCATAAACAAGCATTTGAGATTTGAATTAAAAATGTTCTTCCACAATAGTCGCACAGAAGAGGCAAGTAAGTAGCATATCTGCGTTGGGGTGTCTTGGTCCGGGCTGTGCTCTCACCGTGGCTGCCGTTTGAGCAAGCCTTGCAGAGAGCTGCCTTGGCGAGTCTCCAGCAGCATTCCTGGGTGTTGTAGGGAGCTCAGCCTCAGTTCATGGTGGCTTCAGCATAACCCGCTGCAAAATGATGAGACCCTACAGTACGTTCTTTTCTGCTGCTTGAAAGTTTGGAAAGTTCTGCTATGTTGGAAGCTAGGAGAGCAAGAATAATGTATGAGACTTCAGGTTAGTGCCTTGGCCTGTCTCTGTTTTGGCACTGTGCTGTGGCTTCGTAATTGGGCTTCAATGCTTCCCGTGAGGAATGTCTGGCCTCTGTTCATATTGGACCAGCGCAGAGGGGGTGGCTAGATATAGTCAAAATAACTAGAATCATCTTCATTGGGAATGTGGGACTCCAATAAAAGGAGGATGTAGCAATAATATGCCAAGAGAATAGAGAATTTGCTCTCTTTTTTGTACTGGGGTGGGCCAGGGAAGAAGTAGAAGGCAGACCTGTAGCTCATCTTTCATCTTCTGCACTTCTTCTGTAATACCAGCAACATGGGAGGGAGGGTGGTAAGAGGTAGGAATCGGGTATGTCAAGATTATCAGCATTTCTTCTTTCTTTGCTTTTTGTCTGTCTCGTTTGGCTACTTTTCTAATGACAGACACAGAAATAATATAGTCATTCAGTGGCCACAAAATATTATTTGTTACTGGAATTCAGTTCAAACTTTTTTAAAGAGAGTGTTCTTGAAGTTCATAAGATTGAAAATCTAAGAAGTTCTATTTAAGTCAGATTTGTTTTGAAATGTTTATTTCAAGCAAAATATTCAGTTGAAATGTTTCTTAAAAATCAAAAATTTTCCTTAAATCAGACTATTTCTTTCAGAAAATTCTAGGTTTTTGAATTTTCTGTTTTTTTTCTACAGATGCTATTAATACATTTTCAGCTCTGATTGCAGTTTCAGTGGCATTTCATCAATCTCTTCTGAAGAAAAATTATCTTTGAGTTGCTCTGGTGACCTGGTCTGGATTTGTACTGACCAGTTTTGGGGAGCAGGCATTGAGTTGTTTTTAAATCCTTAAGATAGTTTCACTCCTTCGTAGTCAGCATGCCAGTTATTTTTGTCGTATTTTGTTTTCTGTATATCAGTTGCTATGCTATGGTATGTAATTTTTCATCCATGTTCTAGTTTTCATCCTTATTCCTGCGGCCGTTTCAAAGATTTGCTGGTTATTCCTAGGCAACTAGGAAGTTATTAGGTAAGATTTATAGACTCTGTGATATAAGATATCTGAGGCAAATGGAGACAACACAGCTGTCTAGTAATGCCATCTGTGGAATAAAAGGTTGGGAGTAAAAGGTTTAGTCTTTTCAAACCTCCTGGGGACTTAGCATGCCACTTGAGTAAATTGCAGGCTTGGCACAGGCAAGTCAACTTGATGCCAATTTGGCTTTCCTACCAGAAGCATCTATGCTGTAGAGAGCACATCAGAATAAGATTGAGCCATGTATAAAAGCTTTCTTTTTTGAAAATAACAACAACAAAGCTGGATTCCCATTAATCTGTACTCAAAATGCCCAACAGAGTAGGTGCTGCAAATAATACTGACTTTATATCCCTATTAAAATCTTTTTTTTAATCTTAAAGTATTAAATTGGATTCACTTTTACATCTTATATCTTGGTTGATACTCAGGTGGCAGGAGCTGACTTTATTTTTTTATTTGTTTTTTCTCTCTCCTTGCTGGATGAATAGTTAAAACCAAGCTGAAACGGTAATTGTTTCACCCTACAGGTAATTACTCATTTGTGTTCCGCCAACTAGTTCTTGTGTCTATCTTTGTGTCTATAAGAAGTTATAAACTCTACAGTCAAAGTTTAAGTTCATTTTCAGTATGAAATAAAATTTTATTTGGTGTAGGTTCTAGAACAATTGAGGTAGAATCACTTCATTTTGAGGTAGAATCACTTCATTTGCAACTGACTTTATTCTTATATATCTTGTGCTTTGAGATTTTAAAAATGTGTGTATGAAATCTTATTTTGTATGTAACTGCAAAAGGAAGCTGAGCTTTCTACCAAACGCCTTCTGGCAGTGACCTTTGGTGGTTAATTACATATGACATGATGATTCACATAATACAGATGTTAAGCTATGAAATGTATAAAATGTCTTCATTTTTAAATTAAATTTACAGTATAATTCTATTTGTTTTATGTTTCAGAAGCTTTATTTAATGTTGTTATTATACAGCAGGTCTGAACCCTTTTGGGAAAAGATGTCATCTTCTTCCCCTAGAACAAATTTGCATTGCAGTTAACATGTCAATTTTGTCACTTTCTTGCTGGTCAGATGTTTCTTTGCATCTAATGAGAACTAACCATACAGAGCAGAAAAAGCAGTTACTATTTAAAAAGGAAAAGAATCTTTCCCAGTCCTCTTATATTAATATATATCTTTACATATTGTAGCCAGGCTGATCAGACTGGTCTCATCTGGCTGAGGGAAAAACCATCCCAGGCATAAGCACGTTCTCTTGCTCCTGCTTGTGTATGCTGCTTAATTCCAGTTGGAATAGCTCAAAAGGCTTCCTGACAAGTTGGTTTGTCATGCACTAGTTCTTTCTTTACATTAAGAGGAAACTACCTGAAGATCCAACCTTCTTCACAGGGTATTTCACAGTCCCAAATAAGTGATGTGGGCTGTTGGTCTTTGTAACACTTGTTCTGCTTAGAGACATTGCAAATTGTCTGGATTTGTGATCTCTGTTATTCTTCACTAACAGCTGAAGGCTAAAGCTAGCACTGACAACTGTATGTGGTGGTTTTATTTATTTTTCCTCCTTAAGCTCAGAAATATAATGGGCAAGAAGCTTTTCCTTTTTAATGACTCGTTTTGTCTTTAGATAGCATTCATGTTCGTTTTTGTGATGCTCAACTAAACTCCATGCTTCCTTGTCATAATGCTGGCTTGGCATTAAAAAAAAGGGTAAAGGAAACAAAAAAACTAAATTTGACTTACGGAAACTGAGCTGTAATAAAAGGTTCTTGGTCTGTCAAAGGAGGTATTTTGCCCTATTTTGGAGGTTATCTTGCTCTTTGTTTTATATGTTTTATTTATTAATCTCTTTACTCTTACCTTTTAAAAATATAAGTAAATCAAAATGGAACTACTTAGATCACTAGTAAATGCCACATTTGCTCCCAGGCTCATTTAATGGTAACTTTCCAAGCACTGCAGCGTGCTCAGGGAAGATGTGCCTGGAGCTCGTGTCCTGGGCAGCTCCTGCAGCTGCCAGAGCTCCTCTGCCTCCAGCTGCTTGTGCTGGCACTGTGGAGAGCTGGACCAGAGGTGCCTCTTGGAAGAAGAAAAAGTACAAGAAATAGCATATGTGCAATATTTTGATAGGCACAAACCTTACCTGAAAGCTTGTTAAAGTACTGCTTAGCAAAGGATGAGACTGAGTAGTAAAATAGGGAGGGAAAAGTAGCCTGTAGCCAAATACTAAATTAAGTTTTTCGGTTGCTGACTTGTTTTGTTCTAACTATCTCAGAATAACTCTAGTGTTTGCTCTGTGGCTGAGAATAAGTGCCAATACCAAGCCCTGTGAGCTTTCCAGGCAGTGGTCATGGACAATACACTATGGCATGAGCCTCTTGCAGGAATAAATAAAATAATTGTGTGTGTTAGAGCACCATAGTACAGACCTCTTGATGTCAAATTGCTGCCTCCTTTTCTCTGTGTATTTTTTCTACCCTCTGTCTCTTTCTGTGTTGCAGAACAAGCTGCTCAGAGGATGGAGAATAGGAGATGCTGTACAATGATGAATTCACCTTATTCAATTAAGTTATGGTTGAAGGGTCTCAAAAGGGAGGGAAACAAGAAGTTATTTTTAGCCCTGATCTTATTTTTAGGCTTTTATTTTCTATGAACGCTTATCATGGTTTTGTGTGCTAGTTAGACCAAAGTGGATTTGCTCCAATTCTGGTGTTTTGGTAGAAGAGCAGCAGATGGAAATACTTGCTTCTATCCTAACTTCTTTGATTTGTTCCTAGTCCTATAAAATTAATAGAAACAGTTATAGTTTTAGAGAAGATTACAGATAAATATGCTTGATTCAAGAGAAATTTATGTATAAACTTTCATGTGTATGTATGTCACAGGAAGTTTAGCCGTTGCAAATTAGCT
>VZSG01000167.1:185277-202423 GCA_013398315.1 Nothoprocta pentlandii | reverse complement strand
TACCCGGGGCAATAGGCTTCTTTTTGGTTCCTAAAGGCAATATACTGATTAAACAAAACTACAGTCACTGGGGTACTCAGATGACCATACTAATTTAAATTAGTTTCAGATATTTGATATCTGAATATTTGGTTATCAAGTAACTTTTTAATTGATCATATATTTTCATATTTATTCTCATATATATATATTTGATCATATATATATTAGTAAGAATAAATTTTTGAACCTCTGTAAGCTTTTCTTTAGAGTCGCTACTAGGCCAGTAGACATGCTTTATTTTTAGGTTCTTTAGAGGTACTTTTCTTAACTTCTGCAGTATGCTTAATTGTATGAGTTTTAAGGGTCTCAGATTTTCAAGTGGTTTAGTTCTCCTAAGTGTAGAAATGTACACTTTGTTCATGACAATGAACAGTAAGTGGTAATATCAGTTAGGAGTGTAGTACCTCATCTTGTGTGATTTTTGTCTTGGTGTAGTTCCTTCATGATAAGGCAGGCAGCAGGTAAAGGTGATGCATGGCAGTTCCTCACCTTGATTAGAAACCTGGCACTTGCTAATGAAGATAAGGCATTTTAAATTTTCCAATTTCCAGTTCCAATTTTCCTCGTGTGAAGACGGGGGAAGATAAGGTATAGCTTTGCTTATCTTGAATCCTGTATGAACCCTAGAGAACTTGCCAGCACTCCTGTTAATATATGTTGTTGTCTGACAATATCTGGATCACGTGAGTTCTGTGTGTTAGGTCACTTGACACTAGGAAGGCTTTAGGCGTGTAGGATATTGGTATGTTTTACTGGCACAACAGCAATAAAGCAGATGGGGATGTACTGCACGCTGTGGTCAGTGCTGTCTGCTGGCTGTCCTGACCACGTAGAATGACAGCTGAGCTGCTCTGCCTGTCCCATGGTGTGGCAGACTGCCTTTTCACATTGCTGACCAGTCCATTTTTTGTGGATTTCTGGCCACAGAATAATACAGACTTGGCCCTGGTCTTAGCAATGTGCCCCAAGCCTCTCTTAGACTCAGCTAGCCTAGGTGCTTTGGTTCTTTTTGAATTTCCCTCCTATTTAGCTGCAGCTGTAACCCAGTGCCTTCCACCGATCAGTGCCATGTAGTTAGTTGTCCTGATCTCTGTTAAAGATGCTCAGTAATTTTTAATTGAACAGTGTAATATCTTTCAGAAAAACTAGGTACAAGGCAAGTCCCCCTCTCTCTCCTCTCTCTTTTTTCATCTTTCTAGGATTACCTTTGAAGAATAATACCTTGTGATTTTGTTTAGAAATGTGTGAAGTAAAGTAAATTTGGAAAGGAAGGAAGGGAGGGCATCTAATGTAGTAGCATCAGCCAAGGGACCAATGCACTATTTCTTTATCATCAGTGTATAAAATTTGTTCAGCTTCCTGGGGATGCTTGGGTTTTTGGAGCCATCTGCTAATGCAGTCAAAGATGGTGAATGGTTTTGGCTTCCCTGTGGTCAAACGGCTACTTTAAAAATATTGAATGCTTTAGATCTGCTAAATTGTTTTTCTTCCACTTTTAGAAATGAAGCGTCTGACTCTGTTTTCATTATTGCGACTTCAGTTTCCCACAAAGATACCACCCCCAGGAATAGTTACATAGTAGAAAACGTGAAGTTTTTATCAGGTTTTAAGCAATGTTAGGGTTATACCGTGCCCTCGATATCTGCACAGAGCTCTCCTATGAGTGAGAACTGCCTTGCGGATCGGGGTGGGGGAAGGAAATAAGCGATTGAATGTGTAGGATGTGAAAAGTGCTGCAATAGCAGCAAGGCATGAGGGATTTTGTGTGCAATGAATGCAGAATATATCTTCTGACTAAACAGGCAGGCACGGGCAGATAATCTTAATGTCTGTGGCAAAGCTGTGTGGAGCTGCAGAAGCTCCAGGAGGTGAGTACTCGGGAGCTAATTGATTTTACTGCCTGCAGAATGACTAAAGATGAGAATGGAGAGAACTCCACCGGCACCATCTGTGATTCACAGCCATTTCATGGCATGCTTGTTATAATGTGGGAGTATACTCAAGTTGGTAATTTGGTATGTAAAAGTGGCTCCAATCTGAGGGCTGATGCGGTACTTTGAGTCACTTCAGCTGCCTAACAACAAATGGCATACATAGCTACTAGCTGTGTCAGAAAAGAGATATTTCTGCCTCATTTTCTAATGGCTATGTTCTGTTAGGTTATGCATCTTGACTCTTTTAATCCAGTCTAGAACAGAAAAAAAAATAGAAATTTTTACAATATTTCAGAATATCAACTGGGGATTTTTTTATACACAAGCATCCTGCAGGATTTAACCCAGTTTCCTTTTTTATAATTTTTCTTCTAGTGTGAAACTGTTCAAGGCTCTTGATATTATGAGAGACTTTGATGGAGAAGTTATTTGAAGTCCCATAGAAGGTTGTAGTGGTGGTGGTGGCCAGCCTGGATCTGTGTTGTCCTGAACCATTCTTAATTTTCGGTCATTTCCCCCAACTGACTTAGAGATAATTGAGTTTTATTTTTGGCATGTCCTTCCATAGCATTATAGGCAGACCTCTGTTTGCAGGATTGCTAATAATGTCAGGAAAATGGGCCATCCTAATTCTGAATCGAGAACACCCTTGTCTACATTTCATGTTGACAGGAAATAAATCCTCTGAATTGAAAGAGGTGCAATATAGATGCAAAGTTCCCAATACCAGTCTGTCCATGATTTTTATCCATGGCTTTTATTTCTTTTTTCCTTGTTGATAATTTCTCTCTCTTTTTTTTTTTTTCCTTCTTCTTTGAATCTTTCCTTGCATATTAAAGGAAATACTTTTCTCTTTACTCAGTGCTGGTCTCTTGCAAAAAGAGTTCTGGTTTGGTTGTAGATAATGTTGGATGCCAAGGCTCAAACTCCCTCGACAGCTTGGCAGCATGCATATGTCACCTTAAGTCTTCAGACTCTGCTTGGGCTTCTGGTGCCCCAAGGATTGGCCTCATACCACCTTTGATTGGGATTTAGTAACACTGGAAAGCATCAGAGTTCTGCTTTTTATTTGCCTGCGCTGAATTCACTATCCGATAGGCTTTAAAAGTAAGAATATTATAATCTTACTCTAGTTCTAGTTTGCTAATGTCCATATAAAATACATGAAATAGAAATTGCAAAAAAAAAAAAAAAGGCAGTAAAATGCAGCCTTATGCAGACTCTATGAAATACCTGAAAAGTACTTGAGCTCAGATTGCTTTTAATTTGGGGGTTTTTAGAAATCAGGGAAGCCACTCAACACCAGCTTTTGCTCCTCTTTCTTTATAAACCTCCACGGATCTTAGAGCTGTTGAAGTAATTTATGTATCTTAGGTGTCTTGCTATTCAACATCAATTTGTTTTGAGCTCTTCGAAGGCTGCGCATGCCACGTTAACACATAAGCTTGTTAGAGCATTTGATCCAGACTACTCCCACCTTATTGATACAGGCCTTCATTGAATCACAGATGGTCAATAATTGTCCTGTTCAACTAGCTAGTGAACAAATCATTTTGTTTAAGCCATCAAGGAGAAATCAGCTAGGAGCTCTGAGTTCCTAAGATGTGTAATGTGCAAATTATTTTTTTGGTTTAAGAGAATAGTTTAAAATTGCTGATTTGCTCCTGACAATAGGTGTCACATAACCTACTAAGTAATGGTTTTAGAACTAATATTCTTCATTTCAGAGGCTCTTCTGTTGCACATATTTAAAATTAAAATGAATAGATTGAGCTGATAAGTTACTAGGCATTTTTCTCCTTTTGTGCTGAATGTTTAAGAATAATTTGGCTATTAGTGAATATGAGATGCAACTACAAAAAAAGTAATCAAGTTGTTCAACCTACAGCTAAGATATATCTTTCTGAATAAAGTATCTGGAAGCATTAATGATTTCTTAACTGTAGTGGGGGTTCTGCTTATCCCAGGTAATAAATCAGAGACGTATTTCTGTCGCTGCTAGCCAAGTAGCAATATAATTTTCAGTGAAACTATTGTAACTTAGACAGGTCTGCATGTATTGAAAAAAAATCTAGATGAAAAATACCTCTTTTTGACCCAAAGTCAAATAAAATATGACCAAAAAAAAATGCAGGAGAACAGAAATACTTCAGAACATGTTAGATGTCCTACAAAAAGTAAGGAGCTGAGAGCGTTTTAGTTTTTCACTTAATGTAAGGGCCAACTGCTGCCTTAGGGGAAGGATGTAGTATGTTTTTCTACAGATTACAACATAGAGTTTGTGGTAAAGGCTGGTTTTGGTGGTGGTTATTGCTTGTCTCTGATCTCTTCTATTTCTATCTGTTTTACACAACTTCTGTTGTGCTTATTTTACTATAATTAGGGAATCTTTCATCCTGTTCACTTAGTTCTGGTCTCCTTCCTCTTTTGTGTGGCCTGCCTGTTGCATGAAGAGTCAGGTCAGGTTTTATTTTTATTCAGCTTTCTGAACTAGTTCACTCATCTCTTCTTGATTTTTTTTTTTTTCCCTCTCAAAACAGCACTGTTGTTCCACCTACCCCAAGTAGATTTGTCAATACTTGATCACATTTGGCCTCATATGTAGCAACCCTTTGAGAAATATGCTACATAAAGCTGAAGGTTCTGTAGCCTACAGAAAAATGAAAATAATTGATAGGATTTTGTTTATTTTCTTTCTATCTTTTTTTCTTTAAACTAGTATGGGTAACTGCATTAAACTGCATGGGTAATGAGTGTTCTGGTCCAAATAAAAATGTGGAAACTAAATATGTGTGTTAAGTAATCCACTAAATCCATCTGTAGATGCATAAATGTGACCTGATTTTTCGGGAGAATTACATACCTTGAGGCATGGGCGTCCATTATATTCAAGAAGACTGATGATGGTTATGAAGAGGAGTTACCCATGTAACTATTTTTCTGATTTTACGTAAAGGCCTGATTACTGAGCAGGAAAGGTCAGAGAAGAAAGGGAAATGATTGCGCTGAACAAGAAGTGTTCTTTCTTTCTAGAGGGCCCCATTCAGTTGGAGCATCGTGTGGTGTTGGCCTCGCTCAGGGGCCTTCATCATTACCGCGGTGGTGACTCTCCTACTGTTACTTATAGCACTGATGGGTAGAAAGCTGTTGGCATCAAGTTCTTTTTTTACTTTTGCAAAGGCCATTTGACTAATCTGTTTTAAGACTGCAGTGTATTGAATTCAGGCAACTGCATAATACTGACAACTGTTTGTGATTTCACTTTTTCTCTTCCTTTATTCATCCACAAAGATGGAAGTGTAGGCACATTGTGTGCCTAGTGAATTTTAAGCTCCGCTTGCATGCGAAAGATTTTGGAATTAAAACAGTTGGGGACAGGAGTACACGTTACTGTTCCATCACAAGTGTTCTTGAAATAGCTGTCAAGGACAAAGCAGAGCTCCTTCTGGCGTCTGGCTTCTGTGGGGAAGATTTAATTTCAAGCGTTCAGGAGCATGCTGCTTTAGTGAGCAGTTTGGATTTTTACTGATGGCATTATCATTTGGTATGCATAAGTGGGATGTTTTAAGTGGGAACGCTGCTAAGTTTCCTTGCTGGCTCATGACCGGTTGTTGCTAAGAGATGTTCACACGTATTTGCTGTGTGAGGGAGTGCATCTCTGTTATGGGGATTTTGATAGCACGATCCAGGAGATATGAATATGCTAATGGTTGAGCTGTACGGAGCAGGGAGAAAATATGAGACTGAAAAAGCTAGAATTATTTTCTTTATTTCCCTGCCTTTTCTTTCTTCGTAAATATTTTTGGTAATAATTGGGTGATGTAATCACAGCCATTATTTCCAGTGTTGCTTTGGCCTTCTGAAGTAGGGTTTTCCGAACAGCGGCTGAGTTGACAGGACACAAAACAGATTCCTTATGTGGTCATTGCTGCAAAAGAAAGTGGCAACCCCCAGCCTTCACCCACATGCCTGAGTTGTGAGCCTTCAGCACAGGGGTGCATCATGCCCTCGCAACAGTTGTCATGCCAAGGGTGATTAATAAGCAAATATTTTAGTAGAAATAGTTAAGCGCTTGCACAGAGTGAGCAACCTGAAGTCTAGAAGTGTGAAAGCCTCTCAGACCTGCTGATATAAGGGAAAAAATGCAAATGATTCTGCCATGTGTTTGTTACCTGTTAGCTTTCCAGGGCTTTCACAGTAATCATTTAGCTATTTGTGTTCTACTCCCTGTCTTTCTAATCAAAAAAATATAACAGCTTAAGTGAGTTAATCCCTTTACAACTTTAAAATTTTTATTTATTTATTAAAATGTAGTTGAACTTCCACTGTTTGGGTCACCATTGCCCTAATTAGTGATTACCATAGTACCTAACTAATGAAAATAAAGACTAATGGAAAAGGATAAGAGTAGGTAGAAGCTGAAGGAGCCTGGTAAAAGTGTTTGTAATAGGAAGTCAATAAATGGTGGCATTATTTTCTTTTTCACATCTCAAAAATATGTTTTCTGAAGGGGTCAAACTTTCTTCTACTTTCCAACTTAATTCTAAAGTCATAAATTGTGTGCTGCTGACATGATTTTTGCATTTCAAAGGTAAATTGAATTTTTTTTGCACTGGAGCCACTATTAATATATACTTTGTGGTGAAAATTGTTCACAATTTTAATCATAATTATGTCACTTCTGTTGGAAGTATGCACATTTTGTTTTTCAGAGAATGAGAGTCCTCCAGCATTAGGTTTGAGGTATATCTATGCTTCTTCCCATCGTCATAATCCTCTTTCTGTTTCTTTTCTCAGTTAAAAAATATTTCATACTATTTTTATCAATATAAATGTATTTGCGTCCAGCACTTGAGCCAAGTGATAGTTTGTATCTTGTAGTCTGAAAGAGGCAACAACAAGTTTTCATTGAAGAAATGGTTTTTGGTTTCAAACTTTACAAGAACTCATCACAAACTGTACAGATATTATTTAAATTAGGAAAAATTACCTTGACTGTGTGTCCTTAATTATTCTCAGAATGTCAAACAGATAATGAACAATTCAATATAGGCATAAAAATAACTTTGCTTCACTGCTTTGACTTTGAAATAATCTTGAAGTACTTAGACTCTGGAAACATTTCTCATTCTACAGCATGAGACTTTTTCTTCTTTTAAAGGTTTTTGAGGACCTACCCAGTGAGTAATATGCAATAATTGCAGAAGTAGAAGGGGAAAAAAGATGATTTGTGAACCAATAATCAGTGTTACTTATCTATCAAAACACCCTGCCCTTACTTTAAAAATATGCAGTACTTTAAGAAATAGTTTTAAACTAGTTCTTCTTTGCTTAATTGTGCCAAAATTGTAAATTTAAAGGTATTGTAAAATTCTATTAGAGTAGATTTTAACTGTTGAATAGACTTAGTCTTGCTCCTCTTCACTACTTTTTATTGTAACAGGAATTTTCTGGTACTTGCTTGACTTTTAGATTAATTTTAACCGTGATACAAGGAACTGAAGTACTTGCTTTAATTTCCATTGAATTTGGTGGGACTTCAGCATCAGCTTAAGTTTGCGTTTGACAGATGGTTGTCTCTTGCAACTGGGCTATATCTTGAGCAATTTGTGTTTGATACGTGTTCCTATTTGTAGAGTGATACAAATCTTTCACACTATGGTACTCTTCATCAAAGTAGGCCTGAATTGAGAAAGCTTAAAGCACAACAGGGAAGTGATTTTTAGTGTGGAAGTTGTCCTGCAGTGCTGTGGTGATAACCAAGCAGTAGATTTGAACTGACTGTCAAGTAACCATGCACAGAGAGTTTAATGTTTAATCTACTTCAGTCAATAATATTGACTCTCAACTTGTGGAGGTTCTTCAAAAGATCTGCTAGAGTTTTGGTATTAATTTCAAGATGATTTAAGGGCATAAATAATCTGAAAAGTGTTACCAATTCCCCTGATCTCAAGGTTCTGTCTTGCTCCTGTGGTAGGTAATTTGTGTTTGGAAGAGTCTATTGTAGCTCGTATCTACCACCACCATCTTAATTTCCCTGCCCATGGATGTGTGTTGCTTCAGACTCTGTTCCTGAGACGTGTAGTTTGATGAATTTTTAGGCAGTACTTAGGACAGGTACAGTTAGGCTCAAGAATCTTGTCAGTGGTGTAAGGCAGGTAACAAATACCAAAAGAGAATTAAAGTGTAGTTCAAGACCCAACTTTAAAAGCTGGTGGAAGCTCCTCAGTGCAGATCCCTAGCAGAAAATTGCTAATGCTCATCTCGGTACATATAGCAGCTTCTGAGTGACTAGTAATGCTAGTGTTGGGCTGAGTCAAAGAAGACTGTTTAGTAAGAAAGCCTTTCAAGTCCACCCAATATAACAGTTTTCCTATGAAATAGAATTTTAAAAAACAAACACAAACCTCAAGGGTGTTTTTTTTTTTTTTTTTAGAGAATATCTTTTTCTTCAGTCTACAATATCTCCCCCAACAATTTTGGCCTCACGTTTATTTTTTGATATGCTCCAAAAGAGGAAAAATAAACTTGTGACTATTGCAATGTGGTTTTATGACTGTACAATCCTAGCTCATATACAGTAGAAGGCCCCAGCTCCTCTTTATTATTTAGGAAATGATATCCTCCAGATATTTCTTTAGTTTTAAATTGATTCCTATGGTTATAAATATTGCTGACAGTTTTTGGTACAATATCTACATAGGAGAAAAATATCTAGCCAGTGCAACTGAAAAATTTAATGTGATAATTCATTCAAATGCCTTTCCAGGTGTTCTCCTGTCTGCTTTTCATGTCTGTCAATGCTTACAATGGTATTTGGATGCTCAGCTAACACTGAACTCAAGTAAAGATCAGTTTTTACAAATGTAGAAAGACCTTAGACGAAGCGCTCTGCTCCATCCTGGTTTTTAATTATGTGTTAGAGCTTGGAGGGCTTTGCTAAGTTTCTGTGCATTTGCTGTACACCTTCTGTTATTGTCTGTATACATTCGATTATTTTATTTGATGATTCTATTTTTTTCATTCCTTCTCTCAATTATACTTCTAGAAACAGTTGTTCAGAGTCAGTCCAGGGCTATGATGATACATCACCAAGAGTATATACCATATACTTGATTACTTAATTCACCAGTGTGTGCATTGGAAGATAACCTTGAGTTTTCATATTTTTTGCCCCTGAATACCACAGATGTCTCTCTCTAGACATTATTATATGGAATGTCTCCTGACTCCATTCCACCAAGGTTTTTGTTTTCCTTCATTATTTTTTCCTTGTGTTTTTTTCAATTTTCCTCCTCCTTTAAACAGATCGAAGGCATTAAAAGCAGCTTAAAGCATTAGATGGTTTTAAGCTGCTTTAGCTGCTTTAACGCCTGAGATAATTTTACATTTCTCCTACTTCCTTTGCCCTGTAAAATAAAAGACTCCCCTGACCTTAAAACCAAGAGCATAGTTTGGAGGGGAAAACAAGGTACAAGTTTATGGATAGAAATATTAAGGCAAAACCCTCTTCAAAGCTTCTTTGTCTGGAAGGCATGCATTTTAAATTGATATTTATTTGGTCTGTCTTTCAGTGGCAACTTCAGATCTATAAAAATATAGAGAGTTTCTTCATATTTCCAAAAAATGTTTTAACTCTGAGCAGAACACTAAGGCATGATAGGGTAGCCTGCTGCTATACAAAGTTATTTTAAAAAAATTAATAGTAATTATGCTTAGGGAAGTGAACAATTACATGTATGAGGAAAGTATTGTTGGCTTGATATATTATTAAATATAACCTCTCCGTAGTTCCAAAAGTTGGGGGAAGATACTTAACAGTAATTTCAGCTTGAGCACTTGGGGAGTGATGGTATGTTCTCTTGAGTTATTACTAATACTAGAAAACTTTTGCATATCGACCTGTGTAATGGAATCGAACTTAATCGGAGTTCTCTGTTTTATTAGTGGAAAGATGTAAGAGGTCAAGATGTTATTGAAATGCCAGGGGAAAAACAGAGATAAGTCCTGATTTTTGGTAGAATTCCCATGTGTTGGCTGTTCTAGATAACAGCTGAAACTTCCCTAAGCTTTGCTAAATGATCACTGTTACTGAGGGACAGCAGAGAACGCGAGGTGATTCCACAGTCAGGGCCAGGTGAAGCTGCAGACGTTCCTCCTCACTCTTGGTCTTGCTTTAGTGTTAGAAAAGAGCAGTAGCTCACAGCTCCGGAGATCTGGAGGGTCCTGCTGTCCTAGAGATGCCTTATGACATCTTAGTATTTAAAAAAACAAAACAAACAACAACAAAAAAACACACCAAACAAAAACAACAACAACAAAAACCCCAACCAAACAACAAAAAAAACCCATTTCGCTAGATCGAAGTCAAAAAGCCATTGACTTCACGTGCTTGCACCGGGAAGAAGCAAGTTTAGGTATGTGAAGCGGTGCGGGGCAGAAGCAGCTCATGGTTTAAAATTCATCATAACCTCAAGGACCTCCTAAAATAAAAAGTTGAGATAGTCACAATGCAGAATGACCTTCTGTGCCACTCTAGAACATGTGATCATTCTTAAAGCTGTTTGCACGTGGTGCTAATAGTTATGAGGGCGTGTTACCAAGCCATTTGCATCTTCAAACCATCATGTAAATATAGACTACATGCTTGCTATCCAGGGATTTATTGTCTTGAACTCAATCTGCCTTCTTCAAACAAACAAATAAAAAACTTATCAAGTAAAGTCTCTTAACTACTAATGCCTAGCAATTTGCTTAGAGGACAATGTCAGGCTGGAGCAGGATCTGGAAATCCTTGACTTGTGGTCACACAATCATTTCTGGTCCAACCTCAAATGAGGAGATGCATTATTTCCTTTTTATTCTCAATGAATAAAACATTTTTCAGACCTACTTTAAATCTGCAGTATTAGTCTAAACCAAAGCCTAAGCTGACCTGAATGATCATTAGTATTTACATCATGTTTTTTTTCATCTGTGACTGATATTCTTCTTGGAGTGGTAAGAACAGCAGAGATTCCAAAACTAAGATGAATTGCCTATAAAATTTTTAATCATGTCTAGACAGAAAAAGAAGGAATTCCTTAAGTTCTGGGGAAAAAAAAGTAAGGTAGATAACTCAAGGTAAAAACTAAATCCCTAATTTTATCCTGGGTGCTTTTCAATGTTTTTCAGCCTCTGGTTCCGTAGTCTTGTTAAATCTCACGGTTCATCTAGGATGGTGTACATGGTGCCTTGCTGCAATGTGTAAAGGCTACAAGCTTACAATTTTCACATGTGTACGAGTAATACTTCTCTAGAGTTACTTCATGCAGCTGCAAAATCTAAGCGTTCTGAACTCTGGCTGTGAAGAATTTTACTTCCAGTCTTTAGATTTGCCAAGTTTTGCAAACCCTTGAGTAAATGGAAGTGACTGTCTTTTGGAAAAGCATCAATTCCTTACTGTCATTCTGTGATATTAGCAACTCCTCTTGGCTAACACGTTTCTGTGTTTACTGTTATCTGACTGTTTTCTGGAAACGCATCAATTCCTTGCTGTCATTCTGTGATATTAGCAACCCCTCTTGGCTAACAAGTTTGTGCTTACTGTTATCTGCAGGTTGAGGAAATTCCCCAGTTCAGCAACCGTGCTCCTTGTGTACTATGAGCTGATTTGCTGCAGCTGGGTAACTCTGGGTTATGTTTTTGTTCTCAATGAGTAAAAGAGAGTGACACATGATAATTGCTCCAGAAAATTCACTAAGGAAGATTAGTTTGCAAATCCCTTACATTTCATGGCCAATAAGTGAATAGTGGAGTTTGTCATTAAACTCTCAATTAATGGCTTAGTTTTCCAATAGTCACTAGTTGATGTAGAACAAGTAATGACAGCTCTAACTGAAGAATTAGTAAGCTTCACTACATCTTGCTTGCATTCCCTCACTGGTGTCTTTCTGATTGCAGTAATTTCTGATCTGTGTCTTTTTGGTATAATAGCAAATACCAGGCTTTTGAATACTGATAGTTTTAACATCTTTACCTTTTTATTTATCACTGGATTACGAGCAGAATTGCTGCCTTAAAGTAACTTCTGCCACCAGTAGTTTTTGACCTGAGAAGGTTGGCAGCAACATTTTCCAGGGATGTATGTCTTGGCAATTCACAAGTACAGATGGATTTCCCTGGAACCTGTTGTTACACATTCTGCCTCAACAACATCTGAAAGGGCTGATGCAACCTTGAAAACTTGGAATACTTGAAAACAAGGAATGATGGACTCTGTTTTTCATCAGTTTTTAGCTATGCTTTCATTGTGATCCAAATGTGACTAAGCCTGTCATACATGTTCACCAAAGCCCATGTAAGGAAGAGGTTACACACCAGAAGGATGATATGTGTCTCGTTGTGCAAGCCTACCCCTTGGTGTATATAGTGGAAGCCTCCAAACTTCAGCTAATACCATGCCCAAGTGTTGACTTACAGGCCAACTGCAATACTGAACAATGTTTTTATTTTTACAGTGATATAGACTGTAATCATAACTCATTTACTACTGTTTTAAATATACCTTCTACTACAGATAATTTTTTCTTTCTTCCCCCTCTCCTTTTCTCCCTTCTCTGTTTCCCTCTCCTGTTCTTTTTCCATAGTACTTATTTGGTATCTGGCAGCTTTTTTAGGGAACTGCTACCTTGACAAGAAGGGCCACCATAAAGCATCTCATTTTAATGACACTATCAGCCAAAGCAATTACAGATTTCTGTTTATTGAATATCCTTCAAGTCCAGTTTCCTTATTCCTGGCTCCATTTCAGCAAAGATTCCACCTCTGCTAGTGCATTTCCCTTCTAGTTAGCTGTGTTTCAGTCTGCTCTAAGATGAAATGTGCTGCAAATATAGGTTTTATTTAGCGAGGGGGAGAGCAGTGGTCTCAAACAGCTGTTTATTTGAATGAAAGTTGTCAGTGTGACTTCTGAGTTTATTAGAGGGTCTTTAGGGGTCTATCCTCATGGTAGCGCTGGCGATAAATAACATCCTGCGGAGTGAGTTTATTGCCCTTCAGCTGCCTTTTATTTCAGAGACATCTGTCACATGCAGGGCATTAAAAATAACCTAGTGGTTAATAGCAGCCTTAAAATAACTGCCATCCAAGTATTTAGAAAAAGTGAAATGAGGACTAAAATTAAATTTCTGAAAAGGGTCAGTTAATTAATGATTCATTTTAACTTCTGGATGGCTGCTGTTTGACTGTTTAAAAATAATGTGCGTTAACCTATATCTGTTTTATCCATAGGCAGTATTTCTAAGAGTGAGTATATATTTGTCAGGGTTATAACCAGCTGTCTGCCGAGAACTGTAGCACTGTAAAATGTTTATCATTTTGTAATGTGCCATCAGGCACAATTTTTCAGGACATACCACATTTTGAAATGGCTTTTAGAATATTTATTATAAACTAGTTTAATGTGATCTTTTTTTGTGACTGCGATGTTGCTGCAAATCAAGGAAGCCGTGAGCCTGAATCAATATTATTTAGTGGATTAAGAGTACTGTAGGATGGAAATCTGGTTGAAAATCCAGTCTGCAGAGTTGAAATGCTGATAAGCTGATTTCTATGCTTTCCTTTAAGCTGTAATTCTGATAGAAAATACTAATATTAAAAACAAGATTTAGAAATAATTGAGAAGGGCAACTTATGCCTCAACAAACTTTCCTATGTTCAGCTTTTGTGTTCTTAGAGGAAATGGCATTGAAAAATTACTTGGTGGGAGGGGGGAACCATGAGCAATAAAACATGTGAAAATAATTTTCTATTACAGTCTAGGTGTCAGTGCTTTTTCCAAGTGGTTAATGATCCCTGAATCATTAACCTAAGAGTTTAAGAGTTTAAATTCTAGCTTGTAAAAAGAAATACAGAAGAATAGTCAAAATAAGAATTTATTTATTTGTTGGTTTTCTCTAATTTTCTAGGCTTTTTTTCTTGTCTATATAAGTATTTATTAACTATTTTGAAAAAATATGCCATATCAATTTTGGTGGGAGACTGATGTAAAAAATGTATTTGATATCTGCCTTTTTTTCATTTAGATATAGATATTGTTGATATGGGATGAGGATGTGCATGTTTCAGTCACAAAAAAGTAATGTGCTCAAATGCTAATTGGAGAGAAAAATAGTTAGTCTTCCTATATTTCAGTTTGTAGTTATATCAAATGAAGTTAAATATAAAAGTTCAGGTTACAGTCATATTTTAAACAGCAGGACTGGAATTTCAGTTTTTCAACTTAAGTCTTGTAAATGTTATTTGGGCCATGCACTGAAATGGGCTTTACTCCTTGAGAAAAGGATCATTAAAGGAAGTAAAGAGGTAACGGCAGGAGGATGGAAAGCAGCCTCAATGCTTCCTTTGTCAAGAATCAAAAATCAAGGCAGTCTTGCAGGCAAGGTCAATGGTCACCATTACTTTCAGAGTGGACTCTACCATGGATCTTTTTGGCCAGTCCAACTAGTTGTGAGGCTTATATGGCAATAAGACTTTTGTTGGAGAACCTCAAGTGGAAGTTTTCAACGTTTCTGAGTGAGGATGAGATCGTTCCCCTCCTGGGAGTCTTCTACTTTGCCTTGTTTCAGACAGCCCATTTCTTCAAATAAACTAGAGGCAGATGTAACCAGTGTTGTTTGATTGCATCTGTTGTTATGTGTAAAGTCGCCCGATCAACAACACTGTGTCTTGCCGTATCTCTAGGTGGTAACATAAGGTTATCTACTGTCGGTTATGCCTATAGGGCTGTTGTCTGCTTGGTAATTTGGTCTAAAGAAATTGTTGATTTCCTTGACCCTGGAAATATCGCAGAGTGGAAATTGGTGGAGTTATTCCTTTTGGATTCTATCTACAAGTTATTTGCTATGGAGACTAATAGAAGGTGAATTTATTACTTAAAAAAGTGCTTACTGCTCTCTTGAGATGTCATGAGCTGGTAGAATAAGGCAAGATAAGGTAGATAAGCTTGACTGGAAACGAGAAGCCAGAGGAACGCTCAATGCCTCAGCACTTAAATCTTCAAATGCGTTGCTCGTATTTAAATGACCTATTTGGAGTGAAAAGTACCTTAGCACTTAAAGCTAATGTCTTTGAGCTGCGAAACGTGCGTAGCAAGTGCTTGGTGAGCTTTCCTGTGTGAGAAGATGTGCCTGTGCATGTCAAGGCCCCTTGTGAAGTGGTGAGGATGCATCGTGTGGCTTGTAGATGAGTCAGTGAGAGCCCTCTTGCTCTTGTCTCTTCCACCGGCATCTGCAGCCGGAGTGCGTCATGTCCTCTTTATTTATACTGCAGCTTAGACAGATTAGCTAGGGAGATTTATTAAATACCTCAAGCTACCGAATGAGTAATGGGTAATACCAACTGGATCCAAAGAGATGACTGCAAGGTAAAAGTTGGCACAAACCGCCTGTGGTGTGTCCTTCAAGAGTGGCTTGTGTGGCATTTCCTGGAAAGCAGATTAAAAACAGTCAAATAAGGACATTGCTACGTGTCTTTTCTTCATTTTTCCAACTATTCTCTAAATTCCTAGGATTTTGATGAGCTTTATCTCGCATGGGCCTGTTTTCTCTTTGCTGCATGACACGTTGACTTGAAAAGCATCATTAGTTCAACTGCTTTTCCATTATTTCATGGAAAGAGAGAGAGAGAGAGAGAGAGAGATTCTTAATTTCAAAGCTAGAAATTTTTTTGAAGGCATAAGCAGTTGAGAGATAAACTGAGGTAACTTCCAAACATTTCTTTATTTTAAGCATACTGGCTGGTTTTAGGGCACTATATTTCAGCGTACTGCTGTTTCAAGAATTGAGGATTAGTTTTGCTGTTATGGAGCTTTGTCACATAATAAAATAAACTCAGAACCGGGAAACTTTATTTCAGGGAGTGAAATTAGTTTGTAACTGTATAATCTGAAGTTATGAATATGATGTTGACATGTATGGAAAATTTAGGAAGCCTGAATAAATCCTTCTAATGCTTTTTGATGTTTTCTGTTATGAGATTAAAGACAGATTATTATTATAGATTACTTAAAGATTAAAGGTTAGGTAAAGAGAAGGAAGGCAAGTGTACTGTCTGCTCAGTGCCACATCTTTTGTTTTTAGTGTTTTGTTTTTTAATATCCCTTGAAGGGAATTAAGCTTCAAGGACTTTCGAGTCGGAGAACTTGTACATGGGGGCAGAGAGCAGGAAGGTATAGATGTAATCATAACTGTATTCATTAAGACCTGCTGTGTTTTGAAGACTTTTAATCCCAAACAGTTGCAGTAGATTAAGCAAAGATGTGATATCGTGTCTGCAAGTAATACAGTAAAATTGTCACCAAGAGACTTCGACTATGCCTGAATTATTGTAAAATACTCTATCTAGGCATGTGTATGTATATACATATAAAATATACTTCAAACAGTATACGTTTCTCCATGATATTTTTATTAAGGCTTTCAAGGTCTCATTCCCTTCAGTTATCTGTCTCACTGCATGCTCTTCAATTGCAATGTATATATATTTCATGTTATGGAAAAAATGATGTTGGTCTTACTTGACGTCTTTTGTTCAAATTTAGAATTGCCTTAGGATAACTTTTAGCCTAAAAAAAGGAAGATGTCCACTTAATTGCTAAGATATATATTTTTATAAATATTTTATTTGTATCAAAGACAGGTTTTAGAGGCAAAGACTGCTTTGGTCTTAGTTAGGACGGAGAGGGGAAGCCACCTGGATGAGTGGGGAAGGTTGAACTGCTGGCTTAGTTGTAGTGATAAAGAATTTTGATGGTAATTGGCTTGTAATCTCACTTAATCATTTTACATGTGTAGTGAATATCTCTATGTGGATGGCATATGTTCATTTTTATAACAATCCTATGAGAATGGTTCACTAAACAGGTTAAGTGGCTGTAGACAGGGTATTTTTCACACCTTGATTTCTACAGCCTGTAACTGCCAGCTGAAATTATTCAGCAAGAGAAGTGCAGTCATTCTCTCTTGTCTAAAAATATAAGATAAACCACTATTACTAAAGAATTATGTAAGTACCTAGGAGAGGATAGATGCTTTTTTATTTCTGCTGAGCCTGACCTAAACTGAGCTTTGAGGGAGAGACATGTTCTTTCTCATCCTGTGTCTCCATCCTCCTAAAAATTACACTGCTTA
>VZSG01000167.1:146537-185244 GCA_013398315.1 Nothoprocta pentlandii | reverse complement strand
TATAGGGCATGAAGTAGGCTCAGGAGCCTACAGTGCTGCTGAAACCTTCCCTAAGGCTGAAGAACCCTAGCAATTAACTCTGCCTTGTCTGCTCGAGGGTCTGAATCACATGTCCAATAATCACTTGGCAATTTACTGTCTGAATTCTGGTATTTCCACATGAAATTACCTAAAACACAAGTTTGTTGTGCTTGTCTTCTCTGAATGATCGGGGAAAGTGGTGTGTTTTTGAACTAGCATTTTTGGGACAACGAGAATTGTCCCCTTTTGAACTCATTGTTTTTATAGAAAATTCCCATTCATGATTAGGAATTGGATTTATGCTTGCACACATCTGAAAATAAATTGATACCTCTATCTTGTTACAGATCATAACCTGGATGGAAATTAGAGTAGCAAAAGTAGAAATGAGTGTAATATAAAGATTTTAATGATACTCAATCATATTCCTCTTAACAATTCACATGCCTGATGATTTACTTAGACATGAAAATTAGAAATGGTCTGTATTAAAAATGATTTCAATGTGAGGAGATGAAGATTTGATTGTGGTGACACTGGGTAACCTGTAGCTTTTTTTGTTTGCGGTGTGAGAGACCTGTTAACTTTTCTTCTTTTTTTGTGTCTAATACTTTTTCTTAGTAGTGTCATTGAAAGATAATTTAGATGGGTTGAGTTCTTTATGCACAAGGGAAGGACAGAAATTCAAGCAAAATGTGTCGCAGATCAGCAGTGCATGCATAGGCTAAGTGAGAGGAAAAATCAGTTTAGGAACTGCATGTTTCCCTCAACTAGGCCATAGGCATAGAATGTCTATGAATGCAATTTTGTTGCACAGAATTAGAAACACATCAGAACTACATCATTGTTTGAACACTGTCTGAAAGTAGATGTTAAGCTCTTAGTATGACACACTATTTAAACTTCTTTCTAATAATTCACCTATCCATTGATCAACCTGTTGAGTGTGTCCATAAAGAGGATAGCATAGTATGTCTGTGCTCAGTCGCATGGCCTAAATTCCACCTAATTCCCCCTAAGTCCTTTTGCTTAATGTTTCCTGCTGGCTGGATGCCTTGGAAAGCCTGGAGCCAACCAGAAAGAGCCATCAGGCATGGAGCCTATTGTGGAATTACGTGGGATTGAAACTGTAGATCTGACCTGTTAACTGTAGCACCGTAGTTATGCTCTTCTGTGGGGAGTGTGTGTTGTTTTTATTTATTTTTATTTTCCTCTTGGCAGTACCAAACAGTGTCACTGTTATCCCTGCATAATCCATGCAGGCCTTGCTAAAAATGTTATTATCATTGCCAGCACAAGTCAATAAAATGTTATTTTTCTATATAATTGCTTGCTAATTACTGAGATAAAACTGCAAGTCTAAGTGGGACAAATATAAATGGATCTCCTTCATTAGCTTAATGATAAATTGAGCCAGAATTAAGAAACGATTGTATTAACTTGCTGATTTCCAAAAGCAGTTGAGCAGCTACTGTGTGTTCTCCTGTCCACCCTGAGAGAATTTGAGAGCCATGGAGAGGGAGGGCTCCATCTGGGACATGGGGCTGAAGGTCTGATTGGACAAAGCCCAAAGCAACCTGGCTCAAGCTCAGTGCTGACCTTCTTTTGAGGTGGAGGAGGGACAAGGTGACCTCCTAAGGGAAAGGATTCCAGTCTGCCTGGCTGTATGGAAGACTGTGAAGATTTCTGGGGAGGGGGAGCAGTAGATTAAAAGGAAGTTTTGATGTGTCACCAACAGTGCCCTCCATTTTTAAAATAATTTAAATGTAAATCCCCAGTTATTTTGTGAAATAAAAAAAAGAAAGAGAGGACCTGTTTGGTGCCTCTCTTTATACCCTTACACCTTTGAGCACTTTGGCAAGCTAGTTAGATATGTAGTGAATGGACACTAGTGAAACTGGAAACTCATCAGAAGAAGCAGAAGCACTTACCTCTGCTTCCTCTTTCTGCTGCCAAATATGAAATCTATTTCTATTTTGGGACTAGCTACAAGAAGTTTTGGGAAGAGAAATTTGAATGAGATGAACAGATTTACTTTTTTTCTTCCTCGCACATAGATTCCATCAATGGCAAAAAAAAAAAAAATCTTTTCTTTCTTGCATACTGCAGGACCATATTGGTAATAAATGAAAGCAGAGTGCTTTTGTAGCAGTGATTTGGTTGGTAAAGCCTCTGGGAATTGGGAACTCTCTAGTCCTTTGTTCTAGTGCAGCCTATTACAGAGGTGCTCAAGGCACAAAGACCGTAGGAGACTTGACTTCTGAGAAGATAAGTTGCTGAAACAGCAGAATGCTAAGCTTAGAACCTAGTTCTCTTGAGAAGGCTCACTTGAGCAAGAATGTCTAGCCAGCACTAGCAGCTCTAGTATAAGGGTTTTTCTTCATCTTTTAGGAGTATTTTTTGTAGGTTTTAGGTAAGAGGATAATTATTTGCATCTGGAATATATGAGGGAAATATACTCTAAAGAGAATCAGGATATACCATGAAGAATACTTGGATCCTGGATTATGCTGTCTTGGTTTCTCTATCAATAGTGAATGTATTAATTTCTTCCATAGTTTTCTAGCACGTGTAACAGGACCAGAAATACTTAATGAAATTGGAGAGCAGCTTAAGAACCTTGGCAAACCATTTGAAGGTGCATGTTGTCTGCTGCAGTGTTATGGGGCCGGCATTTCCCAAGTTCTAGGAAAACAATTTTATGTTGTACACTTGTGAAAGTACATGTATGGTTGCTTGACCTGATGCTTTGTGAATATTCTGAACTTCAGTATTTGCAAATAGCTGATACTTTTTTTTTTCCTAATGTCTAAACTTTTCAGTGCAACTGACTGCATGGAAGTGAGAAAGGCATTGGAGAAGACAGGGAAAAGGCTATTATTGCAGATCATTATGTCATGAAAAATTTAGCTATGACTTATGAAAAATTAAATTCAGTCTGATGAATGAACTGTGCAAAACTAAAATGAATTCTTTGCTTTGATTAAATAAAACTGAGAGATTTAAGAATTCATTCCAGTGCTGTGAAATAAAGTGCTCTTGGATTGTCATAATGATCTCAGCTCTAAGTGTTTCTGATCTAAGTCTATGGAGGACATGCATCTTCCTCTGTTTCTTTGACCAGAACCATTTAAATTGGAACTGAAAGGCTCTCAGTAGAAACTATTGTTGCTGCTGCTGTTTTTAGTACAGTATTCCTGAAGCAATATGGAAAACATAAGAACTGATGTTGCTTTGGTGGGAAGTGGGGGGGAAGCATACACAATTTAGAAGTGTGCACCAGCTGATACTAAGAAGTTCAGTCTTTTAGTCATCTGTTTTATTTGGTCATGTTATCTACAGAACTGCATTTTGCTGTCACAGGTACATGTGACAGCAATGTCCCTGGTAGCATACCGTGTCCCTCGTAGCAACTGAGTTTCCCACAATCCTGTAGGTAACTTTAGCATGCTAAGGTGATCTCTGGATCATTAATATGCTCCTGGGCTGGTGGACAAAATTCGCTTTATCGGTGGGGTCATGAAGCTGAATCAACAGGCCTTCATTGCTCCCGACGCAAAGGTCTAGGACTGCAGCACAGACAAGCATTGGAAGGCTAAGGAAAAATCTTTACAAGAAATGCTCTCGACGATAGCTAAGTTGAAAAATACCAGTCAAATTACTCTTGCTTCTTGAATTTCAAATATGTATTGGTTTTGTATGTATTTGTACCTTTTGATGTTTGATTATGTTGTTTTTTTTTAATTGGCTTCTTCCTACGGCTTGTAGTAATTAGAATGTACAGTTATAGTCTACCAGGTTTGACTGACATAAACTATTTTTTTCCCTGCTGATTTTGCCTGATTATAACCTCTCAAAGTACCTCCAAAGGCCTTGGAGAATGTTAGTTTCCCAGTGACCTTTCTGTACAAAACTAAATGTATTTAACCTATAGGAGTAACAATCTATATGACAAAAAGACTTTACACTGACAGGTTATACTTGGTGTGGGATTAAATTGCTAATCTCACTGTGATGATTGTTGTTTCACCTTGATGAACTCAACATGACAGTTTTGCTGCACTTTCCCTAAGTACTTGAATCTAAACTTTGCAGTTAAATTTCCTATATGAATTTTCATTCCTCTCCGTAATATTAACCCACCTCTAAAACTCTATGCCTTTTAAGTACTTTATTGTGGAGATTTCAGTCCCTTCTCTTGATCTCCTTTTGGTTTTAGCCATTTTTACAGCCCATTCAATCTGTCTAGATTTTTCACAGGTCCTTCATACATCTTTCAGAAGCATTTCAGTGTGGAGAAAAATGACCATATGAACCTGATAGGCTTCTGTATGTAGTGGATAGATAATATCTTTATTAAAAGTTGGCAAACAACTCCTCATCATGATAAAAGGTAGGATTTATGTAAAAATTTGACATGATTTGTAATCAAAAAAGAGTCTCATCAGAACAAAATCCTTTAGTAGTTTCTTGAAGATGTTATACTTGGCAATCTGTATTTGCCCATGTACATGCATATATGAAGGTTATTTGCATTCTGATCTTGAACAGTAGAGTCTACTTATATCCTTTGTCCAAGACAGGTTAATCTGAAGTTGGATGAGTTATTGTGCTTGCCAGCAGCTCACTTTTTTTTATACCTAAAGACATAATTTGAGACTTCTGATCTAAATTGAATCCTTAATAGCTTGTCACACTTGCTATAAATATATCTCCTTAAAGGCCAGCCAATATAATTATTTTAATTAGGAAATAGCTTCAGTATGATTGCACTCCCTTGTTCTATTAATTGCTTATCACTGGTAGAAGCGACTCTCCTTTCCTTTTTCTTTTTTCTCTTTCCTTTCTTTCTCTCTCCTTCCATCTGTACTACCTACTCTGTCAAAAATGTTTTGCTTTGTCTGCATAGATACTATAACTTGAATCTTCAGGCTATTTGTTGCTTTATCTTGCTCTTTTATCTTTTTTCCCTGTATTTGCAATTTTGGTTACAAAATGACTCCAGTAAACCCTCCGCTGGCTCTGAAGCCTGTCTGTGATTTCTCTCCAAGCTGGCCCACCTCATGTGCATTCCCTTGGTAATTCTTGGTCACCTAGGCTGCATGCCCTCTCCCAATAATAATAATAATAAAAGAAAAACCTGTCTACAGCATAAAGGCTTATTTTTAACTTATTTTTTTGTGCATTTGTTCATGGTCTGCAGTGTATTATTGCCTGTGTACTGTCACTATGTCCAATCAACATACGTCACCTAACTGGGTGGCATGTTGCCTGGAACTTTTGGTGGTGTTTCAGAAGTGGAAGTAAAGTATTTATTACAGGCTGTAAAGGCCAATTTAGTCATCAGGCTTTGTCTTTCTGTTCCTGGATTTTACACCTCTAGTTTTGACTCTGCTAGAAAATAGGTACTTCAGGATAGGGATAATATCAGGACAGAGATTGTATCAAAGCTTTCATCTATGCTGTGGGTCTTGATGGAGTGGAAGGACACTGTGGAAGTAGTAGCGGCACGTTAAAGACAGGAGATAGCAGTTTCTGAAAGCGTGTGCTGTCTTGTGGTCAGGCTTAAGCGATCAGAATGGATTCTGTAGCAGATTGTGTATATGAAATACCACATTTCTGTGGGACTTTGGGGTGCAGAGGGGACCAAAAGGGGATTTCCTTCTGGAAGCTTAGAAGGCAGATTTTGTGCATTATATTTGTCAATATTACTATTAAGGCAATCCTTAGGAAGTAGTGAGTAATAGCCAGTGTGTGTTTTCTGTCCGTAGAGCCCATGTGGGTTTCTGTTTGGCTTTTGCAAAGAAGGGTTTTATTTTTAGTCTTCTGCTTGATTATGGTCCCCTTGATGTCTCCAAAAGCATTCCTTGTATTACAGGGATCCTCCTTTGTCATGCTCTGCTTATTTGAATTTATTTCAAGTTGAGGTAATTAATGCTATTAAATGGTGCATTCAGGACAGAGAGGGGGGGAGGTGGAAGAAAGTGAAGGTGACCCAGTTCTGGGAAGGGAGAATCTGAAAACAGCCTTAAGGCTTTCAGATGGAAAAGTTAAATTGCTTCCTTGAATGAATGAATGAATGCTCCTGCTCCAGCAGTATTTCCCACAGTGTGCTTTTAGCTGAGTTTTGCAGCACTGCTTGCATCTTGCATAGGGGTGATAGACTTGCTCTGTGTTTAGATAAATGCCTTCAAAAATTAGGTTTAAAATTGTGTCAATAGAGAGATGTTGAAATCTGTGTGTAAACATGAACGTATATGGAACCCAAAATAATTGGGTTCTAGCATGTGCTTGCAAATCATGGTCGTTTATCCACTTGTGCAGGGTTACTTCTGTAGACAGCTTGTAGACTTTGTTACAGAGCCCTGGGCTCTAATTGAAGCACTGAATAAAATTAGGACTTGAGTGATACTTTCTGTTGTGGAAAACAAAAAGCAAAACCCAAATACCTGCATATAAATTGGTAAAACTATAAATCAGTTTCACCTGCAATAAATTTTATATCTGCAGAATGACTTATTCTTAGTTTACTAACAGTAAATAGCATTTACTGAGTTTAGTTAACTTTCTATAGTTCTAGATAACTGATGCTGAATAACTGAATGTTAAGACTGCAGGATACAGAGAGGAGAGAGGATGGAACTCTAGCAGAGTAGAGTAGCCTTGGGCATGAGAAACCTTGGTTAAAACCTCTTATGGCACAGGTGTTTTGGATGGTAGCGGGGAAATCTCCGTGCATCAGTTACTCATTTACAACTGATTGATACTATGACTGTGCAGGCGTTTTGTACCGAAACATTTACAAGGAACTGTCAAGTGATACAACGATGGAGACCTAATACTGCGGAAGAATTTATCAGATACTTGGATGGGTAATTGATAGCATAAATATTGGTTCCAATTTGTTCTCGTAAGTAGTGATCTGATAACTCCTTGGAACAAATGAATTTGCATATATTGCAGTTAACAAGGCCACAGAGAAATTTTATATCCCCGATGTAATATGTAAGTCTGAATAAAGCTTGTCAAATAGTATGCACAAATTTTAATTCCTTTGCTTTAATCAAGAACCAACATAGACTCATAGAACCATGTCCCAAAGTGCCTCATCCGTATGCTTCTTGAATGCAGGGATGGTGACACCACTGCTTCCTTGGGCAGCCTGTTCCTATGCTCAAATACTCTTCCTGCGTAGAAACTCTTCCTAATATCCAACCTGAACCTCCGTGGCACAATTTGAGGGTATTCCCCCTTGTCCTACTTTTGAGAGGGATTTTGGAGAAGAGATCAACCCCCATGGTGTTTGTTTCTGAAATTCTCAAATGCACAGAGGATTTAGAAAGCTAGATCCTTGCCAGGAGATTACAAATATTGATCAGTAAAAAATATTTTGTCTTGAAGTTAATTTAAATTGGTGTGCTAGTAAAAGTTTTAAAAATAATGATGAGGTTAAATCTTAGGCTTGGCTACAACATCACAAACTACGTTCTTGTTTAGCTACACAAATAAGCACATACCCAGGCCAATCTTTCTTAACATTTTATTTTTTCCTGTTAGCACACAGTTCTAACTAAGCGCTCTAGCAGAGCCCTGGTCTGATGCTAGAGTGAGCCAATATGTGAATGAATAGCCTTTTAACCTCTGAGGCAAACCATTTTCCTCATCTCCATTGTACAGTTTCAGAAAACACTGAGCCACTTGATTAAATATTATTATAGGAAGGAACTGCATTTCAGACACCAATCATGATCCCTGTCAGCTGGGCAGCCTGCCAAGGACAGTTCTTACTTTCAGGTATTTCCAATTGCCATCAAAATGTAGCTACTGTCTGTAAAGTCTTTCTGGGGACATTGCCAATATACCTTGATTATCCTGCTGTTCTTCCTTGTTTTCTTTCCTCCCTGCAATGCTATTTTTTTCATCGAACTTTGTACTGTAACTGCAACGTGCTAAGTTTTGTATAGGCTAGCTTTAGGAAAATCAGTGCAGAAGCAAGTCAGCTGCCACTTAAAAAGTCAGGGTGTTCATGTTAATTTGGTAAGTGTGTGATTTACTAGTTGTTGTCTTTCCTTGGTGTTAGTGGAATTAAGCTTCAAACGTATTTACTACACCTTACTCCTATCTAAGAAAACATGAAAACTCCATGAACAAAAATTACTCGTCTGGAAATGGTTAAAAGGTACAAGTTGGTTGAATTTCTTTACACTCATTCTCAGTTTGGCTCACATGCTGCCTTACAGATCATGGCATACATTGTCAATTAAGAATTACATTTCCAGGACATACATTGTCAATTAGGCATTTCTAGGGCTGGCTTTAGAACTTTGTCTCACTAAATAGTGAGTCCATAAATACAATGCATCTGTAAACGAAAAGAACTGCAACTCATTCTACACATAGTGGAAGCCAGAATGTTTTAGCCACTTACACGTTTTTCTTTATTCCAAATTTCCAAATGAAGTGAAATCAAGCCATAATGCAATACTTTTATGTTTTTTTCCCCAATAAAAAAGTCAACCTAGCAATAACAAGTCTCCCTTTTTTTTTTTGTGATAAATCAAAGTAAGGAAAGAATAGAGGAAAAGTGTTACGATCTGTTGGGGTGCTGCACTTAAATAATGCTCATTTGTGGTGATGCTAAGAGAACAGAAAGGGTAATAATGAGAGAGACAGATGGAGAAACTAAGTCTGATTATTATAGAGGGAATTAAACTTGTTTTCAGGATTTACTAAATCAAATTTGCTAATGGTGTTACTAGGTAGTATTATGTTTAGCATCTGTTTTCAAGCACATTCTGCGCTTACCATCCTTAGTCTGCCTTCTGCAAAGTCTTCTAATAAACGTCCTTGCAATTGATTAGAATTCCTACCTTGACTTCATAGGCAGCATGTGCAGCATTTGAGAATTGCAGATTAAGGAAAATAAGCTTTTTATTTTGAAAAGTTTTGAGCTACAGGTTTTAAAGCCAGATCCAGCCCTTCCTGTAGAAAGCTGTAGCTTGGTTCTCCCCGCAGCTGTTCAGAAGCCATCCTGCTGGCCAGGTAGCTGTAACAGTGGTTGGGCTTCATTCTTTGGTTACATATTTAGCAGCAAATTTCCAAATCAAAATTGTCTGTCTGTCTCCCACTTTGGGCATCATTTTCATATTAAAAGTGTTTCCTAATGAGGCATGACGCCCCTCTAATTAAGAACTGCTGAACTTAGTGTTTTGAAGATGCTGTTACTGGAAATCCTCAGTATTTATTGCTCCACAATATTGCTCCACTCCTTGACATCTCCAATGTGACTCCTCTTTGAACCAGGTAATTTTCATGTGCTTTTCTGTTATGTAACAGAAACGATTTCTTCATATGAAGGGTTATCTCAGTGTAGGTATTTGCTGGCTGTGGTTGTCTTCCTCCAAGTCAAAATTACTCTTCATTTAGAGAGATTAGACCTCACCGATCTCAGAGTGCAATTGCCTGAGAACCCTGTTGACTGTTGGCTTAGAATGTTTTGTCCTGCTGCTGACTGTACCTTGGCATTAAGAGAGGATACAAAGATACAGATAAATAAAGGGATTAGAGTCTCTTAGAAGAATTGATTTTCAGGAATGAGAGTTGTTATAAAATAATGTAGCATTTTAGTTCCTGCAAGGAGATACCATAAAATAAATCTTTTGTATAAAAAGATAGTGCTGCAGCAGTACCTGAGAATTAGGGATGCAACTGTACGTACTTACACTAAAATTAGGTTCAAATTTTGCTCCATATGAGATATTCAACAGGGAAGATGTCATCCTGTGACTCTGGATATTATATTTTTATCATGCTAGTTGATAAATTCTATTTCCTCCAACCCCTCATAAAACCTATACTGCTTTGTTACCTCTGTGCTTACTGGCTTTATATTGATTTTGAAAACTAATTTTATAATATTAATTATATACAACTGATCTGTATTAAGTAAATATGGCAAAAAATGCTGTGATAGGGCATGAGACATGAAAGCCTGCCATGAAGTTTACTTTTCTGCTGAGTTAAAAACCATTAACTTTTTCTAGTGGAAATGGACTGAAGTAGTTAATTTTAGTGAAAGGTTACCGGCTGCACGTGAATATCTCTGTGAGCTGAAGCACATGTATTATAAGCAATAAATGCAATTATTCTGGTGTAAAGAAAACTCAGATTATTCTGCAAGGATAATGTCAGTGAAAGTTTTGAGATAAGATGAACAAGTTCTTGTAATTCAGTAGGCATGATGTGCCAAAAATTTTCAAACATCTGTGGCATAGAGATTTAGTATAAAAAAGTCTTTAGAGTTGGTCCACTTGTCTCTGACTGTCAGAAAGTAAGGAATACTTTACAACATTCTATAGAAACAGAAGATAAAACCAGCATATTGTTCTGCAACTGTTGCTAGCATGGTAAGAAAAGCCTGGAAAGCTTGGGTATGTGCTATCCTATTTCTGAGGCATGATGATAAAATTTGGTTTTCTTATCAGTTTGGCTAGCCACTTTTGCTGTGGCTGAGGGTCAGGTCAATTTTTCAAATGCAAAATGATCTTTGTGGTATTCTGATAGTTCTTAATTGAAAGCATTAAGAGAAGCAGAAAACGAGGGGTTTCTACACTTCTGCAGTCCTGCAAAGCCGTGTTAGGTGGTTTGGGAGTGCAGGTACTGGCAAAGCAGGCAGGAGGGTAGCAGGAGGAGTCAGACTGGGTCTAACAATGCCCTGCATACAGAATATGCGAATTGCTCATGATCTAAAGAGCATTAAGTATGGATATAGCCATAGTTCAGGCCATGGGTACATGGCACCCTGTATTACGGCGATATTCCCCAATCTTTCTTGTTCCTGTGCAGGGAGAGAAGAAAGTATTGATGCTTTGGATGCCTTCCTTTTGAGGTGTTAACATCTGAGTCTGATAAAATTCACATTTCCCTGTATTGTGCTGCATTTGTATGTGCTGGATGTTTGTGGTGATGTGCTCGAATCTGTAGAGCTGGCCAGTCGCATGTCCAGATATTGCTTGGGGCCTCTAATCGGGTTAGCTAGTTTCCACCCTTACCCCTTTGCTAAGGAAGAGTTGTTATTCTGCCATTTCAGAATATTTTTATATTTTATTAGAATGAAAGCTCTCAGATACCTGTAAAGTGGAAGGGGCTTTGATCCCATCTCCCCTGAAATATTTATATAGAAGAATAAATTTTTTTTTGGAGCTTCTGAATCACAGAGGCCAGGATCTCAGTGGGTTGCCAATTAAACCTCTCCAGAGTTTCTTTCCTATTTGCCTTTTGCTCTTGTTTATATGGACAAGACAGATACACGTGCTGCTTGGTGAATAAGCTCTGCTATTTTATTTATTGTGGGACATATATAATTTACTTTGTATTTAGAAGCATTAGAGTAAGGTGACCAGAAATCAACTTGTGTGGAATTTGTTTGCATTACTCTTCTTGAATATGTTCTAGTGCTAAGATCACTTTGTTCTGTGACTTCTAATGTGTGAGATTAACCTACAATTCTTTGTTAATGGCCGTGGTTATAAATTCAGTTGTTGATTTCATCTGAGTTTACTTTTTTTAAAAAAAAAAAAAAACATAGAATACTCCAGCAATATTTTAAGAAGCTCAGTTAAATCAGCAGCTATGGCACACAAAATCTGAATAACTACTGTAGAATTTACATTTCTGTGACGTAGCCAGAATAAACTTTGGTCGCTACTATGCTGCAAAAAAACGTGGGGGAACTGACCTCTGTATTTTGATTTTCAGGTTTCTTTTGAGGTAGCTTTAAGAGACAAGTTTTTACTGAATTGTAAAGAAGGCCTTTTTGTCTCAAGCACTCTATTTTACTGTCAGGCAGTCAGAGCCAGCTGAAACTGCTTTATCTTGCTTTCATGCTACTCCTCCTGTTTATGTAGCCAACAACTTTCAGATACTTCATTTAAATACCCTGATGTTTCTTTAGGAAACAACTAAACCCATAGATAGTTTTCTAGTTCTTAAACAGCTGTCAGCTATCTGATCACTACAAACCTCCTCCTCTGAACCTTCTTCCTCTTTTGTCTCTATGTAGAATGGATGTAAGAGATGAAATATTTGGAGCTTGCTAAACGAAGAAAGCTCAAATAAGCACCACTCTTACAAAATGGGTGAATTTTTCTTTCTCTTTTTCTCCTGGAGAAGAAATGCTTTCCTATTTCCACTCTCAAAAAGGAGATAATTTAAGGCATTCCAAATGAAACTTTCAAGTACCTTAAATGACCAAGGCTTTGCAGTGGTCAGTGCTGTTCAACAGGCCAACACAAATAGTTTTGCAATACTCAAAACTTGAAAACAAGGTCCTCTTGTTAAAACCATAAATGCGAAAAGCATCGAAACAAAAAAATCTGTATTTTCATGGTGAAAAGAATGTATTTATTATCTTGACATGGTAATACTCAGAGCAAAATTTTAATGAAATTAGTGTATTAATAGGTAGAGATTATGTGAAATCTTTTCTGTTAAATCTTCCTAAAATTAAAAGGGTTTGTTCTTTGAGGAGGTTCTACTGATTATTAAAAAATATGAAATAAACATGTGTTTTTATCATTTTTTTTTTCTTTACCCCTCTCTTCTCGCCCCCCAGCACAGGGCAAACCAATGTAGAAAAAGGTGTGTGAGGAGGGGAAAGATGCTGATGAGCAGTTAGCTCTGGAAAAAATGTTGCTATTCCGCTGCTAGAATATTGTGTAGCTTCTGTGTGACTTATGGATCAATACATAAATCTTTCCAATTTCTTTGCAGAGTAATAAGGACAGCACAGCTTCCATTGATTGCTGCTGAAAGGCAATGCAGTCCGAATTCAGTATTAGTCTGACCGAGAGCATGTTCAAACCTACATTTTATTTTTGTGACTAATGTCACTAATATCTAGAATCTTTTTAGATATATTTCTTCACTTAAATCATTTCAAAAAGTATTTCATAAGCTCCCCAATATGAAGAGCAAGCAGCAGTTCATGTAGCCTTTATTTTGTGATGCATAACTATTAGGGAATTTACACAGGGCAGGTAACGTAATTGTTTTAGTATCTATTTAAACAATCATCAAATACTTTTTGTGAAATAAGTCATTTAAATGTTGCATTTTTCAGTTGAATGGTAATTTAAATCTGTCTGAACTATGAGCAAAAGCTCTATATGGTGAAGTTAAGTATGGTGAAGCTAACTGAAGTTAGCTGCAAACGATGATGCATAATATGCATATTCATTTCCTTAAAATACTTCAGGACTGTTATTCACAAGCATTATTCATTGAAAATTCTCATAATGGAGTGTTCTTACTATGAAGAAATCAGGATTGGGCTCTGATGCAGTAATGTCAGCTGCACAGTCTAACCTAACCAAATACTCTAACCTTTCTAGAAATCTTTTATTTCTTCCCTCTGACTCCTCCATAAAAAATTTTGCGAGCAGAATGCTAATAAGTAGGACCTTGCATATTTATTTCTGGTTTAGATTTTATTTTAGTTTTTCTTTAGAAATGCCCTATTTATTGTGTGCTTGAACTTACCTCTGTTGGGCACAAATTGACTCATTTTTAAGGCCAATTATATAGAGCTTGAAAAAAAAAAAATTAAACTGCACAGTCCAGATTTGTTTTCTGAAATAATGTTTCCTTGGGCTGAAGCCACAAAAGAATAAAAACTGAATGGAGAGAGAAAAATGGAATTGCATCAATGAAATTACATGGCCTGACCTAGTTTTCATAGACTGTACAGACTTGAATGACTGAAATAACTGCATTAAAAAAAAATACAATCAGATGTGCGGATGCTGTTTTATTTTCTTTTTTTCTCAAAATATCAAATACAATAAGCATATAATATGACGTTGTTATTTAGTTTAATGTTATACTTTGAAGCTGCTCCTCTTACACTGTGAAGCAACCCAGGAATATGTGATACAGAATACTGTGTATCACGTATTCCTGGGTTGCTGCACGGTTTTTACTCTAGTCAAATAAGCAGTTATTTCTATTAGTCTGTGCCCAACACACACACACACACACACACACACACACACACACACACATGCATGCACACACAGAAATGCTCTGAAAAATGTTTAGTGCTAGAAGTCTAGGCTAAATAAACTAGAAACTAGGACATAGCTTTGAATAATTAGGTAGTTTAAAGACAGTTTATCTTTTCTGATGACTGTTGGAAGAACAGCATCAACATAAAAAATGTCAATTTGCAATTATAATACTCAAAGCTCCTTTCCAGATCCTATTACATTAGGAGTGTTGAAAGCAGTTTCAATAATATAGAAGTTAACATATAGCCACTGAGCGTCAGAGCCAGGAAAGGGATTATTTTTAATGGAGCATTTGACTTTTCTGTCTCTACCTGTTAGAGACAGAAAACCTGCTCTGTTAGGGAGCAGGTACCATGTGTAATCACATGCCCTTGCACTGTCAGTTGCTAGAAACCCTGAACCTGCCTGCAGATCCCAAGCCACGTTAGGTGACCTTTGGATACGTTTTCTGTTTATGGAACCCAAGTAAATTATGTCCACTGTGTAGCACAGGATACCTGCCTTGCATAGGTCAGTTGAAATTCTAATTAGTTTTTTTATATGGCTTCTTGTCCTAGATTCTGAATTGATGTCCATCACAGGTGAGTCTTTGTAACAGGACTCAGGGTTATGTTACCTTAATCTCCTTTACTTTAGAGAATAATATTTTAATATTTAGCAAGGCACTTAGACTATCATGGACTCACCATACGGGAGGACAGAAGTAAGCATTTAAAGGGTCAAATTCTACTTTATCTGAATTGCTCTTGTATAGATCCATTGTTCCATCTATTTTCTAAGGAAATATAATTGATTTCCTTAAATATAAGAATCATTCTTAGGCTTCATCCTTTTTTCTTATGAAACAGTCCTTTCCTGGAAGTGCTATGTGAAGGCCTAAAGTACAGTGGTACAAAATACAATGCCTAAACTATTTTAGTTCTTGCATATCTTGTAGATAGGAAAATGTTGCATCTGCCTTCAGTTCATCTTAAGAAATGTGGGAATTTACCTGAAAGGAAACAAAATGATAAATAACTATGAGCCAAGTTCTCATGGGTCTAGCTATGTCATCTAACTACGTAGGTTTTTAAAATGTAAGGCTCTTTGTATAACTGAAATTGCGATAACTATGTCCTTGGGCACATTCTTTTTTGAGGCCTCTCATAATATTCATAGTTCAGAGTGGTGAAGTAGTTTAAACTCTTGAAGCCCAACACTGAAACTCAATTACCCTAAATCTAATGTTGTTGGTTTTGTGCTTCCAAGATTATATAATGCTAGTACCTCTTAGAGTTTGATGTCATAAGAACTCCTGCAGAAGCATCTCTTTAACTTCTGGTGCTATGTGGATGCAACAGAATTTCAGATTTAATTACATATAAAAATAGATATGTTTCCAATGTTTTATTCTGTGTGTTTTTTTCTCCCCCAAGAGAGTAAACTCTAGAATAAGAAGAAAAAAAATCATCTAAGATGAGATGTACAGGATGTACAAGAATATAGAGAAGCTTATAAGTGAGACAATATAGAAGTTATTAGTAAAACAGTCCAAACAATCGAAATATGCAGGGACCAAATCTTTTATGTACTTTACCTCTCATACATTTGTTTTCCACTTTTCAAGTATGTTAGTCTTGTGTAGTATAGCTAGTGGATTGTGTAGTATAGCTGGAGGATTAGGGCAATTTTTTGCATAAGTGGTTCTTATACCCCATCTTCTCCCTGTCATGTTTCTTGTGAGGTAATTTCAATTTCTGGTAACTTGTACAGGTTCCCAGGATGCTAGTTCTTGTTTGTTTTTGCTTGTGAGCTTTGTAATTACGATGCAATAAGACAGTTTGTAATGTTCAGCAAGATGCCTTTTATGTCCAAGGCACTGCACTGCTACCCCTTCTTAGCCCTTAGATCAGGGACCGGTTGTGCTGTACGTCATATAGAGAAATAATAAATGCTAAACCTTTCTCTCAGGATTTTGGAGTCTAAATAAACAAGACAATCTAGGAAACGGGACATGAATTAAGAAATAGCTTAAAAATTTCAAAATAGAATATTTGTCGCATGTTCTGTTTCAATATTATGTCAATGCAACTGTACTCTCTTATTGTAAGCTTCTTAAAAATGAGACTTTTCTATGTATCTATTTCATATACTTAAATGCAAAACAGTCTTACCTGCAAATCCCTTGAGTAAAATTTAGCTAGAATACCTAATGGAAAAGAAAAGAACTTCTGAGCCCAGCTTGTATACATCCCATAAATGCAGGGTGCTTAGTGTTACACCACCACTATAGCCATATTTTTGTGACGTGCAGTTGAAGTAACATCATGATCCAAAGCGGAAGGGAAGAGAGGGTGGGATTAGATTTGTAAATATAGAAAAGGGGTGTGTGGTGTCTTGGAACCGGTTTCCTCCTTGCCCTGGAAAGCACTGAATGCAGCTGAGCCTAATTAGGCTCAGGGGCTTTCGGTAGCTTTAATGGCTGTGCTGCTGTCCCACTGACTGTCTTAATTGGTTATTGCCAGCGAGAGAGAGGCAGGTTAAAAGAGGAGTGGGTGTTTCATGTTTAGCTGTGTGACACGAATGTCAAATAAAGGCAGCGCTAACTTGTTTTGGCTAAATGTTCAAAATAACCCTGGAGTTAGATCCCTGCTTGTGCATGCATATGTGTCTGCATAGGCACGTGTGCCTCTGCCTGCTGTGCAGGTTTCACACGCGTTGTGCTGAGGGCCTCGGCATGTGTTAATTCAGCCCCTACCTATGCGAGCTCCCCTCAAGAGTGTATTGTTGTTGGGGAAAAATTAGAGAGTTTGATTGCTGAGCCTGGAGTTTTTGAGTGAAGTCGGAGTAAGACCTTCTGATAGGAATGAATTACTGAATCTGTAGTTTGATGTATGGATCCCATCTATTTGCACTATGTGCTGAAGTGAAATGCTCTGGCATATTGGAGTAACCTACACAAAATTTTCAAGGATGATGGGTGTCACTCCAGAGCTGTGGTGACAGGTAAGACATCATAAATGTCCTTGAGACTAAGCAAGCGTTTATATTTTAATAAATATAGCAGGAAAGAACTGTATGTCTACTTAAAAACACTAGGTCTTATCTTCTCTAATAATGCCTGGGAGATGCTTCCCCAATGTTCAAAATTGTTTTTTTGTGATATTGAAAGGAAGTACAAAACTGAACATTTTTGATTAAAGCGTTAACTTCAATATTTCCATTAATATATACATTTGCAATTCCTGTATTACTTATAAACATAGAGGCATTGTTTTTCCATTCATTTCCCCAGTTGTATGGATTCTGTATGGTGGGTAGAAAAAAACTTAATATGTATTCACTTATATCTGTGTGTGTACAAATGTATATATATTTTACCTAAAACTTTTATATAAATAAATATAAAATTAGCACACCAACCTTCAGCTCACAGCTTTTGGTAATACTTCTTGTTACATGTCCTTAATAGTGTGGTGTGTCAATCTGCATAACTCTAGGACATGAACAGTCAGTGACAGTGGAATTGTGGCTGTTTTTTGACGTATTTTCTTGAATAACCAATTAATAACTACAAATGTTTGGGGTAATTAAAAATTAAGAGATGCTGTCAAAATCTGTGATGTCAGCATCCTTTTTAAGATATTGGGATATTGTTGCCTTAAATTGCTTGAGTTATCCTTAGAACTGAGAAAGATGAAAGAAGAAATGATACTGCAGTCCTATTTATATGTGTGCTCTATGTAGCTTGCACGTGCACATATTATGCCAGATGTGGTTCAACTCCTTCCTTTATCTGAACCTAATTGGAATGTAAAGAGTTCAGAATTTTGTCTATATTCACATGAGACCAGAAGTATTGCTATTTATAAAGTGCTTGAACTATGCAAATATCTTAAGTTGTATTTATAGCACAACTAATTGCTGCTTTTTAAATATGGCTTACAATCAGTGATTGTAATGCTATGAAATCACTATGTGAGTTCAAAAGCCTCTGTGTTGTCCTCATCCTAGATGAAATAATTAAGATAGGCTTTAAGTATTTGGCAGCATTATCTGTACAGAGTTGTTCTCACTGCTTCAGAAATTACAGAGGGTTTTGAGAATAAGTAATATGCATGGTAATGGTAAACTGTACCCACCCATAGAACAAAAGAGCTGTTTGCTGAACTGTGCCCTTTGTGTCACTCTGAATTTTCCCCAGACTTGTGCTTCATATGCTGAAATTGTCCACGCCTTATTTTTGAGAAGTTGAAATGTCAAACACTTGAGGGAGGGGAGAAGCAAATGAGGAGAGGGAGGCTTGAAATGGTTTGTTCCCACCCTCAAATTCTCAGTAAATACAGCCAAGATGAATTATTACAGTTGGACATAAAAATAGCTCTGGTTGCCAGGCAATGAAGATTTGTTCTATAGGAAACCAGACTTGTGTTGCCCAGGATCTAAAACTGTGTGCTTCTGGTGTGTGTGTGTGTATATATATATGTGTATATATATATAAGTATGCCTGCTTGTTAAATTAACAAGTGCACAATTAACAAATAAGTATGAAATTGAAAGTTTGCATATTCTAGCTTTGGGGCAGGGGGTTTATGTATAGTGGTGTTTAGAAATCCCAGTTTCTTAACTTTGTACCAGACAGCTAAGCAATGGTTGATGTTTCCTGATGTATCAGTGGTGTCAGAACAGATAGTCCTTTGCCCTCTTTTAGTGGGAATAGACACGTGTCTGAATTAGACCAGTGAGATTTGGCTCCGTCAATTGACTTTTAAATTTCATCCAAATTATTCTTGATTTCACAGTGATTCAGTTGATATTTCTGTTCTTGGATGCACTATCATGTATTTCATGGGCTGGGCTAGATGCTAGGATGCAGGGTCTCTAGCTGCTTTTAAAGGCAATGTTAGGCATTTAGCTTTGCCATATGAGCCCTCGAGCAGACAAAACAATAGTTTCTCTGTCCTTCCTCTTAGGCTATTCTGCACAGGAGTATCTATATCTTAGACAGCTCTTAGAGCCAGCTATGGTTTATCTAGAAAAGCAACGTTTCCTGTTTGAAATAGGATGCTGCATTTCAGTTTAAATTTATATAGGTTGTTACATTCTTGGAATTGTGCTTTCTTTGGTGCTTATTTATCTGGGCAAGTTGGCTACATTTCCTCTCTTGAAGTTTGCTTACAAGTGTATAGCAGCCTGTTGGTCAGATCTTTTATGCCCAAAAAAAAAAAAAAAAGAAAAAAAAAAAATACTCCAGAGCACCAGGATATTTGTAAAAGGATAGAGCTGACAACAGGGAAATTGGAAATCTGCCTTCGCATACTGAATAAACCAGGAGCACCTAAGTTTAACTTGACAATGGCAAGAATAAGAGGTAGAATATTATTTTAGACTTAGAAGAGAAGCCTAAAAATTGGTGAGGAGTATGTCAAACATATTGCGAAGGGGCGGAATACATATTTATCAGCCTATTTGAAAAGGATACTAGAGCTTCATTTTCATCTGCTGCTATAAAGAAGCAGTATCAGAGCGTGAAATTAGCAGTCAAGTAATACATATGCCATAGCCAAAAGCAAAGCAATTAGCTGCATGGCTCCACAGAGTTTATCTACTGATTCTATTGCATTTTCAGCTCCAAACTTGATGGTTTTTCACTCACTGAATGGTAAAGGCAGTAAACAAAATTCATCTGCTGCAAAAACAGAAGTATTTTGTAGCCTGCAGCAGCAACCCAGACTCATAGCTTTTAGTGGGCACTACGATGCATCTACTAGGGCAGATAGTAAACATGTGGTGTTTGTGTTTTGCGGGTCTAAACACATTAACTTCTATTAAACTTGACTGGAACTCTGTTTACATAAAAGCTGCCAGATTGGGACTCCAACGTGGGTTTTGGTTTGTGTATGCACTGGAGCAAGAGCCATTTGGAAATTTGATTGTGTATTTGAGAGAAGAGTTCAGGGGTTTTGCTGGGTTGGTTCTCATTTTCTGGGAACACCAATTAGGTTGAGTTTGGAGTTTGCTGCATTTTGGTTATAGGAAAAGCGTAGTTCATCTTTGTTTCATTTATACTGTGCACGAATAGAAACAACTTTTTCATGCACTGTTGAATATTAGAAAGTATCAATTTATTCCAAAAAAAAAAAAAAAAAAAAACCCTCAGTTTAGGTCTTCATTTCTTTCTCTCTCCTCTTAGAATTAAATCATTAGAAAAGTTAAGGTAATGCAATAAAGTGTGAAGAAAATTCTTATGACCAGTTGTAGAAAGCATTCATACGTTAATACCCACAAAAAGTTGGGCTCTACTCAAATGTTGCATTTTAAGTGATAAATCCTATGAGTTTAGCAGTTTACCAGGCACAGCAGGTTTCCAAACCACAATATTGTGCACATGGTATACAGTTAAGAGCCATTTAACAAGCTGTATACTCTTAACCCTTTGTAGCTTAAAGATGCTCGTGCCATGTTTTAGTTCTGTTTGCCCTTGTGGGCAGTTGCAGAGTGGCATCCCCTGTTCTGGGAGAATAAGCACTAATGGAACACAAGTCTTAGGGATTTAAGAACTTTAACTTACAGGTTTTTAACTCTGAGACTTTAACTTGTAATTTGAGGACGGCAATGTATTTCAGTAAAACTTAACTGTGCGTACCACAGCAACAGTTAGTTGTTCTTCAGTTATGAGAATGCCCTCTTATGTCTCTACATGTTACGGAACAAAGTTAGTTAGAATGGTTTCCTCAAATTTTGCCCAAGGAAAGCTTCTAAAGGAGGTATACAAATGAAAGGAGCTGCTTTACATAGTTTGCAGTATCAATGAACATGGATTTTTTTTTAAGTGATCAGACATAGGTATTTATGTCCTGACTCTTTTTTTTGTCAGTTTTCTCAGTTTTTAAAAACAATGTAATTGATAGTGCAGTGAAAGCATAAATGTGCAAACTAGTTTTTGTTCACAGATATCAGGTAGCCAGAATTAACTATCTCTTTGTTTATTCCTGTTGCTCTTTTTGCTTATATATTTAAATTAGCCAATACATAAAATTTATTCCTTGAGTTATATGTATAACAGTTTTTGGTGCGTATTGCGTGATTTTGTTGGCAAGGATGATTGTAATCCTTGTGAGTTTACTGATAGCAGGCATTTAATTTCATCTGAGGATTTTTGCCCTGTTCTCTTGAGGTTGAATTTGGCTAAATGCAGCTCTTATACAAAACTGAAGAACTGTTTTTAATAATCATCTGAGTGAATTATTTCCATCTATTGTTTAAGAGCATAATGAACATGCTCAAACCAAAATCAATATACTTCAGTGTTATTTTTCAAATAGTAGCTGAAAATGCATTCCCACAGGAGAATGTTTAAAGGGAAGCATATATAAACTTTCTTCTAAGACCTCTCCAAGTCTTTAGCCATTTACTGCTTGGGACTTAATTCTAAGTCTAATATAGTTTTTCTGCATTTTAGTGCCTCATGATTGATTTTTCTTTCATAATTTTCTTTAGTCTCTTACTGGACCAATACAAACTCACAGTATGCACAGTATCAAGCTTCAGTTTTCTCAATTCTCAATGGAATCCTCTGCCAGAAAATAAAACCTAGTTAAACCTAGTTTACTGCATAGATTTAAAAAAGAAAAAAGAAAAAGAAAAAAGTTTTGATACAAATATACAAAGTTAAACTGTTAATAGTTTTGGCCAAGTTAACTGCTAAAATATTCTTAAAAACTCTTGAAAACAAAATGTGAATGGTGAGCTTTTAAAGTTCTTTTTAAGAACTGTATTTTATAAGCAATTAATAGGCAAACTTGTGTTTCTGTATCCCTGAAAGGAGAAATTTCTGCTGCTGTGGCATTTGACCTCTGTAGATGCAGGAGCATTAGTATCAGTAATGCAGAAACGCTCAAAGACTCAGATCTATATTTTGTTAGCACATAAACCAAATCCCCAAGAGTCTAATCAGACTGAGGAAGAACTTGCTTCCTTCCTGCCCTTTTCTGCATGTGTGTCTATATTCAGTTATGGCAGAGCATCTGTTATCTAAGCAAATTAAAACTGGACAAGGAGACATGCCATTGCTCTATCAATAGAATCAGAATAGAATTTCTATGGTCAACACTGATTTCTAGAGTTGCACATGGGAAATTTTCTCGTTAGGAATGCAAACCTCCTTACCCTCTTGCTGCCACAGCTTTCATGAGACTGAATTTATTTCATTCCTAGTCTGCAATAACAGTTTGTGGAGTAAAAAGAAAATAAAAATATGATCCTTGGTCTGGTTTGGACTGCTGTGCTCTTGATTATGTGGCAAAATAGTGACTTCATTCTTATGGCTGAGGAAACCTTCTGAGGTACTTATCCAAACCAAGTTATTTGTATGAAAACGGATCCCTTTATAGCAAGGACATGTATTTCTTGGGCTTAGAAGCCAAGGACTAGAATAAATAAGTCCAATAAAGCTGCCATTTTGGCTTTGTTCGTTTTTGCTGTATCTGTGTACTGCCCACTTGCTTTTATTTTATTACATGCAAAAATTGAGTTGCTGGCAGCTAGTAGAAGAAATTAATCAAAGAGCGAAATTGATAATCAGTTTTGTAAATGGAATTGTTCCTGCAGGGATTCTCTGAGATGAGACATTGTCTTACCAAAACACTATCAAAACTTTGTTAGCCTCTAGCTTGATTTTTGTGATGCTGCCAGGTTAAAAAAATTGGGAGTGGGGGGAAGTGAGGACAAGGACTAAATGTATGGTCATTGTGGTGTAGTGCTGTGTCTTATTTGTTTTTAGCCAGTAGAAACTAATTAGTATAGGTACTTGTCCAAGGGCCAGATAGGGCATTAAAAATACGCTTTATGTGTACACCCTATTACTTGGAATTGCCTAGCAAAAATGATTTCAAGGGCTCGTACAAGTGTTCACTGAGGTGATTTGAAGCCCTGTAAGGTATCTTTATTAAAGGATTCTGCTTACATACACTATGCAAAAAGAAGATTATTCTATTCATTGTTTCTTTAAGTTAAAGCATGTAACTTTTATTCAGATCTGTATTTTGATACAGTCTTCATTCATGCCTTTAGTCTTTCTAAATCTGCTTTTTTTTTTTTTTAACTGGAACAATGGATCTAATAATGCTTCTCTTACTCTGTGTGTATATTCAGAGGACAAGTAATTTAGAGGCTGTTCGGGTACTCGGGGAATACTGAATATGGTGAGATGTTTTGATCCTATTGTAATGATGAGATAATGTAAATACCAAAATTTTGCATATGTAATACCTTCAAGATGCTTGAAGAATTTTATAAATGTTGATGATAAGATTAATAATGTGAAGACTCATCATTCCCTGCCAGTATGTGTAATCACATCTCAAATCACATCTCAAATGTGTAAGTGGTGTAGCAGAGGCTGCGTAATTACCCTCTTTCCCAAGTTTTCCCGGAGATTTGGCTTTATGGCTGCAGATAGCTTTTGTCAGACTTTGGGGGCTCTTCAACCATTTAGCTTTTTGTTCTCCCACTGCCTATTTGCAATAGGTTAGAGGGAAACTCCCAAATTATGGCAGTCAACCGCTCTGTATGTGGCTGCCAGCAGTTCCAATTTTATAGAGACAATGTTTTGAAAGAAGCAGTTGTATGAAAATGTATTTTATATTTTGCTGTTTCCTTCATGCTACTGATGCTAATGAAGGTAGCCTTTACTCATAGGATCAGAGTGGTGGCTTCTGTTGGAAGGGGAATTCTACTGTTGTATTTAGATACTTTTATTTTTATCAGGATCAATGGATTCTTTTATTTATCTCGCAGTATCTAAATTCTGATCTGTGAGTGGAACTCCTGTTGTTTTCAGGTTGGTGTGGTTAGGTGTAATAATGCTGATAGTTTGAGACAGTTTGGAGAGTACAGAACAGTACAATGGAACATTTATTAAAAAAAAATCCTATTCCTTATTTTCACTTCTATTGCTGTTTTTCTTTGCTTTTGTTCTACATGTTTAAGGGAATATTTTCTCTCGTTATCTTTTTTGTAATATATTTTCAGTAGTTTTCTTTTTCTGGTTTGGAATATGATATGATTGGTATAAATAATAACCTTGGATGTAATGTGCTTTTTACCAAATTGAAGTAGTATCTAATATGAATATTTTTTCTCTATAAAATGTATTCAAATTGTAAGCCATAAAGATGTACTAAATATATGACATGTTATGGATTACTGAAGAGTGGAGGGGAAGTTCCAAAACCTTCAGAACTATTCATTTGAATTGGTTGCTAAGACTGTTCTGAATAGCAACAAAAGGATTGATCTGACTGAAATTCAGACTTAAATTATGGATTTGAATGTGGGACTAATTGTGGGAACGTATAGGACTCTCCTTCTTTGGGGAGGAGGGACAAATTTGTGATATAAAGTACTGCAGAATTTTTACAGAAAAAGTTCTTTAGTCTTTCTGCTGTAGTAGCATATAATGATCTGGCAGCCCTATCAACTGAAATCTCTGCTCATATTTTTGTGTTTTTTTAATTGATTAATAGCAAAGGAGCTTCTATTTGAGTAGATGAGAGAGTTAGCAAACATGGCTCATGTATGAAAATTTTCAGTGTGTGTGTGGGAATGTAGAAGTGAACAGCTGCTCACAGATTGGGGAAAGGAACAGTAGTGAGCTGGGAGTTGAGTGCAATTTGTATATAACGCTAACCTCACTGTTTCTCTAACTATTGCATTGATTTTATACTTTCTGCTGTCTTGATCCATCACATGAGCAGCCTACCTAAGTTTGTTCTGGCTTCCAGCAGGGCTGACATTCTCATAATTGAGAGGCCAATGCAGATGAAAAATTTCTCCCACTTGGTCTCCAGCAGAACTCACTGATTGCAGTGAGTGCAGAGCCCAGCAGAAAATCATACATTTTTAAAAATGTATCTTTTTTTTTTTTTGGTGACTGATGATCATTTTATTAAATATCATCATTACTAGGTTCCAGAGTAGCAAAAGCTTCCTGCTTGGAGCTTGTTGGCCGGAGAACTGCAAGGAGGAGGGGATGCAGTCTTCACTGCACTACTGTATTTCTGATACATTGTCAGAAATAAGGCTCAAAGCAGTATTCTAATTTAAAAAATAAAAAAACAGTCTGTTAACTCTTTGAATGGTGTGGGTTTTTTTTTTTGTTTTTTTTTTGTTTCCTCGCCTAGTGGTGTTGACTCTATACAAATTTGGTATCTAGCAACAATTTTTTTTACTCAAAACACCGATATTCCTCTTCCCACAAGGTATGTGATGCAGTCAGGAGTTTGATTTGTGAGAAGTGAAATTTGTCCTACTTCCAGCGTAAATTGTTGGATTGATTGTTCCTATTTTCTCAGTTCTTATGCCATAGTTGAGGCTGTTGTACAACTTAGTCAAGTACGTTGAAAACGATGATTAAACTTGACTCTTCCAGTGTCGTAGTCATAGTAGTCTTGCCAAATGCTACTGGATTTAGACTTTGTCTTATGGTATTTTGTGTATTAGTGTTGTATTTTGATTTTTTTTCTGGCACTAGAAGTCTTTCTAGTGAACAGAAAACCTGTGTAACCGTTTTGGCAATTCGGCATGTGTCCTCCCATGAAAGTCTAAGTTAAACAGTGACCTCACTGCCCATTGGACCATAACACTATTGCTCTTGCAATGAGTCTTGCTCTCATTTCTTGGCTCCTTCTCTGTGTTAGCATTGGCTCCTGCAAGACATGAGAAATAACAAAAACATCTGTCACCCCAGGAGGTTGGCTGAGTTTCATCCAGAGGGATGTGAGCTGCTGTTCATCATCCTTTAGTACACAGTGTCACTACAGTTGATAGAAATCACAGAAGTAAGCAAGAAAGTGAAGGTGCTGACCAAGCTTGTAGCCAAAAAAAAAAATGGCAAGATGTTGTTTTGTCTAAAATAACAACAACAACAAAAAAAAAGAAATCAAGCAAATACAAGTATTAAATTCAAAAGAAAGATTGACCCCTTCTTACCTCCCAAGTGAATAGCTTTGGTCTTTAGTACTGCTTCTTAATATGAGGTTTTTCCTTGCGACTGGACACTTTCTACTGAACTAATCAGAAGCTCACAGGCCTTTTTCTGCTCTTTACTGTCTGGGGATAAATATCCCTGTGTGCTCAGAGATGACAGGTGCATAACAAAAGGCAAACACATCTTCTTTGACAAGTTCAGATAGGAGGTTAGGAAATTACCTACAAGAACTACTTGCATACTTCTGGATATGACATCTTTTTGAATGTTATATTAACATCCCATATGGTTTAAATGGTCTATTACATCTTTCTTTTTCCACAGTGTGATGCCTACAGAGCTGGAAGTGTTCAGAGAGGTTTAATGGACAAGTTAAGGCTTTTTTTAATAAAAAATAAATAAAATAAAATCACCATTCACTTGATTATCTGGCTTAAAAGGACTTTACCCACTTTGTCATTGCTGCTTTCTTATGTTAAAAGTTGATTAAAAGCTGATCATAATAGGAAACACACCCAGCACTTTCTTGATGATGGTGAGACTTGAGAGGCAGGAGTTTTAGGGCCCAGTTCTTCTCACCTGCTTTGTGCCTTACCTGCTTTCAGAAATTTGTTTTAGGAGAAGATGGAGGCGACATTTAGCAATGTAACTGCAATGATGCTGCTGGAAATTGTAGAGCAGGATGTAATGAGAAGGTGTGTGTTTAAATAGCAGTTCTGCAGGCTTTCTGACCTGCAGAAGCACTGAAGGTTTGTAGATTTGTTCCTGTGTGCAATAAAGCTAAGAGCCCCTTTTTTGTTATAACAGGTATACTTTGGAAAATGAGGCTATAGATGCCCTTCTAGAGCACTGTTTTCTTTCCCATTATCACACTGCAGATGTTATCTAGGGACAAAATTATTGGGTAGAAAGTTTCAGAATAGTGGTCATTTTGCACATGCAGTAATAGAAAGGAAAATATCTTAAGTGCTGATTTACTGGACATTGCTTTTACACTGGCCCTCATGCTGGGTAATTGCTTTTTTCTAAAAATGAAATTAGAGTTTTGTAAGTTTACTTAATTTAGAGGTTTTTTTTGTGGCTTCTGTGGATATCTCTGGCATGAGAAATCAGTACTAGGAATCAATACAGGAAACGATTTCTGTGGAAATGAATAATTCTAGCTCAAAAAGTAAAGCGATGTGGCAATAACAGTGGATTTCTGGGTGAGGTTGAATTGTTTTCTCACTCATAACTTGTTAATTTCTCTCCCCCCACCAAAAAAGAAAAAAAAATACACAAAAAGTAAAATATTTTTCACTTGAATTTTCCATCTTTACACAGTGACCCAATTGGTAACAAGTGGACTTCATTTCCCTAGAAAAATAAGGCCCTTTAAGGCAGATTTTAAGTAAAGTACAGCAAACTACAGCAAGTCTTAAGAATGTAACTTTCTTTTCCATAGGAGCTTGATTTTATACAGTGAAAATGGTTTTCATCCTGGGGTAAGACCATCTCATACAGTAGATGAATGCATCCACTTTAGCAGCAGAGTATTAGTTGCTAATATGTGTATTATTAGTAAATAGTAGTCATAGTACTTAAGCATTACACATTATTTTTACTCTACGAGCACTTCACAAGCATTAATATAGTACTTGAAATATTCAACCCTGTCCCAGGATGATGGTGATAATTTAGGCATGACCAGGAAGAAAGTACTCAGTCCTAGGAGGCTCTGCACCCTGGAGAAGCTCTGGGATGAAATGCAGCACTATATTGATGATTATGCAGCACTATAAATAAAGACTCTGAAGCTTTAAGCTTTTGAATATGTTCTATAAAATATATCTTGTAAATAATATTAAGAGCAGTGGTCTGCTTGAGTAATTAAAAATTATCAGTTGATCTTTGTGTTGCAAATTCTGCCTTCTCTTGTCAGACTTGGGCAAAGCTCAATAAATTCTTAAGGATTTAAGAACAGGTACCTTTGAATTTCTTACTTGATCTCGGAAAAGGAACTCTGCCTGTCATCTGTTCCACTTGGTGGAACACAACTGTTTCCCCAACTGTTGTCTGTGTTGTACATACCTGGACAGAGTCAGTTTTGCCAGGTAATATGTTCATATGCAGTACTTGTTGGTGTGAGAAGTCTTGAAGTCCAAGCTGCAGGGTGTGTGTGTTGAGTGTTGCATCTCGCAGTCCCGATCCCCTAGTTAGCCAAATTGGGGAGCTGCCTGAGGGCACCCCTGCTTCCTCCCCACCTGTCCTGGATTTCCTCCCAGGAAATTTTTCAGGATTTTCCTTCCAGGCCACATGCCATGGAAAACCAGTCTTCTGCTGACATGCGACCAAGGTGCGGTCATGTCCGGCTCACCCGGCCTGTAAGGTCTACCTAGCACATCAGCCAATTAATGAAAAGTTATAAACAGCCTGATGTGCTTGAATATAGGTTTTACTGTACTTCTACAAATAGTTAATAATAATAATAATAAAAACTAATTAAATTGCTGATAATTATGCTATGTGAAGTATTCAAAGGCAGAAATTGGGTTTTAAATGGTGAAAGATTTTCAGCAAGAAAGATTTATAGTACTGGACAATTAAAATATTTTTGGATTTTAACTTCCAGGTTAATTTAATCTGTTTCTTTATGCCATAATTTCTTTAAAGCTGAAGCTGGAAATGTAATTTAGAAAGCCTGAAACATAACATGAACTGTCAGGTTTCTTGTGACAGTCTGGTTTTGTTTTCCTTTTTCTAAAACTTACCATTTTTGACATGTCTCATAATATTGCCTTTTTTTTTCCTCTTGATGCTTCAGCTTCTGGAGTCACTGTTTTTGCTATGTTATGGATAATAGCTGTGTAAAAGCTATAAAGCTTCAGAAAGTAGGGAGACCCAGGAAAAAAAATCACACTAACTGTCATATCTTGTGTTTACAGGCCTTATTTTTTTCTAGTTCTGCATTTTATGTTTAAAGACTGAAATCTGTACCCCATATGAAACCTGTAAATGTCAGTACAAAAAATTATTAGCCAATTAATTTTGACTCATATTTGCATCTTAGTGATTTTTTTGTAGTAAAAGATAATTGCAGCAGGTAGAACAAAAATGAGGTATTTCTTGTGACTATTTTATTGATTCCTGTTTCTCCTGATCTGTACTGGTGTTAAACACTTGGATTCGTGGGTTATGTTTGATGCTGTGGTTCTCCCCAAAAAGGTTAGTCAAGGACTGTGCTAAATGATAGATTATATTGGGATTTTGCTGTGCTTGGCCCTTGTGTTAGCAGATATTAAATATGAAAGGCTTGGTTCTACAACATAATCACCACCATCTGGTGCTCCCTTTTTTGCCCAGCCTTGGCTATTGCTTTGCTTCTGATAGGTAGAATTAATTCACCCTGTCTTGCAGCTGTCAGGCAGAGGTTAAGAAAGCCAAAGACAATACACTGGGCTTGTTCTCTTGCTATGACATAAATCAAAATTAATGGAGCTGTAGTATGAAAGTGAGACAATTTTGACCTTCTTTTTCCTTAGATTTCAGTCCTTATCTGTAAATTTGAGGGAACTGAATATGTTTCTTTGTATTTCAGCTGTTGTGTCTGTAATCTGTAAGCATGAACTTTAGATAATTTGTAGATATTTATTTGTCTGGTAAATGGACTAGAAACACCCACCATGTATACCTAAAAGAAATTTATCCACAAGGGATGGGGACTCTTTTAATCTCATCTCATAATCTGCACAATGAATTTATAAGGTTAAGATTATACAAAAATATTTCCATAGCAGTGGGGTATGAATAGGGTCACAGTTACTTGATTAAGAAATGGCACTCATACTTGTCTTCTAGTGCGATGATTAGAAGTGGAGAGGCATGTTTAGTGCAATATAATTATCAAATTAATCACTAAAACTGATACTTTACAACTTGCATTTTCAACATTTTTGAAAATTACAACTGTCATTTATTTTTTCCTTCAGATTCTTGTGCATTTGTTTATATGCTCTATCTCCTGCTTTTTCTAATACCCATAGAGAGTGCTGCAATGCAGCTTTCCGACTTTGTATGCTATTAAATATTTTTAATTACTTGCTGCTCTTCAAATATTTATGTGCTGCACACGGGAACTTAATTTCTGAGGTCAGCAACGTAGACTGGGTATGGTTTTATATTATATGGAGATTGCCTTTGGTTCGTTGTGATTTCCTTTGGACTTTTAACAATAGACAATAAACAGAAATATTTTGTTACCTCTAAATGGCCAGGATTAAACTCCCCTAGTTTCTACAGATAAAGTCAATTTTAAAAGTCTTCTTAATATTTACTATCCAGAGGTAATGATTGACTGAAAAACAGGATATGCATTTAGAGTTGGGTATTATGTTAACAGAAACAAAATTACAAGTAATTAGCTAAAGTATTTCCTATAATTAAGGTAAGCAAGTTAGCTGTGATTTTCCCCCTTATTAAAGACTTTTTTCTTCATTTTTTTTAAACAAGACTTCATTTTGGGGAATGATTTAGTATCACAAAAATGAAGTCGCTATGAGCAGAGTGAGATGTTGTTTTTGTTAGTTTGTTTTGCTTTTCTTTTTTCAATGCCTGTAGAAAGTGTTCAGTGAACCACTTCTGTTTAAGATGTCTTTTATTTCTATAGCAAAAAGAAATTGGGTATGGGTTGGTTAGTCAATAGGATGTAGTTAATTTTTCATTCAATTTCAGTTTTCATTTCTTTATAATTTCTTCTATCACTTAAGTTGCCAGCCATATTCTTTCCATGTGAATTGACTCCTAGTAGATGGAAGTGAGCAATATTAGTGGAATTAGTGACAGAAAGTGCCTATACCTTTCTACCCTTCTCTGTTCTTTTATATCTGTAATCTCTTCCCTTCTATAGTTTCAATAACTCAATTTCAACAGACATTGATGATGTTTTTACAGGTTTAACTTCCATCATATGAAACCTTGTTACTCTAATGTTTAGAGTAACATAAAACACAAAAATATGTTTAATAAAAATATGTCTCTGTTTATGGCTTGAACCACAGAACCAACTGATAATACCAACAGTGTCTTGAGGAGTAACTCTAATCTAACTTATGCACCTATTTCTGCACTAAATAGACACCAAAGAACAATATGACTCCTTTGATTTAAACTCTGTGTACCCGTTAATTAAATGAAATGCTTGTTTTGCCCTTTTTTATGCTACTTTACAATTGAATAGGGACTTGGGGGAATATTTTAATATGATAATAGGTCAGTCTTCTATTAATAAGGAATGTTCTTTTTGCAGTAGCAAAGGAGAAGTTTGTGAAAATGGGCCAAGCATTAGTTTGAAAATCTGTGAAAAGTTTTGTGAAAACTCTTAATCTATACATAACTGTCATGTCCTTATTTTATTTTTATATTTTTACAGACAATAACTTTCCTTGTTATCTAGGTTTTAAAGTTCACCAATCATTTTTTTCTATAGATCGACCTGAGGCAAAATAGGGTATGATGTATGCTCAGAAGCAAAAGGAAATTTGGAGAATCCTTTTTTGTGAATAAATGGAAATAAATTATTCACTAGATAATTTATCAAGCTTTACATAACTATTGGCATAAATGTGTACTATTTTGAACTAAGCCTCATAAACTCAATGCACACACTATTGCCCTCTTTGATGCATGTAAATTTGCAGATTTTAAGCTGCAAGAATTGCATTCTTTCAGTCAATCTCTTTCATTATGTGTAATTTTAAAACATTGTTATTTTCAATGGAGCTATACTGAGTCATTCTGCAGTATTCTTTCTTTAATTTTCAACAAATGTGACAGGAACTCTTTTCATCATCTGTCTATACGTTCTTTTCAATATTACTAAGACTCTTTTTCCATTTCACTGTAATGTCTAGAATGTTTCACTATTTTTTATTCTATTATTCTGAGGAACTTAATGTAATATTCTTCAATATTTATGGAGTCTCTTGTTGGATCTCCANTTATCTAGGTTTTAAAGTTCACCAATCATTTTTTTCTATAGATCGACCTGAGGCAAAATAGGGTATGATGTATGCTCAGAAGCAAAAGGAAATTTGGAGAATCCTTTTTTGTGAATAAATGGAAATAAATTATTCACTAGATAATTTATCAAGCTTTACATAACTATTGGCATAAATGTGTACTATTTTGAACTAAGCCTCATAAACTCAATGCACACACTATTGCCCTCTTTGATGCATGTAAATTTGCAGATTTTAAGCTGCAAGAATTGCATTCTTTCAGTCAATCTCTTTCATTATGTGTAATTTTAAAACATTGTTATTTTCAATGGAGCTATACTGAGTCATTCTGCAGTATTCTTTCTTTAATTTTCAACAAATGTGACAGGAACTCTTTTCATCATCTGTCTATACGTTCTTTTCAATATTACTAAGACTCTTTTTCCATTTCACTGTAATGTCTAGAATGTTTCACTATTTTTTTATTCTATTATTCTGAGGAACTTAATGTAATATTCTTCAATATTTATGGAGTCTCTTGTTGGATCTCCAGTTGTGTGACCTATTATCTTGATCTGACGCTCAGGGCACTATCCTAATATAAAGCATGCTATACCTGTTGAAAAATCAGTGAGGACTTCCTTCTTCAATACTTTAATTTCCATGCAGTGGAAATTCTGGGTTTTTCTGTAATTTCAGACTGTGTTCTCAAACCCAACTGGCAAAACATTGGGGTGCTGATGTTTACAAAAATTACCCCTGAATATTTTAACTTTTTTTTTTTTTTATGAAAGGTGTTAGGCAAAAGGAATTTAACTTCTCTATTAACATGTAAGATATTCTGGACTTTGAACTGAAACTCACTGCATTTTCTTTATGTTTCAGTTAATTTAGGACTCCTGTTTTATAATCTCATGTGACAACCATACCTGGAACCCTTTCTCTGAGACGTCATTATGCTGGTTGTGGGAATGTTGCTGGAATACTGTATTTTACTAATCTAGTTTCCCTTACCTGTCAGGTCAGGTTTTTAAAAATAATTCCACATGCTGCTGCAATTTCTAGCAGTTAAAGCAATGACATAAAGAAGGGATTTTACATGTGTAACCAATATGGGAAATATGAAGAGCAGAGGAAAAAAAATAATCTATTGGGAGAGTGATTATCTGTGAATGAAGTAGAGACGCCAGTAACGAGAAGAATGAGAGCATGTGCTTGGCATGCAACCCAAGCTCTACAGATTTTCTGGTCAGTGCAGAAGGCTGTGCTTTTGTTGCTGGAGTAAGCAGGTATTGGCATAGAGCACCTCAGAGTCCCTGCAGAAAGCAAGGAAGCAATAATAGCTGTCTCGCAGGATTTTTGTATCTCTCTCTTGAACTAATAAGAGAACTTTTGAAATCTATTTTGGACTTAAGTTTTCTTAAGCTGCCAAATTTGCAATTAAGTTTTCTTAAGCTGCCAAATTCGCTGAATTACATAGCTTCTGAATATTTTATGAGAGAAAAATGCTTGACTGTCTCATCAGACATGTTTTCCACAGGTCATTCTGTTTTCTTTTTCTAAGGGAAAGGAGTAATGTTTTTCGGGGTATCAATAATTAATCCTCTTAAACTAACCAAACCATTGATGCAGTATGATAGCTGACATCAATGTAACCTTATATGGAGCAAGAATGCTAGGGTATTCGGGGAAGTGTTGTGAATAGGCCAGTTTATAGCAAGTACTTCTTAAATGACATTTATTTACTTGAGTCTTTACTTCATCTTTTCTGTAAGTTTGACTCCTTTCAAAGTAATCTGTAAGTTCCACTGTTATTTTTCACCTTCCTTGTCTGGTCTGTCATTGTCCATTAGTATTTTAGTGAAATCTTTGTTGGATAAATTCCACACTGGAATAGGCGAACTGCTTCAGTGTTGCTGTTTTTTGTTGTTGGTTGTGGGCTGCTTTTGTTGTTCATTTCATTTGTGTTTAACACTGGATGGACTCGTACTTAGTAAGTTATGCACAAATTAGCAAGTGTAATTCCGGCTGTTTAGTAAGAATTTCAGCAAATGTTTTGTCTGGGTATATCTGATAGAGAACATCTGCTGTGACAATGTACATGTGTGTCTTGACATACACTCTACACTACCCAGGTGTTAAGAATACAGCATAATATTATCACTCTAAATGTGAGACCCCCTTTAGGCTTATCAAAATGGTGAAAGAATCTATTGAAGGCCACAAAATGGAGCACTTGCTGTATCAGAGGTCTGCCAAGTAGAAAAAGATCTAGAGTAACATGAGCAAAAAAATTCTGCTACGTGCATCTTTGATGGCTTTGAGAAAGCAGCTGAATTAAAAGATATCAACATAACTATAGATTTCTGGTGTGCAAGAATGGCTTGTGTGAAGGTGGTGTGGATCTGAAGCATTTACATATAAAATATTTCCTAAACTGTAGGTTCTAGGAAAGCAATGCTGTTAAGAGTGGCAGCTAATAGAGATAGAATTGCGAGTTGCTGGCCTCTGAATCTAAGGCAGGCCTCCCTTTCAAAAGTGAAACCTGTTCTCAAGTGTCTTTTCCCCCTTGAGAAGTCTGCTGTCTAAAAGTTTAGGCATCCCAGTGGTTGTGTAATTTAAGTCACTATTTACAGTTGCAAACATAACCCAAAGCATTGATGTTTCTGGTCGGTTGTGAGTAGATCACTGAGTGCCAGTTGCTGTATACCTTTCCTTATGCATCCTGTTCCAGGAAGGATATATATTAAGAAATATGCCACTTCTCACTTAATCTAAACAAACTGTTCCTGCCATCAGCTAATTAAAATAATGAGCACTTTGTGAAACAACAGGTAAGCAGACTGGATAAAGATAGTATTATCTTACTTGTACCTACTGAGTCTGTAAATAATTAAACAATTACCGTCACTGTCCGATTCTCATCTTAAGTGCCTTTTTTTTGGGGTTGCAACGTTGCTTAGCTAATCCTTTGAGGTGAAGAAATAATAATGAACAGACCTATACATGTGACTGATTTGAATACTGTATAAATGAAAGCAGTATTGAAGGCTGCCTTTATGGTCTTTGCACAAATATTGAACAAATAACTAGGATTTTTATAATTGCCAATTAAATATGTGAAGAGCCTAGCCATGTAAATGAAAAATATGAAATAACCCAACTAAACAGGAATATTATGTAACAGTAACTTGTCTGCATACTAGTTAGAACTCCAATGTTAGCAGGACTTAAGCTTGGTATGGAATTGATCTGCATACATTGTAGTTGACTCTGCTTCAAAGGATGCTTGGCAGAGGATTTTATTGCTACTAAAATTTTAATTTAGAAATAATATGGGTGGGAGATTTTCATAGCTGTGAACAAAAAAGTGTTATAAATGCACAGATACAGCCCTCCAAAGATATAAAGAACTTGAATACCCTCAGAGAATCAAATCAAATACTGAAGTTATTGCTAATATATTATTGGCAACTAGGAATCAATACAATGCCAAGAACAACTCTGGGGAATTAGGACTTACTGCAAATGTGAAACAGTTGCTTTTCTCCCTCAGTAAATTGACTTGCATGCTATTTTGCTGAGTGCTAGGGAATTCTGTTTTTACGTTCTTATGAATAATCAAGTGCTGAAAGTTGTTTGATATATTGACAAAAGGGTATGGAGTAAGGAAGAAATATGGAAGCAACAATTGACTCTTACAATATTAGTATATTCAAGTTCGCTACCATAAAATAGACCTTTTCATTCATCACTTCAAGTATTTGTAGATATGTGTACTTGTAAATGTTTCTCAGCACGATGTGTATCCTTGTTTATTTTAATTATGGTTGGTTTAAATATAGTTGATGGGTGAAAAACGAAGGGAAAAAAAAATACCCTGCAGTTTCATCTTTGTTCTGCCAGTGACTTCTCTGGTGACTGGGTTAGCTAATCACCATCTCGGTGTCTTAACTGAGAGGAGGAGATAATTGCACTCTCCTCACTGCCATGTTAATACTGTGAACTCGCACAGGGTAGGAACGTGTGAGGTGCATGGTGACCGGCTGCCCTGGGAAGTTTGTGGCCTGTCGGACAGGGCGGGCAGTGTGGAGGGAGAGGAAGCGATGCGTGGCACAGGATACAAGTAGTTTTTAGAGGCTGGAGATGCCTCAGGGACTCCTTATGGGGCAGTGTTGGTTCTTTGCCCTAAGGGAGCACATCAGCTGTAGCCCTGCTATGGGGCACTGGATCTGTGAATCTGGACCAGGCCTAGGAGCGGAAGCAGGATCTGGCCCAGCCCAGGATGGTCAGGGATCAGGGCCTGGAGTCAACAGAGACTGATGGCCTCGAGCTGGCCTGAGATAGGGCCAGGACCTGGGCTGAGGCCATGGTGGGGGCTGTTCAGGGCCACAGTGGTCCCTGGGGGTGCTCGCCTAAAGCTCAGTGCTCTCTTGGACTGCAGTGCCTGGTGTGCGCACACCCACATCATCCAGGCTGGGGAGAAGATTGGTTTCGCTTTCTCTCCTGATTTATAATTAAAACATTAGTGGTGGTCAAAGCATTTCATTAGGACCAACCTGCATGGCTTGAGTCACAAATTGCCCGTAGCCATTTATTGCTCTTGTGGGCATGTCTTGTGCCTTAGCATGAGCTCCTGGCTGTAGCAATGAGCTCATTTCAGCAGTTTGCTCTGTGCAATGCAGCATCCCTCTTTCAGTGCTGCTTGCAAAGCATCTGATTCATTGTATCTATATTTATCACTGAATGAGGTCCAGCTATGCAAATACAAATAGCTTTTATCTTTTGTCTGATTATTTGCTCAAAAAGTATTGAATTACTGTTGTAACGATGAATAATTTGTTGCTAACAATATAGCCACCTCATGCTCTGTGTTGTAATTGCTAGTAGCAAGATAGAGCCCACGTTTAGGGTAGCAGAGAGGAATCTGATGAGCTAATTTAGATGCAAAACCCTTCCCTTGTGCAAGAACAACTGTTGGGCTCCGTGTTGTGTTTAGAGTTGCTCTACTGCTGTTCGTTGGTGACAGATTTGTTGTAACTGCTTCATTAGCTCAGTCCTGCTCCCGGGAAGCACCCTTGACAGCGTGTCCAGCTGCGTGCCCAAGGTCAACTTGCAGCTCCGTGTTCTGGTGGAGATGCTGTAGTCTCCCTACCTAAGCAATAACTGCTTGGCAAGCGTCGAGCCTCTTTGCTTTTAGCACGGAGATCCCAATGGGGATTAATGGCATTTTATGCTCAGTGGCCTATTGGCAAATGATCTATAAACAAGGTCTTCCTGGCCGCTGGTCCATGCTGAGTGCCTGAGGCGCTAAGGTAGATCTATAGGCGCAGATGAGGTGCTGCATGCCGAGCTCAGCCCTGGGTTTGCTGCCTCACTGATGTTTGCTCACTTTATGTTACTTGTGAAGCATCCAGGAACTCTCTGGTGCTGTCACTGCTCATGGCACAGCCTGATGCTTTGCATATGATGTGTTTTAAACGCCACACAATCCAGGCTGGCTTTTCCTGTTGCTTCCCTTGATTTCTGTGCAGCCTCTGTGCCTGTAGCACGCAGGCAGTTAGAGACACGGCATCCTTGCTGCAGCATCCACGAAAGACTGATGTGAATTCCAATGCAAGTGACTCATCAGTCAGCGTAGTGCAGCTGAGACTCCTTTAATTTCCAGCTCCCTGTTCTGCAAGAGCCAACACTCACTGACAGAAGGATTCCTGCGATATATTAGACACTCTCATTGAAACACTAGCTTGCTGATAGTGTAGCTCCCTGCAGGTTCCTTCTAGTGAACGTTGTTCCCCTCACACTTGATAATTATTGTCTTGTTACATTGTGCTTCTAAGAGAGGTTTACACGGATAATTCTAGTGATAAATTCAAATTCTACAGGGTTTATGTTCACACTTAGTACACATTGATATGAACCAATAAATCAAAATTTCCTTCTCTCTCTTTCCTTATCTCTGTGATAAGTACATTTATGAGCAACTGCATAGTTGCATATATGGCTCTTGGCAATTATGCTGCACATAGGCATAGAACATATAGCATATTTTGTGGCAACTTTCTGTTTTTAATAATGTCAAGGAGTGTCATTATGTTAGTTCTGGTTGTTCAGAACAGCTGCTTCCAGAGGACGTGGTGATGCAGCCTGCTTAGTTTCTTTCAAGAGGACTTATTCCTCAGCGCAGATAGCGTAGCTGCAACTGCATGGTGACTCCTGGTGACAATTTATTAAGTATTAACAAACCTCAAACCTTATTTTGCAGGAGGCCCAGAAGATCAATGGTGGTGGAGATGCACAGGCAGACGGGGCCTGCAAGCCTACAGATGAAAAAGAGGAGAACGTGGCAGCAGAAGTGGGATGGATGACCTCTGTGAAGGATTGGGCAGGAGTCATGATATCTGCCCAGACCTTAACTGGCAGAGTTCTTGTGAGTTTTCTGTGATTTTTTTTTTTTTTTCCTTTCCGCTCTATATATTCTTACTTCTAACAGCATTTGTAGTAAGCACTGTTTTCCTGGCATTAGTGGAAAAGATTTTCTTTGTTGCAGCAGCACTGAGTCAATCCACACATTTTTTTTTTTTGTAAGTAAAATAACAGACTAATTCCTACTGCAAAGAGCTAAGTAGAGATGGCAAGTAAGAAAAGCTTTCTCCTACTATAGTCTTATGTTTGTT
>VZSG01000167.1:123224-146467 GCA_013398315.1 Nothoprocta pentlandii | reverse complement strand
GATTAGCTCAGTATACTTGCACCATGACAGGGACAGAGTAGTTAGAAATGTAAATACGAGTTTGAATTGGATGTGCCATAAAATTTAGGAAACATTCCAAAGTTGATGTGTCTTGCAGATTAAGTTCACTGGAAAACTTTGTAATTTTCAGTTTACTTAAAGCATTTTATAGCTTTGTCAAATCATACTGAAATTCAGAGTCTTATTTGTGGAGCCCATTGCTATCAAAGGTATCTTGATTTTGAGCAGTTGATTAGTTTGATTAGTTTTCCTGTTAGAATGAAGGTACTTATAAATTATCAGATGAAATTATTTAAATATCGTGTCCAGTTAAAATTTGTGTAATCTCAGTGAAACTCTTGAGGTAGTTTGGGACAAAATGAAAACAAAATTTTTGTCCTTGATTGTTTCCATTAGTTGAAAGGTATTTTAGTGTGAATCTGTTCTTGTCTTTAATTTTTTTTTTTTTTTGGGGGGGTGGAGAAGGTGGAGGGAGGAAATAGTGATTCTCAGTTTCTTCTTCATAGGGAAAATTTGAAGTGGGTCAGTTGCTATCGTGTTTTTGTCTTGTTTAGCTCTGCAGTAACCCTGTTTTCATTATTTTTTATTAAAAATACCTTCTGCCTTTTTGTTTGTTACACACTGGCTTTTACCAATAGCATGGAAACATATTTCAGTGTTGCTTTTAGCATTACATATGTCGTCTATGTCAACCTGGCATATTGATCATTTTATGAAACACAGCTTATTGATTTCTTTCCCCTTTTATATTTTTTTGACATTTTGAACATTAAAATGACAACTCTTGGAGTCATAATTTTTCTTTTGACTTATCTGTTAAGGACAGAGGCTATCCAGAAGCTGGAGTTTTATGCTGCTAGCTATTTAATCACAAAGGAGCCTGCACTGTCTTTACTGAGGTGAATTCCAGCACAAACACAGACAGTCAAGACTGAAGCTTAAAATACAGAACATGTTTTACTATGTCTTTTTCTTCAGGGAACTTATGCAATTCTATTTGATTTTCTTTCTTATTTTTTTCTTACAATGTACCCTTGTCTCTCAGAAGGGACTAGTTTATTTCCATTGTTTTATTTCTAGGCAGGTGAATAACATTGTAGAGTCAGGTTATTTCTGTGAGTGTGTCTATAATGATAACAAGATATGATTAAGGCTATTCTGCACGCCAGGCTCATCAAGAATGTTAATCATCTGAGGCATATGAGTAGCAGCAAAGACATAGTGTATGGAATGTAATAATTTTGCTGAGCATAGAAAATAGGATGCGTTTAACAGGGCATACATTGGTTTGGGGATTTGACTGAATTTGTTTTCAGGATGGAGTATATCTTTTGCAGTATGACTATTTGTGGATTTAAAACTTATTCCACAAAAACGTTTGCTTAAAGTTAACTGCTCAGTGAACAGTTTTTCTTGGAAATAATATTTACATTATTTGTAGCTATAGGATGTAGCTAAGTCAAGTTCAATAATTTAATTGTCCAAGTAAATATTGTTTTAATATTTTAAATTTAATACCGTTACTTATTCCTACTAATAACTTGTTTCTGCCAATTGCTAAATTTCTGATTCAAAACACTGGATGCGGGCAAAGAATTGTAATTGATCATTAGTACAGGATGATCACTGGAAAGCTGTTGTGCAGATGCTGCCTTGGTGTATTTGGCAACCATAGGAGACAAGCTGGCAGGGTTGTGTATGCATCAATGTAAAGTGGAATCTTATTAGCATTTTCTTCTCAATGCAGGATAAAACTGATTTTCAAGAGTACAGCTCTAAATCTATGTGCATGTAGTACAGAATCACACTTTGATACCAATGTAAGACAACTGTTGGGTAAAGCAAACATTTCTCTTCAGGCAACAGTAGCTGTAAATTGTAAGGAAACCTTCAAGAACCAGAGCAGAAGACTGTCTTCAACCTTCTAGCTGTGAAACTAGCTGAAGAATTGCAGCTTTTTTTTTTTTTTTTAATGGAAAATTATGCTAAGTGTTCATTTTTCTTTCTTTAAAGATGTAGTTGAGAAACAAGTTGGAAAAGGTTTAGAGCATTCCATTTCAAAATGGCCATCATAGTTTTTTGATCTTTAACTTCACTAAAAATTTGTCAAAACTGCCATGAAAAAGACTGAAAATAGTTATACAAAATACTTTCAACTGATCTGACCTGACATTTATCAAATTATTTATTCAAGAACTTGTTTAATCATTAACTTTCAAAATCTTTGTTAGCATTTTTCCAAATAACGTATTTCAGTAAATCTGTTTGGAAAACGAGAAAAATTTCTTGTATGTTAGATGATCTGGGTTGTTGGATGCAGTTAGTGACATGATTTAACCCATCCTAGACCTAAAATCTTAAGACTCTCTTCCCACTATTTTCTTAAAAATAAATAAGTAAAATCTTTAGTTGACTGATAGAAAACAAAACAAAAAAAAGCTTAATAACTGAAAGCAAGACAGAAAAAGTATAATGTCATCTTAGTCTCCTGCTGTTCCAGTGACAAAAGAGAAATTATATCCTATAAGTTAAACAGGATAAATGAAATCTCTTGAAACTCTGAAATATTCTGGCTTCCAATTAAATATTCAAATAAAAGGAAGGGCTACCTTTTTTACACACACACACACACACACACACACATATATATATATATATAAACTTATGATAGATTTCTGGGCCTACTGTGTTTCTTGTCAGCAATGGAGTAAAAGCAGGCATGTTATCTAGATTTTGGAAGATTTTGGCCATCACTTGTTTTGACATTATGTCAGCTTACTCTCTCAGAGCATGTAATTATTATTTTTTTTAATTGCAGCATGATCACATGGAAGTGCCATGTACATGAGATTGTTGCTCAGTTGCTACTATTGCAATTTAGTAGTTTGAATATTGTAGAGAGAGAAGACTGAAATAGAACTAGACACTACTTCAAAAGTAAAGGAAGCTTTACTTTTTTAGGAGCCTAAGTCCCACTTTTGACTTAAGAGAAGTGTTTGACTTTCAGAAGTGCCTTATGCACAAAGGAATATTCACACTGCATGATATCGTCTGGGTAAGGAGTAATTTCCAGTGGGTGATTCAGAACATCCTCCAGTTAGCATCCTCTTTTGCTGTCTTCTTGAGGAGCACAGGAAGATGAGCTGGCGGAGCACAATGCATGAAGTCTTGTGGTCTGCCCATCCTTTTCCTCATTCTTTGGGTTTTAAAGCATGACTGGGACTGGATCTGTTAGGTGGCACTGCCTTTGAAAGTGTGACTCATGCTCTTAAATAATGTAGGCACATAAAAGAATTTTACACATAGCTTAAAAATCTGTCCATATGAAGCTGCATAAGAACATGCTAACAGAACCCAAGCAGTGCTGTTTGCAGTTGATGTTGAGTGGCAGAAATATAAATTACCATAAATGGTATAAATGGACCTGAAATCTGCTCAGGAAAAAAATGTGATTTATTTTGAAGTGCAATATAATGCTGTTCCAAGGTAGATGATGGAAAAATAGGATAGGAATTCCTGAGGTAGGCTTTTCAGAAAATAATAAAATGCATTCATAATTAATCTGAACAATTAAAGGTGTTTAAGAGCTGATTTTTGCTTCCTGAAATTAATTTCTATTAATCATTTGAGTATGAGGAAAAATACTTCCTTAATTGTGTAATTAAAGTGGATGATATAGAAGATAAACCTGAAAGTGTTACTGCAGTTCAATCTAGGTTCTGGTTGTGTGTGAACACTCCTTTTTTAATAAAAAGAAAAAAAGAAAAGGCAGTAGAGAAGGCTGAGGCAATAGTGTGAAACACTACATCATAAAGGTGTCAGCACATCCTGTTGGTATCTTTTAATAACTGGTGAAAGCGGTCAGAAGTCTGTAATTTTTTTCTGAACTGAAGTAAATACTGTACAATTGTAATTTCAGATACAGCTTTTTCAGGTGAGGAAGATGAAGAGAATATTTTATGGACTGTTTGATTTTGTGACCAAGTTATTATTTGTCCTCTTGTACTGATTAGATGACTTGGCTTATTTTAGGCTTTTGTATTATCTCGATATTTTGATCTCAGTGTTATAAACACACACACACACATTCATTCTCTCTCTCCCTCTCTCTCTGGCATTTACCTGAATATCTTTCAAACTATTTCAATAAGCCAATGCTAACTCATCAGATTCATAATGAAGTCAGTGTCTCACTTTGCTTAGTTGCTCTCCACTTCTCCAAAGGCAATATTGCTGTTCTTATCTGCACTAGTTTTCATTTGAGTGTAGAGGATGAAATTACTTTTGTATGATGGGAGCTAGATACTCACTGCTTTCAGTTTGAAAAATTAGAAATGACAGGTAGGTATCCAGTCACTCCCTTTACTTGTGGCTTCAAATTAAAAAAAAAAAATGGTGCTTGTGGTGTTAGTTGGGCAGATATCCCCTCAACATTTTTGACTGGTAGATTCACAGTTGTTACAGGAACAGAGAAGAGCCCATGCAGGTCTTTGGTCCTTTCAGACCAAAATATGTTTGTTGACTGACAGCTTCTTCAATGTCAGCTGATGCACGACTTGTAGCTGTTTCTTCCAGTCATCAGTGTTTCATGACCTACAAATGCATGGCAGAGACTTATTCTTTCGAAGCCTTTTAGTGTCATGCCAGCTAGTGATCTGCTCCTCCCGGTAACTGAAGAAAGTAGAGTCAATCAGAAGGTTTTACATTGCTTTAATAATGTTCTTGCTGTTTACTAGCTACATTTAAATGGCTAGAGGAAGCAATATGTGAAATATTGTTGTGTCTTGAATTAAAAAGTGGCTTTTTATTTCCTAGTGTACATCTAGGATAAGCTATAACATACTTTTGATTAGTGTGTAGTTGTTGCTATATTCTGCTCATCTATCCTCCAGAATTTGTGCTCTGTCCCACACGTTCCAAAGATGAAAAATACAAGGTTTGCAAATGTTTTGTCAAGTTATAGCACAGTTTTGGGGTTAGTAATAAGACTTGACATTACCTCTTGCTTCACAGCAAGTTTCATACCGTCATATTTGTGTATCTTCGTTTCAGAGAAATTGGTGTCAAAATTTTAAAATGTGATTAAATTTTGAATCACACTCATGTGGGCTGTCTCTCTGTATGTGTTCTTTTAAATGAAATATTTCAGCTCAAGGTAGATATTTACAATGAAGTGGACTAAGATTCTTTTAAGGTTAATGAGGAGAGCTTGCAATAAGGTGAAGTTGCTTAGTTGCCAAAACAAAATTCATCAGCACAGAAATTATTTGGGGGTCTTGCCCTTTTTTCAACAGTAGTAACATTTCTCTCATGACTTTTATAAGGATAGGTGCTTAAAGGAGAATGCTGTATCCCTGACAGATGTGAATTTGGAGAGGGCATGTATATTTGATATGCATACATTTTTTTTGACAGTGTTCTTGACAATGTCAGGTATTTTACGGGGCTTGCGAACCAGCGAGAATCCTTGGGCACTATGTAGCTTCTCAGAACACGATAATGAATATTAACAGGGTTATCTAGGGCAAACAAAGCTCTCATGAATTTTTGGTCTCTCTCTCGCCTTCCAGTGTAGAACCCTGTTATCCTGGAGGCCCCTTGCAACCCATCTTGTTCTGAATTACCATATAATCTTTTGCGGAGCATCTTTAATGTTCTTGTGACGCAGTTGATCTGACTAGGTACGACTTAGCTTAGGAAATGAGGTATTAATTAGACTGATAATAGAAGCAAGATATATACTGTTTGATTTAGAGCATTTTGTACTCATTCCATGCTCATATTTTGCGAATCTGAAGCTGACATTAGCCTTTTAGCAGTGGTGAACGTAGGTTCTTGGACAACAGGAGCTAGGTTTTGCAGCCTAACTTGTAGGGGAATGACTGTTCTCAGCCTCAGTGCTCTGTGTGTGGTTGCGTGTTTTGTTTCTGTTTGTTTTTGATTCGTTTTCTCCCCCTCTATTTCTTGGCTCAAAATCCAGACCAAGACTCATTTTCATAGAGTTTAAAATAATTCCCGTAAGCTAAAGAAAGACTGAAGTTTCTCAGTATGTAGTTGCAAGTTTAGTTAGAAACTTTAGTATATCTTTTGTAAAGTTGCTCACATAAAACTGGGATTTTAACTGATGAGATTGTTAAACATTTCTGGGACATTCTAATGATTAGAGTAATGATCTAATCACATTAACAATTATGTTGTCTTTTTGTATGCCTCTGTGGGTGCCAAAATGATATATAGATGAGACTAAACTACATGTACATCTGTTCAGGAAGATGACTTCTTATTTTACAGATTAAGAAATTAAAACAAAGGAGCTGATGATGACCTCGAAGTGTAGAACTCAATAATACTCATATACCCATGACAGCAAGATGACCTTCGGAGTGTGTAGATATAGGGCAGTACATCCAGGGAAAAAGATGGAAAGTACACCTGCATCATTCTTGGAGCTCTGCTTATGATGCTTATATGCTTATGATTATGGAAAACAGAGCATATATCAGTGTCATTATAGATGGTGCTTTGAAATTGCTGACTCAGTCTTCAGTGGCAGCCAAAGACAGACAAAAGGCTGGGCATCATCAAGAATAAGATTGAGGCCATCCTTTGCTGTTATATAGAACCGCGATGTCCACATGTGCACCCATCTTGAGTACTTGTGGTACCTACATTTTTATATCTTAAGAGGGACAGTGTTAAAGTTTGGAACAAGTCAACTCTAAGCAGTAAGGTAGATGGAATTTCTAAATAAATTTGAAAATAGTTGGTAGTTTTAGGTTGGGAGAAGGCTTATAGGAACTAGAGCTAACAGGAAGTTCTTCCCAATTTATGGCAAACTGGTCTTCACCAGGGACTGATGAAAGCACTAAAAAGCACTTCATGAAACTTGTGCTGAAGAGCTTTCTTATATTGGAATCAGTGAAACCTCTAGATTTTTCTCCCTCCCGCCCCCAGTGGACTATATAAATAGCATTGGCAGGTTCAGGAATATATTGGACAAATTGATGGGCAGCATATCCCAAACAGGTATTGACAAGAATAGGAGGGATAATTGTCAGATATCCTTATGACTGTATAAGAATCGACTACTGAAAGTTTCCTGAAAGATATTTGCTGTTATCACTAGCAGAGATTTCTCTTACTTTGCTGGGCTGACTCTGCGACATGTCTTAACAGTTTTCAAATATATTTTTATTAGATCACTGTTAGATTAGTTCTATAGCTTAATAAAGAAGAGAAAGAAGACATTTATTAATTCAGAATGGAATAATGGGCAAGCATGTCGCCTTTCACACACGGATGTTCAGATATTCTTAAATCTTGTTTATTTGCAACTATGTTTCTGAGTCTGTGTGTAGTAGAGTTTTTAATCTTTTGACACAAAGTTGTGTTCTTGAGGGTATACCTTTTTGGTTATATAATGTCTGTATAAAAGCTTCCCTTACGGGGTCAGAGAATATGTCATTAGTACTTAAAGCCACAATCTCATCAGGGTTAGGACATTTGTATGGAGATGATAACGTATATGAAGTTGCTGAAAATATACCTTTTGGTGTATTTTAGTGTTAGTACGGACCAATTTGTCTCAATTGTTCCCAAATTATTAAGTGTTTGCAAGTGTTGCTACTTAACTACTATTTGTAGGGATTGGTTTGATTTGTGCTGCTCTACTTAAAAATGTATGTGTATATGTGTGTGCATATATATAAAAATTCTCTGTTTAGTTATTTTTATTTTTCCATAGTCCTTGGTGCCACATAAAGGAGTCCAAGAGATGTGTTCTAGATTACTTTAATCTCCTGTGACAACGATGTGGGCTATTTCCTGGGTTTCCATAGGAATAGGAACAATGCTGCTCCGTTTGAGTTCATCAGATACTGAATGATAATGGCACAGAGTAGGAAGTGTTGAGTAAGTCTTGCTGGTTTCTATGGTAACTGCAGCTAGTTTAAGTTATGCATTTTATTTTTCTGGATATTTATTACTGCTGGGACCAAAGATGGTTTTTCAGGTTTCCACTTTGGACTGAAGTATTTACTCATACCCTCTTTTCTGTAGAAAAGAATTTTTTTAACCAGCTGCAGCATTTCTAGTCATAAGACCTTTAAACAGATGCTTCTTGTTTATTTTGAAATTGCCAAAAGTTTTCATTGTATGTTCTAGAAATTTGTTTTTTCTCAAGATATAATATTTTAGTATTTAAATTGTCGATCTAAGCTGTGCTACAGCTTTACTTTCTAGCTATGTTTTTGCTAAGCATATTGATAATCAAGCATGAATAGTCTTTCTTCCTCTCATTTCCCCAGTTTAAATACAGACATGTAGAGATCAGTGAGGTGAGGAGGAGGTAGCCCAGGCTAAAAATCAAATCAAGAAAAGAATAAACAGAATATTTGATAACAATATCTTATCCACTGTACTAAGAATTGGGCTTAACTGGACTTAAATTTCACATTGTTACTTTAAAAAAATGAAAGTCTAGAACTAAAAGATTAAGTGCATGTTTACATTGCAGATACAATTCATAAATATTTATCATGCTTAAAATCAGACTAACTTGGTAAAAGCCACTTTTGAAAGCCAGATAGCGTGCACTTATCTACGGTGTTTCTGTGGTGTTTCTGGCAGCTTATAGCTGCTGCTCTGGGAGTTACCTCAAGTGGATTTATCTTCAGAACCTTTGTGCTGTACTGCAGTGACTTCTGTGACCTCTAGATAATTGTGCCGTTCTTGTTCAATATGTTATCATATTATTATAGAGTGGATGGCTTTTCCCACAGCAGTAATAAATATACTGTGATGACATGTTTGACATCTACCATGTGTTTTTTAATTTAATATGGGTACCTAAGACTTCCTCACACTAAAATGAGCAACAACAAACATACAAGGATTATGTTGTGTTAAATTCTGAATGTTATCCAAAGATAAGTAAAGAGAGCAAGAATGATTTTGGGGGAAGTTGCCATGAGCACATGGTTTGTGTGCAAACTCTTAAAACTGGCTCAGGGAAATACTTCTACAGTAGAAGGTAGACTTCTGATAGATGTTATCTTTCTTTTTGAAAAATATTTGCAAGGAGATATTGCTGTAATAATGTCAAGCATAAGTTAGAAAAAGCCCTTGCTACTTTATACATAAATGCAGCTAAAATGTAATTTACCTAAAAGTAATATATGTAAATTCAGAAGCATTCCTAATGATAGAGGGAGTATTGCATCCTCATGATAAGACTGCATTGCAGAGGGGATTTAACCTTCTATCCTGTGCCACTGACAGCAGTCAGATGTTGAACAGATGATATGGACACAGCTCTTGCAAATGAATGTATTTAGAAAGCTCACCAGAGGAGACAGATGGATTTCCCTTAGTGCATCTACAGTGTTATCATGAAAGGGCTCTTCTGTTGGTGCAGTTAATTAGTATTATTTGTTTAATCTTTGCCTCTTTTTGTTTAATATATTTAATAAAATAGTGCTTGTATTCAAAATAAAGCACTGATGTGATAATGAATGCTTTTAAAGATAATTCTACTTTTGTCTTTATGCAGCTCTACCATCAGAGATCTGTTTTGAGCTGTGGAGTAAATGGAACTCGCTATTTAAGCCCTTTGAGAAAAGAATTCTGTGTTTCAGTGTGGAGCCAAAAATACATTTATTTCTATGCAAAATGTTATCTTTAAATATTAGTTTCATGTTGCCTCTGTAACCATTTTGAAGAAACCACTGAATGTTTAAGTAGCCTATTTTGACATGTAATTTGATCCTTGAGTATGATTTACTGAGAATTGCTTCTTAGAGGTGTTTTACCTACCAACATTCAAATTACTAGATTGGAACTACTGTTTTTGAGACCATAACAATCAATAAATATGAAATATGGCCACTCTTTTTTATAAATTTAAAAGGCACCACTTTACAGATAAATAACATTTTTATCACTTTCTGTTTTATTAATGGGAGAAGGCTTGTCCTGAATCTAACTGCTAAAATAGCTATGTGAAGAGATCAGGAGATTCTGTAAACTGAAAATCAGAGATAAATTTTCAAACAGCAGTTTGTCCGAAAATGCTGCATGTGCTTTGTCATTGCCAAGGATGTGGGGTCAAACTCAGAGCTGCCTTCTCTGTGCCTTCTGCTGGGCTGCAGCAGGTCTACGGGGCTTCTTCAGTGGGTGTTGCTTTGGCTGAGGAGATGAACCCCCTGCTGTAGTGGTTTGCTTTTACTCAGTTAAAACGCCTGCTACTGACATACAAGGCTCTTGAGCTTAAATAAGAACCGCTCACTGATGGCTGGGAGGAATGACTGACTGACTTGCTCCCTAGATCAAGTGGTCTTTGTGCTGTGGTTTAACATAGCTGGGAGAAAATCAGTGGAAGGATCATTTCTGCTGTGTAAATACCCACCTCCTAGTGAGGAAGAGCGACAGAACCATTGACTGCTTAGAGCTGTGGGAAAGGGGTGACAAAATTAACCTGTATGAATCAGGGTGGGAACAGCATAAATGGGCTGGTGCTGCTTTTGTGAAAAACTTCCAAGTTTGGGTATCATGAAGCATCATTCTCTGTTTATCTGTGTTCCTCAAGCAACATTCTGAGACAGAAAGGGGAATGTTATCTACTGAGTCTTTCTGGTCTGACCCTCTAAAATTACTCCAATCACGATGTAATTCTTGTTGCTTAGAATGATGAAATCCTTAGGAAATAAGGTGAAACACTGAACCTGATGCTAATTTGCTTGAAGATATTCTTCAGTGCTTGTGAACTAAGGCAACCGCTTTTGTCAGATGCCCACAGTCCTCTCAATCTAAAAACACATGGGACTCCCATATGGCATTTAAAAAAAAAAAAAATCATACTTGTCAGGGCAAAATTTTGAAAAAAATTCTTCTATAAAGATGAGTAGATTTAGTGAACCTTCTGACTGATATGATATACAAAATGTGATCCTGTCATGTGCTTACTGCACAGGATCGGAGAATGCTAAGTGTTTATGTAGAAAAAGATGCACAGGTGCATTTGGAGGTAAGGAGTATACCTGGAGAATATATAGTTGCATATAATAGTTACAGGGAAGAGTATATTATCCACACTGGAGCAGTCAGTACAAAAAGTTTGCAACGTCTTTGAAATCTGTATAATTGTCATTTGCCCTTGTTTAGTCCATAGTGAAGAATGAGGTCTGACCTTTGAAGTCTGGCATGTTTTTTGAGAACGAAGCTAATCTAATTCCTGTAAGGTTTAACCTTATGTGGAGTTTTTTGCAATGGAAGAAGGTCTTAAACTTCCATTTGGGAATACTGTCTGTTAGATAAGCTTTCTTTCTAACAGCTTTACAGGTGCTGCAAGAACAAAACTGCATTAATTAGAAAGATGGTATGTGTAGAGGAAAAAGCTGGTTAGGAAAGAGGCTGTTAAAGTTTACTTACCGGTTTCAGATTAGTTTGAGTTTTACAGCCAGTTTGTTGCTCAGTGAGGGAGATAAGACTGCAGATTTCTTCTGGCCTCTTTCCTCAAAAGGCCAGATTTCTTCTGGCCTTCTTTCCTCAAAAGGCCAGTGCAAATTTTGTCATTGAGTCTTACGTCTAAGAATTTGTTTATGTGCATGTGATCAAGCTGCACTATGTCGGACTAGATATTAAATACCTCTTTTGTTATACTTCAAGGCCTATGAAATATTATTGAAAATGGAAGCTATTTAAATTGTTAGAAGATGACTCACAAGACTTCTACATTGTGAACTGTAACTCTGACCATTTAAAAATTTCACCTTTGCTCCTTGTAAAGGTAATGCAAATCAGAAATTCTTCCATATTAGAAAGCAGTAATATAAACCTGCCTGTTCAGTATTCTCTTTTTAAGACTGACATGCAAATTGGAACATAAAAGGTTTTCATGTTATTCCAACACCCATATGGGAAAGCTGTAGATCCTTTTCTATCGGACAGTAAATAATTGTTGTAGTGATCTTTGCCTGTGGCTTTCTTTTCAGCCTGTGCTTGGTTCTTCTCAGGGGAAACATTACATGCTCCTTTTGAGTGAGTTATTTGGTGGTTTGCAATTTGTTATAGAAGGCTGTGAAAAGTAACTAAGAAGAGGAAGCTAGTTTAGTATGTTTACAGTTGTTGTTTAAGGTTTGTAAGAGCAATGGAGAATCTTTAGGGGTCTCTCAATTGGAAAATGTTGTTAACCACTGGCTAAATTTCATTGGAGGAGTTGGTTGGGTAAAAAACAATTCATTCTTTTAAGTATCAGCTAGAAGGCATAAAAATAGATGGTGCAGTCTGCAATGATAGCTCATAATTTCCCTAGCACTTTGTGTCACCCTGCAAAAATAACGTGAGCAGTGTGATTCGGGACTGAAAATTTGGCGTGGTTTCTGCTCTCAGCTTAGAAGCAATTTGGGTGATTTTTGAGCATGAAACTAAACTTGCCGTTCTCTCTTTGCTTTTTTGCAAGCTAGAATTAAATATAATTACCCATGCTTGTAGAAAGTATTGAAATCATGGGGTGAACTTTATTTAGTACTGAATGTTTTCACTATTTTCTATGCACATTTTCACGTCTCAAATATACTTCCTCTCGCATAGTGTCCATGTAATACTATGGTATGTATGCGCTATATGAATTTAAACATACACGTACAGACTATTTTAATATTCATATCTGATAAATGAAGATCATTTATTTGATTCTCAATTGAGAAGTGTTTTTATGTATAGAAACATTTCCTCGCCTTACAGGCTCTTTTTCCTATTGTTTTTGTTCTGTACTTCTGCTGTTCATCTATTCTGGGTCTGATACATGCAGACAGATAAACAATCTGAAATTTTCTCGGCCATTCAGTCCATTAGACTCATTATTCATTCCCTTGCGCGAAGAGCCTTAGGCATCAACACTAGTTGCTCACGGTCTCTCTATAGCTGATGGCTTTTGATATGAAAGATCTATTTTTTAATGATCTTGTTCTGTTCTGTATCCAAAAACACTGTTTTACTTCTACAAATAAAAAAGATTTTTTTTCATTTTCTTTCTAAAGAGAATATTTCTTGTAGTTTAAAAAAAAAAAAAATGCAAAACCTGGTCTGATAATTGTTGTGTTACTAGTTGAGAATTAGTGACATGAGTTGATTCACTGATTGGAATTACAAAAGGGAAGTGAAGTGGAAGTCTGAAAATTCACGTTCTGCAAAACAAGCATTGGACTGTGAGAGGCTTTATGCAATATGGCTGAGAAAGTTGATATGCAGTATATGTACTTATAAGGGAATTTTCTCAAGTCTTTCAAATGACTTTGGAGCTAGAAATATATGAAAAACAGAAAATTAAATCTTTAATTGGAATGCATTTTTAGAATTGCCATGCACTTCATAAATAACTCAAGTACTGTTGGTTTTCATTTACAGGTGGAGTGAGTATGTAGAAATCTTTCTGTTTAAACACTTTTTGTTTAAGATGGGGTTTAATATTACAACAAAATCTGACTAGGTGTAAATGTAAGGATGTAAAGCTATTCTGGAAAAAAAAAAAAGGTGAATTCAATCTCAAGAACTGCATCTAGCTCCTAGAAAGTTTAGGTAATGTCTATTTTGTCTGCTTGTTTAACTCTTGTTTGCTTATTTGATGTGAGAGCTCTTTTTAACTCCTAGATGTTTTACACATTTCAGCAGCATCATTTATTACTTCGTGATCCTAATGTAATGCCATTATCTCTAAGAAATGCCATCGATTGCATCACCAGCCCCAAAACTACAGAAGGAATGCAGATCAAGTTATTGATGAATCCACATATTACACTAGCAAAACTTGGAGACTATTTAGTGATTAAACCAAGTGGTTTTCCAGACTTTCCCACCTGTAATATATTAGTGTGGAATGTGTTCATGCTATCTTTTTTCTTTTTTTTTTTTCCCAAAAGAAAAGTCAAGGGAAAGGCTTGTAAAAATATCAAGGATAATCATTTCCATTTTTTAATCTGTGATCACTGTGAAATAAGCATCGCTATTGTTTTTTTTAGATTCATATTTCAAGATTTCCAAGGTTTCTTCACGAAACAGTGGTAGCCTTTATGAGCATTAAGTATATAATTGCCATTAAAATATTGTTCACAAACAGTCTTGATAGGATTGTCCTGCTGTTTTCTGTCTGTATTACAGGAGCTCCTGAGGTGGCTGCTGCTGCTAATACATTTTCCTGGCTGTTCACATTATTATCTTAATGACTCTTTTGACCAACTTGCCTGAAGTATGGCATGTTCTCCATTTTTTTTCTCATGTTATAAAATTAAACAAAGTCCAGGATCTTTCAGGTCTCATAACTTGACTGTATATTCTGTCTGTTGTATTGAAAGTGTTACATGGGAAGCTTCCATGGTCAGATGAGGGATTTGATTTCAGATGAGGAACTATGAGTGTCTCTGTGTCAGATTTAATATTTCAATTTCATTGTAAGATTGGTCTTTTACCTACTTTATCTAATACTTGTAATAGATAACAGGAATAAATTAGCAGCAGAGATTGATCTAAATGCCACTTCACAGAAGCATGATGGCCCTGAGCCTTAGTCTTGCTCTAGTCATGGAGAGCTGCTTTGACAGAAAAGATGTTTGCTTGTGAGGAAAACTTTTGTGTAGGATCCTAGTCTATTAAAGAGGATAAGGAAAATCTCTTCTAACTGAAAGGTTATAAAAAAGCAGGAGCTGAACAGGCTCAACTTTATTGTTTCTAAGCCCTTAGCAGGAGTGGTGGAATCCAAGGGGGAAACTTATGGGCTTAAAGAACGACAGACTCGATGTGAGGGATCTTCAAGGCAGTGTTAGCCTCACATATCCATTTGATTTAGGACATTTGAAATGTCCCAAATTCATTTGAAATGAATCGTAGTCTCTTATGCTTCACCCTTGAATCAAACAAAAATCTCTTTTGAGAAACTTTTTGCTCTCTTTTACACCTTAAGAAATCTGTATACAGCTCATTTATTTCTTGATGTACTGACTTTTCTACAATTTGATTCTTGCAAATGATATAAAGCTTTTAAGTTTCTGTAACAAAATAGAAAATATGTGCCAGAATTCTGACTTGGACATTAAAAGAAGTGATAATAAAGACAGGTAGAAGGTGCTTTCAGGTCCTCTCGCAGATTTTAGATACTGCTTAGTTTCAACTCTAGACATGTGAGAAGTTGGAGGTGATGTGGTTTAATGCTGCATAAAAATGGATTCACAGTGAATAATTCTGTCTTTTAAAGCTCCTCTTGACATAAGTATGTTTGTCAGTCTCGAAGAAAATGGTTGTTTTCTTTGTGTAGTTAGTGTGGAGGATGTAAAATATGCAAGTCTCACTTGAGAAACCTGGATTATACATAAATGCATATAATTAGTACTTTTACCTCTTTATCTTGCACCTAGTAATAGCAGCAAATAATTATGGGCTGCTTATTTTCTCCACTTGCTGACCTTTCTCAAAAAAAAAAAAAAAATGAAAATAGAAGTACTGAGTATAATTCAAAAACTTAGTGTTTGTGTTTTTTGTTTTTCACTAATCTGACTTCCCTACCTAACAAAAAATAAAAATATTTAACCTTTTTTCTTTTTTTCCTCACTTGTTTTTCTAAGGAAAGGAGAAAAGAAACATGCCTTTTTTATATGTACGTTGTTTTCTGTAATATTTATGAAGAGAACTAGAGCAGCTCTGAAGTTTTACCGTATCGTAAAGAGTAATGATAAACCCTGTCTTGCTCATCTTTGATAAATAACCTTTGAGAAAATACTCAAGAATGTGAAGAATAATCTTTAGTCTTCATATTACGCAAATTTAATAGTTCAGCAGTAAAGTTTTCTCTCTCAAATACAGTAAACATAGTGGGCTATATAGGCTGGTTCTCTTGCACTGTTAAATTTCATCTCTTGATGAACCATTTTTAAGAAAGTAAGGCACAGGTTGTTCTTGTCTTAGATGCTTTTCAAGGTCAGGCCTCTTGAATTTTGTCTTAGCTATAGGCATCAAAGTAAAAGCTGAAGAGCCTTATCTGTGCTAATATTTTATATCAAGATAACTATCTTTTTTAATCTTTTCTTTAGTAGTAAGTAAAAGTATGAAGGGAAAAAAAAACCTTTTTTTTTCTGGTATTTACATAAATATCTAGCCAAATTGCAGTCACATAAATAAGATGAGTCCTTTTTTATTTTTTTATTTTATTTTTAATTTTTTTTTAAGTAGTGGTAGTATGCTGAATATTTCTTCAGGTTTCCCAGATATATCCACATACGAATGAAGTAACATAAAAGCCAATACAAGGGATAGATTTAGAGAAGGGCGAGGAGCAGGTCTTCAAAACTTGATCGTGTCTCTATGCTGCAAAGCAGCTTGCTACTAGATGCACTAAGTAAGGTGGAGTTAGTAGCATCTTTTCTTTCTCTGTCAACAGAAGTCAAGTCCAAGCAGATATACAACCTGGGACAAAATTGGATCATGCTGTAGATTTTTATCAATTTTAATGTCTACCTTATTAGGAAGGATGATACTTGCTGTCGTACCACAGTTTGGTTTCCATGGATGTCCATTTTTTTATCCACCTACAAAATATACAAAAGCACTAACTTTTTGGTTTTTGAAAATACAGTAAGTGTATTATAGCTGTATTGTAAGAGAGAGAAAAATTAATGCTCTTGTTGGTAGTCGATTTAAAGAGATGGATCATGAAATGCCAGAGAACTTTTTAGAGAATAATTGAATTTTAAAATAGTGCTTCTCTGCTTATGAATAATGAGCTGAAGGGACAGTGTTGATTCTCATTTAAAAATGGATATATCACAGGAAGGAGGTGCTTATGGAATGGCTTATTAATTTACTATTTGAATATAAGTTTTCTGTTCTATATCCTATGGGAATTGTTATAGGTCAGTAAGAAAGGTTAACTTCTTGTTTGTAGCTATTGCTCCTTCATATGTTTCTTTATTGCTCCAATGAGTAACTGTAAGTTAGCATGAATAAATTAATATTCTGAAAGTAGTAGACCAAGAAGGATTTTAGACTTGGAATTTAAAATACAAAATTGTTGACTGGATAACGGACTGTCTCCTTTGAGAAGTGCTAGAAAAGTGCTAATTTCGTATGAAATAAGGCTTTCTTACTGCTGGACTCGGAATGTGTATTGTTTTCTTGATAATATTTTACCAGAATTCAATTAGGCAGAGGCTGTTGAATAGCTGCTTAATAAAGCGAGACCAAATGAAGTTGTAATACGGAACTAAATGTTTAGAGATTTTTACTTAAAATATTTGTATTTTAAATAATACTTCTACCGTTCCTTCTCTTTAAAACCCACTTGGATGCAGCCCTGTTCCACATGCTCTAGGTGAGCCTGCATGTGCAGCAGGTCGTTGGACTAGATGACTTCTGGAGACCCCTTCCAACCTTAACCATCCTATGATTCTATGAATATGACCATTGCTGTAATGAAATCTCATAGTATTTTACTGAATAGATATATCAGTCAGGGATGAAAGATTTTCTTGAGTAGGAGGCATATTTTGGCTTTATTTCATGATAGTTGGAGAATGAAAATTGTAATTTTTTTTCTATCCAGTCCGAAAGTCCCCCTTATTTCATTAGGCCAACCAGTATTTTGGGCCATGTAATGTGCTGTAATAAGAAAACATGATACTAATATCAACATTTTCTTTTAAAATCAATAGATTCAGTAATGCATTAATTAAAATAGTAAATTGTAAAATATTTCTTTTGAGACGTTAAGATTTTGAAATCTTAACATAAAAAGACTATCAATCTGCTGTTAATATTATGAAATATCTTGACAACATAATGAATTCAATTAACTGTGGATTGGAAATTTCACTTTCCCTGATGTAAAATGCCATGGAACAGAAGCGGTATAACTTAATGTTCTGACAGGTATATAACACTTCAGCTGTGTGTACCGAAGACGCAGCGTGGCAGATTGCTTGTACGTGGAGCCATCAGTATTTGGCTTTTCAAAACCACAGCCATTTATGGAACACAGCAATCCAGCCCAGCTCATTCCGTTGGGTGGTGACCACAGAGCAGTGGGCCATTGCTTTGGGACAGTGCCTTCATTATTTGGCCCAGACAGTTCATGTTGAAAGCCTGGGACATTGGGGATCATGGCAAAGGAAACTGTTCTCGCATAAGTGAGATGAATCATCCATTTTGTAAGAATAAAAATATTAGATTCTGAAGTTTGGTATTTCATTTAACTTTTTCCTTTTTTGTTGATGGCAGAAAGTCTAGCATGATTTTCAAAAGAGGAGCCACTTTCATATTCAACCTGGTCGATTTTTGTGTGTTGTGTATTTTTTCCTACTGCAGTAGTTCAGATAGCACAGCCATCCAGAGTGCAATTGCTAAAATGTGTGCTCCTACCAACATCCTGTAATATGTGCAATTGCATCAACAATTTTTTTTTCTCACAAGAGTTTTTCTAACAGCTAAAAAACAGTAACAAATGAGCATTTCTTTTTGTGAGCAATATGCACTGCTATAGGCCACCAAAAAAAATCTTTGGTACTTTGGTAAGCTCTCACATGATCCAGTCCTGCCTACAACTTTTTGCTGCTTTCAGACTGGCAAAGACTTAAATATCCAGACCCAAATCTTGAAGTTTTGTTACCAAATAAAATCAGAGGTAAGAATGGCTCAACTGTAAGCTTCAGTTAGGTGAATTCTGAGATTCTGGTGCAACTGGAAGGTGGAAGGACAACTGCAGTGGATCTCAGCAGGCCTCCATGTCTCCCTGCCCAAGTTCAAGCTAAAGGCTGAACCAGCCTAAAGGCTGGACTTATTTTATTCCTGACAGTTGGATAGGGTGTTTTTGTATGTGATTGGTCACAAGGGTTGCACAGACTGTACCCTAGCCTAAAAATCTGTTTCCAGCGTTGCATGATCTTTCCAGTGGAGAAGATTATCCAAACATTTTCTGACTTGTCCATGATTTCATCCAAGCCTGTTAGTAGTTTTAGTAGTTGTCCTAATTCTCTAGCGTATTTTTTCCCAGTGTTAATCTGGGCACTTAACAGTAAACTTCACTGAAAGAGCTTTATCTGTCTCATAGGAGTTGCCCTTTAGGAAAGACTGAAACAAAAAGCAATTTGCTGAATCTTAAACTTCACTTCTATTTCTTAGTTTGATCTAAATCTCATCTGCATTAATATACGAAAGTTACTTTGTTAACTTCCTCTTATGAAAATCAGGAAAATGAGTAGTATTTCTAACTGTGTTTCCCTGAGGGCAGTAGCTAATAGCAGTATGGTTATATAACTTCTGGGTTTTGGCATAATAATGCTGATAACTTTATCACTTATTTATGTCATTTACATTGTATTTTTTGGTTTTACCATAAACGCTGAAGTTTGGTTTTAGTTTGAAGAAGGGTAAAATGTTTAACAAAAGCGAAAGTGTCTTATTATTTATTATGATCTTAGAGTGAATTTTGACGTCATAACCTACTGGCTAGCAGTTCATATAGTAGACATATAAGCAGAAGAAAGAAGGAAAAAGAAAAGAATGCAGGTTTGTAATGAAATCTCGCCTTCCCCATATGTCTGTCTTTTTATATGTACTCAGTATGTAAAGGCTTGATTTAATTCAGTTCCTCTGAAATGAATCCCCTGTGGAGGATTCTCATACATTTGTCATATCAGTCTTGCATAGCAAATGTTGGATGGAGCTGCTGTTCTAATCAAACTGAAAGTTTCAGGTCTTTGTGTTTTACGAATGCCCTGAGGAGGATTAAGCTCAGTTATATTAGTTAAAGGAAACCTTCAGTTTATAAAACAAATATAACTATATGTATTCATGATTTCACATAAATCATAACTGTGTTTTGCTCACCACTGTATAAACGCATGCACATAAACAGATATTTTCCTGAAGAAATTTAGGTACAAATAAGTATGACAGAAAATAGAAAATGGGGCCCTGCTCCTGAAATCTAGTGCTGAAAGTCACACAAAGTCAGTATTTTAATTCAAATATAGATATGAATTCTCCTTGATCAATAATGAAAGCCCAATTCCACGTTATCATGATATTATACCACGCCATACAGTTGTTTCTGCAGATGCATTTAGTGGTTTATCCCCAAATAACAGTTGAACTTGGAGGGAAAACCTACTCGGCCAGGTTATGCTATTTGGAAGGAATTTTGAATTCCATTATTGATATTTTGTAGTATTAAGAAGGAAGGATATAGAATTTTTCTGCATTTTGAAAGAGACCTAGCTTAAAGAAATCAAGTCTGTGATGCCAGCTTTTAGCTTTTCATGTTAGCAGTTTAACTTGGTAAAATTTAATATTATCTCAGTTCAATGTGTCTTAGGTTATCTACTTAAGGATACTCCTTTCATGAAGCTGACTTGAACTATGTGGAACGTTTCAAGTTTTACAGCCCAGACATATTGTTAGAAAGTTTCTTTTTCTTAGCTTTTTTTTTCAGAAAGAGTAACCTGCCTTCAAGTACTGTTGTCTTTAAATAACATTCTTGATCAGGTCTCTGAGATGGTACCAAGAAGTTCATGTGATCTTTTTTTCTTACCTTTTTGGAAGAAAAGCGATACTCTTGCACCATAGTACGTGTAGTTCCTTTTCTTTGTGAAATAAAACTGACAAGGTTAGAATAAGTAAGAAATACATTATTCTAACTGCTTGAAGAATTTCTTTTACCCTTTGAAATGGAATATTGCACAGTATCTCTGTACATTTATTTCCTTTTTTTCTTTTAAAGAAGTTAGATAAATTACTTGAAATATAAGAGGTATTAAAGTGATACGAATATACTGCACAGCCCATCTTTCTGCATCATCTTGCTTTATACTTCAAGAATTTCACTTCCTATGCCCATGTCCCTGACACCTTGAAGCAAACTTAGTCTTGCATATAAATTATATTGTTTAGTAAGAGTTTTAAATACTAGTCAGTATGACTTTGAGGTGTAGAAAATCCAAGGTTGTCATTTGAAAGGCTTTTCAAACCTATCGTTTTGGAATCAATTTTGCACTCTCTCTTGAAGAACAAAAAGACAAAAACCATAATGCCAAAAAGGGCAGTATTGCTGTACAGTGAGTTTGAGTGGGATGATGGGGAAATAAGATTTTTATAACATTTGCTTTGCAATACTCTTAAGCTTGGTTTTGTTCTCCTAGTTTTCATTGTGGTGACAGAATGTGACTTCTCTTCCCGTGTGTGACTTTCATCAGACTAGCATCTTAATGTTAAGTCAAGCAACGTGGTAGTGAAGGGAAAGAGCTGTCAAGTTCTGCATCATGTGCATAATCCTTGAGAACGTAGATACTCTTGCATCAGGCTCTCCACTTAAAGGGAAATTTATGCTCTTAGAGCAGATGGTGCAGTCTGGTTTGGCTGTGGGAAAAAGATGGGATTTATCACAAAATTGTGGGCTTTTGTTTGTTTGCTTTTAACAGAAAAAAAACAAACAAAAAAATTCAAGTGAGATGTCCATTGCTTGACACGTTTACGTAGTATATTTTGAAGAAGGAAAATGTCATTTGACTCTTGCTGCCTGAACTTAGTAAGATCACCTGACTCAAAGGTGATCTAGGGACATTTCCTCTACTGAATTAATAATGATAGTATGAGACATTTTAGTGGACATCTGTGATTAAATATAATGGCAGAAATAGGAGCATTAGAATTTACCGACTTCAATATAATGATTTGTAATTTTTGTAATATTTTTTTTCTGAGAGTATTTATTTTCTGTAAGCACATCTGAAATTAAAATACCTAATTAAGTATAAAACTATATATGAAGGTGTGTAGTCATCTAAATATTTTATGTGATGAGTATTTTGTGAAAACTGTGGGAAGTCACAATTTAATCATTCCCGTGGAAGAAATCCTGGCCTTCTTGGAAAAGTTGCCTGATAATTAAATGATTTGCCAAGTAAATTTCTACAATTAGTTTCTGTCTTCTTTCTGCAGAGGGAGTCTTTATACTCATTTCACTGTTAAACAAAACCATCCATCTCTGCAGTCTGGTGGTTTGTGCTGTAGCAGAACTCTGTTAGTTGGATGTATAATCCTTAATTTGTCTCTTGACATGGCTTTGACCTCATTCAAGTTTCCAGTTTGTTGGCATTTGTTGCAGAAGGATTGTATTTTATCCTCTTGTGTGAGAATTTAAATCAGTACAAAAATTGTCAAGTGACTTGTTGCATGAAAGCCTGGTATTTTGGGTTTTTTTTTTGTATCTTTGGCATTCTATTAAATGAATACAAAGATTATACCAAATGTGTTGCATGTCTAGACAAAAAATGCATGCACACACTCCTCAAAATACAACAGCAACAAAAGAAAGAATAAAAGAAAAAATGTATAGGACATTTAGCTTATCTACCTGCCCCTTCTAATACTTATGAAGTATTTAGACTGTTTCAGTAGTCTACAGTTTGCAAAAAAAAAAAAAAAAAAAAAAAACTTTTTAATACAGACTGCAGTTGCAGTGGATGAGGTGGTAGGCATTCCTGTATATGATTTTATGGACCAATGGCTACTGTTCTCTGGAAAGGTTAGTATACTCTACAGATGCTAGGTGGATATCTGAACAGATAAAAGCTCTTAGCGACTAAAAGTTTAACATTTCTTAATGTAAATTACTCAGTGTCTAAAAACAGATTTCCTTTTTTTTATCCGCTAGCAATTAAATTTTAGCAGATATAAAAATCTTCAGAATGAAAGAAAATGAAGCTGAAATAGACCTGAAAACATAATTATTTTTCCAAACAAGTCCCAGATCAGGGACCCTTTTAATTTTATTTTAACTTGTCATTTAAAACTAAAAACTCTGCAAACAAACTTTTGAAGCAGTCTATTCCACTTCTAACTATTATTGTTATTAAAGATTTTTATCTGACAATTTCTGGCAGTGAATGGTTAGACAGGAACAGCACACGATCCAATTTAATCGCTAATTCTGGTGCCTTACTTCTTAAAAATCTGGTCTTATTAAGTGATAGACTCGAATTCATAAAGATGTACATAACCACTACCTACTTTTAAAAGACTTTTAAGCCCATCGGCAGAAAAATAATGTGTTATCATGGCTAGGAATTCTGGGAATGCAAAAAAGAAACAAATTTGGAAAGGTATTTTCTAATCATTCTTTACAGAACTGTAGAAAATACAAGCAGAGTGCTATGTTTCTAATGCCTCAATGGAAAAAAAAAAAA
>VZSG01000167.1:31913-113188 GCA_013398315.1 Nothoprocta pentlandii | reverse complement strand
GGCAGCAACATGTGAAGAGTCACTGCAGTCTTTAGGACAGTTTTGTGCAGCCTGTGTCCAGCAGCAGTGTGTTGTTATCTCCTGGGCGAGAGGCACCTCAGGAAAGCTGGTGTTTTTGTAATCACACAGGATGCATTAGCACACGAGTGCAAAAAAAGGCAAATTAGGGATGGAAAATCAATAGTAAATGTTCAACAGCAGCATGGTAGGATATTAATTTGTGCATCTTGAAGAAATCTTTGATAAGGTATCTATTCCAAATAAGTAATAGAAGTTTCCAAAAATCTAACTTTCCTGGTTTTGTTCTGCAGCTGTGTAGTGCTCTCTAAAAGATGTCCAGTGGATTCCACCTGAAGCACAGTCAAAACAGCTAGTAATATGTTGATTTTAGGGGGAGGGCCAAGTCAGGCTCATCTTTGTTTTCAGTATCTTCATTTGCAGCAGTCATTGAGAGAGGTACTTCAAAATAGCTGTGTGCCTGTATAGAGAGATAATAGAAAATGATTATTCCTCAGGTGTTGAATAACAGTGCCCTAGTGTAATCCATTAAAAAGTAAAAAAACTTTCCAGCACATAAATATTCTTCAGTCACTAAATTTCAGTGAAGCATATTTTTAGCTGATAAAATAATTTGTATTCCAAATAATGTGTTTTATGTCCTTTAATAACAAGATGCTTGGTAGAATCACTTTCCCCAAAGTTAAGTAATTAAATAGCTTCAGCAGTTTACTAAGGACAGCTTAAAGTTTAGGATGAACTTAGGACATTCTTGATCAGGCAATCCTGTCTGCCTACACTGAAGTTTATCTGATTTGAGTTCTGTTATTTTCAGTTGATTGGAATAAATGTCTTTGACGAGAGTTAGAAAAATAAATAAGAAAAAAAATTATAGCAAAACTTAGCCTTCTCATAACTCCTTTATGTCCATATGCCTTTTTCTCAACATTCATTTTAGCTGTAGTTTATTCAGAAGATTGAAACTGGAAAATATCTCTGTAGTAGATATTCTGTACTAGGCAAGGAGATTAATGATGCTTGGCACTGTGACAATACTAAATGTGCTGTATTTTACTGTGTTTTCAAATGTGGTAAAGCTATTGAGTTAGCTTTTCTAGAAGTAAAATGACCCAAACTTTGATTGAAGTATTGCATTATATGGATTTTGCTCAAAAGGACTTTGGAGTCATCCAGTTTTCCTGCCTTGCATTAGCACAAGGCTGTACCCTCTCTGCTAAGCTCCTTAAGTTCCTATGAAATAGTTAATGACAGTACCTCCCTTATCATGCCTTCCAGTTTTTCTAGAATCTCATTTACTTTGCCATGGAAGATATAATTCTAACACTTCCTTCTTTAGTTTCTATCCATTCCTACTTTTCCTGTGCTTGTTGACTATGTTGCTGTAGTCTCCATCTTTGTTATAGGCTTTTATTTTTATCTTTTTCTGCCATATTTCTTTAAACTGTACAATGCAATTCTTATGTTGTTATTCATTTATGGGTTATCATCTTTAATTTTTATTTATTTGACTTTTAATAATTTCATTGACCTTCTATTTAATTGGTTATTACGTGAAGAAACCTGTGAACCGAAATGCAATGAAAAACACCAGCTATGAAGCTGGGTATCTTAAAGTTTTCATCCATTTTCTGAAGAATTTTGTGTGTTAGTAGATGTCTGAAACCATGCTCCTAGTCTTAGGTGGATATGGATGTGAGGAAGATGTGATAAGGGAGGTGGCAGGTTGGACCTCAGAGTGGTAGCTCTAAGCAGTAGCTTAGTAAGGACTGATGAGTAATGGCCGTGGGAAGAGGAGCCAAAGCTCCCTGTGGGGTTGTACACATGGCCATTGACAGCAGAGCCATGCTGCAGGAGCCACCACACGTGCCAAGCTGCGTGGATCTCCAGGGACCATGCCAAGGCTTGGGGCCAGCGGCCTGGAGGCCCTGTGCCATGCAGCTGCTGCAGGACCTCGTGGGAGCCGGGGAGGAGAGGTGGCCGGTTCCATAACATTTGTCACACTTGGCTTCCTTTGCTCACCATTCGATTCCATTCCTGTCTCACGAGTAAGAATAAGGGGATGATCCTTCCCGCTGAAAATAATGCATTAAGCGAAATAAATGTAATCTGTAGTCCCATTCCACGGTGATTTGTTTGGACTGCATGCGCGTGATGGTGGGAGCATGCAAAATGAACAGTTGCTTCTTGTTTGGACTAGTATTGGAGAATGATATGTTATTTCTGGAACATTCTGCTTTATTTCCTATCTAGTTTGATTTCACATCCTTAGTGGAACTTATTTAAATATTCCCATTTATTTATTTTCCAGTTTGCAAACAGCTGGAGCATTATATCCGTTCCAACTTCTGCATTCCACCTTGTTTCTAGCTTGACAAATACGTCCATGTTTTCAGCCTGTTTACTTGGCACTCTTGCTATTAGAGAAGGAATAGATGGAGAGGAAAAGGAAGTCCTTAAAAAGATTCCTAAGATTAAAAGCTTATATTTTCATATTGGGTTTTTGATTCCTGATTAGCATTAAAAATTTATTCTGTTTCTGAGTTGGCAGAAAATTTTTCCATTGTGCTGACTGGGTCTGGATTTTACTGCTTGTTCTGTCAAAATTAAATTGGATTTTTGAGTCTTCTGATTATTAAAGTTGAGGTAACTGCCAGTGCCATAAGATGCAAATGCAAATAGTAAGACTATTGAAATAATTGAATAGGAAATGACAATGTCAAGACATTTGTGCCTCAGTAACTGAGGGGGTGTGTGTATATTACATATGAGGAACGTGTGGCTTAAGGCTACAAGTTGTTACTCAGTAGATCTTATTTTACTACTTAGCTTCTGCCACTTATTTGTTATGCAACATTATGCACTAATCTTTCTTTGCCTCAGTTTCCCATTTGTAAATGGAAAGTATTTTTGGCTCTCTTCTACTCTCTTTTCTTGCCCCATTTAGGCTGTAAAAAGTTTAGTGGAGAGAGATAACATAATGCAGGTCTTAGGCTTGTAAAGGTCATACTGAGCTAACGATCACGTATAATGAAACTTGTTCTTAAGTTTTCTTCTTAAGAAAGTTTTTCTAAGCTGGTGTCTATAAGGGTATATGCTGCTGTAGGTAGAAGTGGATCTTTCATCGTAGGATCTTTTATAGGCTAGTGCAGCTGATCTGAGCAGGAATAAAAGTTAAGCATCTCCCAGATGATAGTGTTAGCATAGTTAATGACCGAAAATCTATTGCATTTCAAAGGATATGGAAACCTATTTGCATGTGGTACCAAGTGGGAACTGGACACTTTCTTATGTCCTTTTTATCAAGTCTAACTGAGAGGAGGAATTTATTAGTGTGGGCCTTACTGTGCAGGGAAATATATCTGAAATCTTTGAAAGAATATGTCCGAAGTCTTTGAAAGCCTCGTGCCTTAGGCTATGGGTAGGGGGAGAGTCATCTTACTTTGTAGTCATGTCTTAAGATACCTAAACATTCAGAACAATTGCGGCCTCTCAAACAATGTCTTATTACTTCAGACTTTAGAAGAAACATCCCATTTCACTCCCTGCAAAATATAATATTAAGTGAGATTAAGAGGGTAGATATCAGTCAGTAATTTATCTGGTAATATTTCTCATCATTAGCCCTCAAAGTCTTACCATTTCTGCAAAGCATCATTTATCAAATGTTAGTGACTCTATGTACACTTATTTTAACGCAGTTTGTTTAACCATTTCAAAAGTAGCTGGCAAGTGAACAAAGGGAAAAATCTCTAGAAGTTTTTCTATGAACTAAAAACCCTAATTTTGTCATATTTTTATGAATATGATATTGCAGAGAAGAATTGCTTCTCTTGCTTCTTGTAAGGCAAAGCGAATAGACATGAGAAGGTGTAGCCACGCACCTTGTACAGCGAGTTGTAGTGGAGACTCATGAAATTAGTCCTAAAAATATATATCTAATGCCATATTTACTTCTTTCCTTTCTGGGGAATCTTATGAAGGATAGTAAATTGAAAAAAACAAATTAGTCATTTACCTTCCTGATGTAAGGAATTTGTGTGGATTTAACCTTGTTGATCTTTAATTCAGTTATTATAGGAAGTCTTAGTAACTATCAGAGAGTTTACATGACTGTCTCATTACCTTGCTGGGATAATAAGTGGCTGTCGCATTATTTTTGTTTGTTCATTCTCTGGATGCTGTTTGTTTATGATCCTCAAGGGGAGTGGGGGGAAGGAATTAAATTATTCTGTAATCATTTTTCCAGAAGCGAGAAAAACCTAAGTGTTTTTTCAAACTGACAAAAGTAAGTGCAATTGAGCTGCTTGATAGTATATCTGTGCCTTGAGTGTAGTTAGGACATCCTGGTTTGGATTACATTTGGCAATCCCACTTGCAATTAGGGAAAGAGGATTTCTAAAAATAACACCCTGGAATATTATTTATTGAGAAATCAATCAGTGTTTCAACAAATGTGAGTGTCCCTAGATTGCCTTGCCCTGGAGGTGCCAGAGGAGGGCTGCAGCAGATGGGCAGAGGTAGCTTGACGGGGGCTAATGCTGCATTAGTTTCCTAGGGGAAATCTGTCCCCATTGACCTGTGTAAGATGCTTTCATCTTGCAATAACTTCTGTTGCTTCTCTAACTGCTGTTGGGTTGCAAGGACTGAAGAGAAACTTTTCTCAATTGAAATTTGATTATGTGGTATTAGAAGGTCTTTCTTAAAGTGATTTAAGATACGTGCATAGTACTTGAACTTTCCAGTTATTACAGCTAAAATTCACATCAGGCCTTCATGATGTAAGTGATAAAGGTTATTGAAGAACCCCCTGGTTTGCAAGGGAGTAGTAGCACAATGATGTAGGAAAATCAGTGGCAATCAATGCTCAGCATTTGCTGTGAGCATCTCTTTACCACACAGTATTTACTGTATTAAGATGAATATTTTTCATTTCATCTTTCTTGCAAGAACTGAGGACCTGCTTTTGCTTGCATCTTTCTGGCACTGTAAATCAGTATTAATTCCACTGGTGTCAGTGGAGTCCCAGCAGTGTAAAACTGGGTCAATTTCACAATGTGGCTTAATAAATAAATAAATAAAAATAAAGAATGCATATATAGAGGGGGAAAAAAAGAAGTGTATATGACACATCTGAATAATGACCATATTGAATTCAAATATGTGCCTTAAAAAAAGAAGCATGTCTAGCAGTAAGATTTGGAAGAACTGAATCTTTTTATTTTTCTGACCACGTTGTCTCTTGTGTCTCATTTGCTTTAGCTGTTTCTTGACTATATTGAACCAGGTTGGATTTACAGCAGATATCTAATATGGGAACCTGATTTATAGGCAGATTTCTTATTCCCCAAGATATTTGGCGGATGACATGGTTAAACTTTTCATTTTGGGACTTGAGATTGAATGCTTGTGCACAATTGTTGGTAGTGTGCCTTGACTGTGTAATAATTTAATAAGAAATGTAGTGCTGCTGCTAGAGACCAGCTTGGAATGGGAGCAGAGGTGCTTGGAAGGTCCCTAACAGGTAATTGTGGTTAGATAGGTAGCACTGAGTAAGCGATCAATTCTTTAGTCTTAAGATTTGGCCAAGGGCAACTTCATCTTTTTAAGATAGTTTGGGGTATTAAAGTGTTTGGCTTGGGAAAGCAGGAAATATCAGATCTTGTCTGGTTTCTTTCATGATAATCTAAAACTTGTTTGGGACTGCATCCCGGACGAGTGTGTGCGTGAATATGATGCTCACAGGATGCAGCTTTGTGTCTTTTTCTGGTCCTTAAAAGCACCACACCCTGTCTGTCCCTGGCAGCTGGGAGGTCAGGAAATTAAAAAGTTTCACCCTTCTCCTGCTTGAATAATTTTCTACTGCCTTCTCACACAGCCCTGTACCCTGCTTCACTTCCTATGGCCGGCTGCAAACATAGCTGTTGATAAGAGCTTTTCTCATTTTTTTCCAATTAAAGTTTGGCACCAGCATAATGAATCATCCCTGGAAATGCTGTTTATTGTTAGACTGACACAGGGATTCAAAAAATGTATCCCCACTGCTGCTTACGTTTAGCCTCTGTACATTTAGAAATGACAAGTTGATATTCAGCTAGAAGATCCAGTGCTTGCAATATATTGCAATTTCTGATTCTTATCCCCAGTTTTCCAAAGATGATGACAGTTTTGGTGTACTGAATGTAATAGCTTTTTGGGATCGTTTTAAGTTTTCAATTAACTTGAGGTCAACAGTTGATACTACAAAAAAAATAAAATGGGATGTGTGTGTATGTATATGTGTGTGTGGGTGTGTATTTATTAATTTATACATACATTATATATATAAAAATACATTATATATAAAATACATATATAAATTTATATATATAAATATGTGTATTTATATACACACCTACACACACGTACTAAGTTTTGTTTCATTCTCAGCAGTTCTTTCCAGTCCAATTCCTTTGTGAGAAAAACACATTGCCTAGGTATCATTTAAGACTACAAAATATATGTTTATCTTGCAAAAACCTGAATGTTTTAACCTTTGTTACTTTCTAGTATTATTTATTGTTTAGATAAATTATTTAGTTTGCACAGCTGTATTTTTAGTCTCATATAATGCTTCTAGGATTAGGTGCTAGAATTCCACTCCATTTTTAGACAGGAAAAAGCTCTGTGAAAAAAGGGAAAGTCAGATATGTCATTTATTTGGTTAAAATCTCCAAGAGCCTCTTGGGTGGGTTGCTTTGGAGATGCAGAATCCCTTGCTTCTATAAATACAACCTCAAAGAAATTTATCATTAGATGGAATGAATACCAGATAATTAACATAAAATCTTTGTGGGCAGGATAACAAAACAGAAATAAATGATACAATTAAGCCCTAAAAGCATTCAACTTTTTAGTTATGTGTTGCTGTAACTACTTTCTAACCTTCGCAATTGTTCTTGGTTTATACATCAGAGAAATGGGGCCAATACTTAGCAAGTCCTAAAGCTTGAAAATGCCTGAATATATGTATAATTTCATGCTTTTGACTTATCCCAGTCCTGCAAAGATTACATATATATAAATTTTAAGACATTTTGAGAAGCGAGAACACAAATAACTCATCTTAAGGAAGAAAACCAATTCTCTACAAAAGGATTGTTTTGCATCTGAATAGAATATTGTTTCCAATAGGTCAGCCTCTCAGGGGGAATTTAATGGTATTATACTTTTGCACTAGCCAAATATATCTTTGCATCAGACTATAGAAAAGTGTAGCTATTTTTTTTTTTTTAATACACTGTGTGTAAGTTTGGAAGAGGGAAAAATTAGGGGCAGATGAAGTGTCTTGGATGGAAAGCGCCAGACAGCTGGGTGGGTAGTGATGGAAACAGTTTAATTTATAGAGAGAGTTTTTTAAAAACTATATTTACTGGAAGATTTTAAGTGTGCTTCCCAAAATACAGAAAACCTTTTGTTAGCCCTTCATATAAATAACTGCTCTTGTAGAGAGATAGGTAATGTTGCACCCTAAACTTCGTATATGTTGCCATAAATTGAGTGACACATAAACTTAGAGGATAGGAAGGACTGTTCATAATTTTTATTAACCTCATACTCCTATTTTTAAAATGAATGAAACATTCAGGATTTATTGCAGCTTATTAGCCCCACCCTTAGCCACTTAAAAATTAAAAATTTTAATGGAAGATTTTAATGGAAATTAAAAAAAAAACAAAATAAAACAGAAAACCACAAAGACAGGGCAGTTACTTATCTCCAGGAAGTTGTCCCCAAAGTTGTTTCATGTGGGCTTATGGTTTTTATAGACTTTACTTACAGTATTATGGTTTTTACAGACTTTACTCACAGTATAAGTTTAGCCTTGGCATGCCCGAGACCAAAAGAACACACGATAGGCTCCAAATGAGGGGGATGTTTTGCCAGCTGTCTGGTCTCAAATTGTGCTTTTATTAATGATTAGCATTAGTATTTCATTAGTGAAAAAAATAAAAGATCCTGATAGGCTGATAGAGTTCATACCATATGGGATAAATTGAGCTACAAATGAACATGAAATGAACTATATTGAGATCAGAATATATGATCCCAGCTAGATCTCGTCAGGCAGGGCTTTTGATAACTGTAAGCAAACAATGCAACCCCCTATGAGTGCATTTGTCTTGCATGTGCTTGCTTTAATTTTCTCATTATTCTAGGAGAGACTGCAACTGCTTGTTAGCAGTGTGCCTGAATTTAGCATTAAGATTCTTTTTTTCAGTTGACTGGTGCTGCAAAGCGGCTGCTCTACCTCGTAGTTTCATTTTCCTGATGATCTGGGCAGCTGACACTGCGTGCTGAGTTCAGGGGAGCGAGCGCTTGCACACATGCCGACCTAGATGAAGGTCAACGCCGAGAGTCAAGAATCTCAGTTTTGAAGGGCTGGAAGTCAGAAAAGTGATTTCAGGATGGCTGTTCACAGTTTAAGAGACTCTCAGTTTTGAGAACAATAAGTGAAATAGGACATTAGGACAGAAATCATTAGTGTATGTTTGATAACTACATACTTTTGCTTCTGTGGCACATAAACACATACTGTGCAATTGTCACTATCAGCCTAAAAGCCCCTCTCTGATTTTCTTCGCAAATGGCTTGCAAAAGTAGTAATTCTCTGTTATCATTTCAGAATATCTTTGGCTTATTTTAAGAAATGTTGTAGACATTTATTTTGTGTTGATGACTTAAAGCACCAGCACTTTGCAGTTCCTTCAAAATAGATCAGTCATTTCTGTGTGGTCTGAAAACGTTCCTCATTACTGATTAATGTGAGCCTGTCTCCTAACATCATTCTCCAGGAGAATGTAACATCTTTTGCTAATCCATGGCATAATGTGTATAAATATTGCATTAAAAATCACAGCAGAAATGTTAAGCATAAGCAGCATTCATCCTTCATTAGTGTTTCAAACTTTTATATAAAGAAATGCTAGTGTACGATCACTGCTTGTTATTGGGTGCCACAGATTAGTCCCTACGTGGTGAGTCCTGACTCCTTGGCACTGGTCACATTGAGTTGACAAAATGTGAAGAGTTTGCAGCACTTGTTTGCACAGGATGTAAAAACACATGCAAGTTTGGGAAATATGTTTTTCTGAAACTCACATACTTTCCTCTGAAACTTAACCGCTTTTGCATAATATTTACTTTTCAAGTGTTTGTCTTGAAATTGTGTTATAAAATAGTCATGTTATTTTAACCCAGCGCTGTGGCTATGTGATTTTTGTGGGAGGAGAGGAGCTATTTGCTCTCTAGACGTGCTGGTATGCATGTGCAAAAGGCTCCAGGTAACCCAGGGAAGGTTAGGCCATGCTAATATTGCTCTTCTTGGAGAACTTTTGTTGTTAGCCCATAGTATAGAGGCAGGGCAAGAAAATTTCAATGGCTGAAGAGTCTTGTAAGGAGGGGCCACCTGCTTTGGGATAGCATTAAACAGCTCTAAATATCCTGGTAAGACCAGCTCTGTGATACTGAAGTGTTCTTCCTCACATGCTCCCTCTTCTACTTCTGTCTTCACTCATAATGTAAGGCAAGTGCAGTGTTCCCTGCTGAGAGCCAGAGAAGCCACGTATCTTTTATAAGCTCCATACCAGCAGTTGTCATAGTGTTATGTAACATTGGGAACAACTGTTACCTAGCTGCAGGCCAACATTTCCTTACTCTTGATATTAATATTTTAGTGAATTGGGGCAATGCCCTCTTTGTGAAGCCCTGGCAGTTCTAGATAATATCCACTACAAGGAATAAGGAAATGACACACAAGTAAAATGATAGTCATGCATGCCGTTGAGCACCACCGTTTCATGCCGTTGAGCCCACCCTTGATCATGAATTTTGATGTGGAAATGTTTTAAGCAACAGGCCTGCTTTTGAATTCCTATATCTAATCATATGCAGACTAGAGCTAGTGGAGTGAGAAGAATCTCTTTTGACCCGTATAACCTCTTTTGTGCTGATTTCAATGTGAAAGCCAAGAAGCAAGTTATAAGTACAGTAATTCCCTCAAGATGCTCTCAGAAATATTTTTCTCTATATAGCAAAAGTCGGAGCTTCTTCCAAAGCTTAGTTAAACTGGCTCAATGCTGGACAAAGCTGAGTTACTGGACTGCAAATAGTTCTGATTACTTCACCTAAAAGCAGCTGTAGCAGAAATATAAATGTTTTGGAGACTGAAAACAGCCATAGCAAAGAACTGGCAGCTGCTTGAGGTCAGAAAGAAATATTTTCTAAAGGGCTAGGTATTTCTCTCTGGTTGGTTGGGTTTTTTTTAATTTCTGCCGAAGGCCTTAATGCTGCTAGAAGTTAAATAATACCTAAGGGAGATGAACTGACCTCTAACCTACTCTGATTAATACTATAGTTACTTTGGTATTTGACATAGCTATGATTTTACCTGCCAGATAAACCAGAGTAATAGTGTCTGAGAATTGTGAAGCAAATATAGAGTTGTTGTATTTGAATAATAATTAAAATGTCAATGAGGAGTTAAGCATGGTAGTTCTTCCTTAAATTCAAGTGAACAAGCCATTTAACTGAATTGGAAGACAGTTGTTTTGACTATAAGGTCAGTTTCTATTAATAGGGAACTAATAGGCTTTCCAAACGAATGATTCTTGTTTTCAATTTGAGCAAAGGTGAGAGCACCAGGTGATGGAACTGAGGTTGAAAGGAGACTTTAACCTACGTATTGAGAACCTTTGTCACTGAAATGATAGTGAATAGATGAATTCATTTGCAAACTGTAATGAATCTCTATTGAGAATTAATAATCTTAAGACTTTAATTTTGTACTAGAAACATATTTGACCCTTAAAGCCATTCTCTTTTTTCTTTTTTTTTTCCCTTCTTGTTTTGGTTTTGTCTTGTTGTCTTGACTAGTATCTCAAAAGAAATGCAACTTGATAAATTCAGTATGCAGGAACTTATGATTATTCTTCCGACTCTTCAATATTTTGGAATATGAGTATGGCTGATCTTAACAGTTCTGTACTTTTAGTGCATGTATAATTGAATTGGTCAGGCAGTTGTTTCTGAATATCCTGAATAGGCATTCAGATAGGCATACTTATTAATTGAAGTACATGATGGTTTGTTCTGTTGGGAGGTGAAAAGTAAGCTAAATGCTAATTCTGTTGAGCAGCTGAAGATGTAGAGAGAAGCCAAGGATGGTCTCAGAAGTGAGGACAGGAAAAATTTGTGAAAGAGAGATTGAGAACAACAGATTAGTTGGTAAGGGAGGCTGTCCCATACATGCATTGTTTTTTATAAACATGTGAAAACAAGAATAACATACACCATATACACAGAGAAGACATTTTGTTTTAATTTTAGCCCTAGTTTTCAGCCTCTAGCTCTGCCCTTCTGCTATACCCTTATTTTCTAAGTTTGACATTTTATCAGAATTTGCTGATAAAATGGAAGGGAAGATTTGCTGCTCCCTGAAAGATGTTACCTTCATGGAAAAAGGAACATTGTTTATAACTACTGTTTTGGATAAGTTCAATTCAATCTTTGCACGACATATCACAAGTTCTCTTACTCAGTTGCTACTGTATAATAATGTCTTATATTATTGGTTACTGGACAATTGTAATTTATCACACTGTAGAATGAGAGAATCTGGAAAATGTTGTTGAAAGATTTAAGAAGGAAAAAAAGGGAAGAGAACTAATTTAGGAAAGAAATCCCTCTAAATTTCTTGTCAACATGTTCAGCATTTGTCATTTTAAACATCTCTTAGAAAGTGAAAGTAGAGATGAGAAATGATGAAGATGAGAAAACACAGATTTCCTGTGCCTCCACGTGGGGTGAGTGCAGCAGGGAGGAAAAAAAGTTATTATCAGGATTTTTTTTTTTTTTTAAGTAAGATTTCCAGATTTTCACTAGACAGCACCAGGTCTTCATAAGATTAATCTCTGCTTGTTGCCTTTCTACAGCCCAAGTCACTGAGAATATTTTGTATTTCGGTAAGGCCACTAAGAAATTTTTGTGGTATGAGAAACCTCTGACTTCTATTTTGTATGCCTGAAATGTTGAATCCATCTTGGCACTTTGATGTCAGTTTGATGGAGATACTTTTTTTCACAGACAAAACTAAGTAGGGTTATGATATCATACTTTTTTTTTTTGATGTCTTGTAATGTGATTATGTTTGAAAATTGGAAATTGCTAGATTTTGGCAATGTTGGAGGCAGTTAATCTGACTTTTGGAGCGGGGTTTATAATTGAAGCTTTCCCAAGGGAGTATTCCTGTTCTCTGTTGAGCAATCCAAACAATAACGTTGTGGGTGAAGAAGGAAGTGCCACGGGTCTGCATTCTGCTGACAGTTCTGCTGACAAGGATTGACTTCCCATCTTTTTCACTTACCGTGATTCTGTGTGGTCAATTTTTAAAGAAATGTGGTAGGAGATGCTGAAGGACCTTGGAAGTTTCCTTTGTGGTAGTATCTTATGTATGGGTATTCAATAGCTTATTTATATGTAAATTAAAATCCATTTATTTGGAGCATGCATTATTTATATGATTTGAACTTTATTTTGAGGAAAACAGTATCAAATAAGAGAGGAAAAAGAGGGCTATGTTCACCAAATAAAATATCATCAAAAGCGAAAATATTTGTTCCTCTCTTGTTATATCTTCATGCTAAAATGATCCCTAAGTCAGATGGTGATATTGCTTGATTTGGCCTATGAATTGAATTAAAATGTTATGAACTTGTTTCTTTCCTTGCAGTTCTTAAAATACCATTTTTTTATGATTGAGTTACTGATTTTGTTTTATTTCTAGATAGGTATTTCTCTGAACAAAGAATAGCTTTTAAAATGTTTTAAAATGTTTTTAAAATTAAAATTTGATTTTTTTTAATTTACATAATCCAGTAACTATCAATTATAAATTACAGAGTAAAAAATAGGCTGAAAACTGTTACGCATATATGCATTTGCATTAAAAGTAAAGAAATGCTTAGCCTAAGAGGCCTCATAACACTGCATAACCTTCCATTAGGGAGGACAAGGACAGTATCACCCCTGCAACCTAGAGAAATGGAAGTCAGAAAACCTTATGCAAATATGAATCTGAGATAGGCTTTTTGTAGCTGTCTAATTGATTTACTTATGCAATTCCTATTAGCATTGGGTGTTTCTGTGATCTAAGCAGTTTTGACATTTTTCAACCTTAAAAGCAAATGAAATATTGAAACCTTTGCTTAAAATAAAGCACAAAACTATAAAATCTGTTCTTAAATCTCACCTGTGCTGAACTGTCTGCATAATGTTTTCTGAAGTATAGGAAGAGAGGATGTTACTTGTTTCCATTTATACTTTTTCATTCAGTTTTGTTTGCGCCCCAAGGAGCAAGGAGTGAAAAATCGTCTTTTAAACATTTTAACTAATTTTTTATAGGTAACAATGTAGAAACTTGTTTCAGTATATTTATGGGTTTTAATGAGATGTCAAAATGTTGTCTAGAACATGAAAAAAGGCATAGCACTATTTTTTAAAAATCCTTGTCATCTTAAAAATGGAATTTTTGTATTAGCTTACACAAAAATGGAATAGGTGCAATTGGTTTGAAGTTGACAAAGTATCCCTGCACCTTCAAACAGATGTGCAAAATGAACTATTTTATTATGTAAATTTTTGACCAAAGGACCCAATCAGTTGCATCTCATGTTTATGACAACCTGCAAGGACTGGTGTCCCAGTGGCTCAGATGGGGCAGCAGTTGCTGAGAAGGCCCTGGAGAAGTTCCCATTTACGGAGTCGTGTCTGGCTGTGCCAGAGGGCCAAGGCCTGTCACTCATTTGGGACTCGACTCATCCATTTTCCTTAGTGTTCACTCACCAACGGGTTGAAGCTATTGCATTTAGACAGTTCTAAACTCAGTACCAATAGTGTTGATAATGTTAGCACAAAGTACAGCCACTTCTGGTTTTCCTTTGTATCACTCAGTTTGTCCTAGCTGTTCCTACCTAGGGCTGACTTTAAGAGAAAAAGAAAATGTTGGTCCATTTTCATTTGTACCTTAATTTTCTGACAAGAGAGATAAAGCAGTATTGACAGGACTTAAAACATTGGCAGCATGTAGTAATTCCATATAAATAATTTGGGGATAATAAAATCATTATTAAATTAATAATGGAATAGCCATGTTGACCTCTTTTGGTGTATTGGTCTGTTATGTTTATATAGCATGGTGATGAAGGCAGAGAAAAACAGCTTAGACTGTTAGATCTGATGATCTTTTAAGTGGTAATAGTGATCAAATGAGATCAAGTCCAAAGCAAGGATCCCAATCTGTTTGGTATTACAAAGTGTGTCCTACACTATTGAAAGGTGAAACTAGGAAAAGCATTTTTTTCATTTTTTTTTCTTTTCTTTTTTTCTTGTATATATGTGGTTACCTAAACATGGTTAGAATTTCTGCATTTCAGTTAAAAAGGTGACTCTGTTTGATGGCAAGCAGATACTTGGAAGCGCCGTGCTTTTTCTGATAGTATTTACAAAACCTGTGGGTGTCTTCAGCTGTGCAGGTTTCAAAGAACAATCTGTTTTGCAGCTTTTAACCAGAAAGCACTCAAACGAACTTAAGCTTCTGAACTGGTGGTTATATGCAATATAGAAAAAAAGCTCCCAGCAATAAAAAGAGAATATGCAGAAGGTAATTAGCAAAACTAAGTATTTACAGGGTCCATGTTCAAAAGCAGTGGCATGAACAGGGCATGAAGCTGTGAAATCTGCTGTGCTCTGGTGATAAACCCTCAACCCCTTTTGTATAGGTAATATATTGCCTCCCTTTGAAATTCCATTAAAAATGAAGGCCAGATGTCTCTAGAAGGTCAGGGCAGAGGTGGAGCTGCCCAGGAATAGATCCTGGCTTGAAAACCACCATGAGGATGTCCTCCCATGTGCTCTGCTAGTGGTATTATTAATTAATTTCAGTCAGGTTGGACATATTTATGCACAGTGTGCCCAAACAAGTCTGCTAATCCCTAGTAATTGACATGGTGGTCGAACAACCAGTGAGGTGTTGAAGGAGAGAGGGAGCCACGGCTGGCCCGGGAGCCTCTGGTGTATGATGTCCATGATGTCCTCGTGCTCCCTTCTCCTCTGAACTGCTCCAGCAATGGGCTGCCAGTGCCTGTGGTGCTGCCTTCCAACATCTGCACCTGCCTGGGAATGGCAGGTCTTTGCTATGTGGAGCAGGGGCCGGAATCAAAGAGGATGAACATCAGAGCAGTAAATCCTGTGTTGCTGTGTGCGGTTTAATAAGAGTCTCCAGCGCAGATCACTTAATTAAAGCAACATCTGCTGTGAGTGCAGTATTTGGAGTGGGGATGACAGCCACTCGCAGCCAAGTGAAAATCACAGAAATCACAAGTATTTATGTTTTGACAAGGATTAATGATTTATTGGCTTGCTCAATTCTTAGGGTTATGGTAGCACTTTCTGTGGGTGTTTGATATCCGTCTTAGTGTTCATCACAATCAGTGTGATTAGGAAGGTCTAGATCATTATTTTTCTCAGCTTACCTTCTAAGTTTGGTTCATTTGAACTTTGTATAGATCTCATGAGGTTCACAGATGTGTGGGCAATACTTCCCCATACTTCCTCCTTGAGGGAAGCTCTTAAAAATATCAGCTGGGAGCTAAGAGAAGTTCTGTCGATTCAGATGCTTACACTTGATGTAGTTTCACTGGGATATCCGTACCTAGGCATCAAGGCTTTATTCAAGCCTAGCAGCGATATTGCTGTTCCTACTCCTGCCGCAGGATATTTGCGTCACTAATTCTAATTACAGCTGGTTTGGTCATTTCTATATTTGTTTCAATTTGCTGCTCATTCAGATGATTTCAAGCTGTCAGGGGATAGCAGCTGACCCCAATGACAACTTCTGCTATAGAATAGAGCAAACAAATTACTTTGTGTTTCTATCTACTGCGGCATCTACCTCTGTAATTTCTTATTCCCCTTGTGTAGTCAGAAGAGGCTGCGTAGATCTGTTTCGCAAAGCTTCACTCATATGAGTAGGCTTTGTAAGTGCCAGGGGAAACATTTACTTAGCAAAAAAAGTCATTCCGCTCAGTGCAAGGCAAGTAACAAATGCTGCCATGCATCAAATGCAGGCAGAGAAAGCCTTGTGGCTTGTTTTGCTGGTCATGTTGTATTGATCCGGAGAACAGTGGCTCATTCTTTTATAAATATGTATTTTGAAGGCAGATCACTGGGAGCACACTTATATAACTTATTACTACTTTACAGTTAACTCCTGAATAGATATTAAATGCTCAGAAGCCCCACTTAAGATTGGGGCCAGGGAGAAACTGAAGCAGTGTAGAATAAGGAGCAGAATAAGCCTACAGCTCTGAAAAACCTGTGCCTGAGTAGAGGAGATGCTCAGCTGAACGAAACAGAGGTGCAGAGGGCTGGAGTGCTCTGCTGGCAGGAGGTCTCAGAGCAGGAGCTGGTCCTTGCTGCTCTTTCTGCCACCCGCACAGACACTCACGTGGGTGCCTGTGCCAGCTGCCAGGTCCTGCCTCCCTTGGGCACCTCTCCTCCCTTTGGAGGCAGCGGGGCAGAAATCCTCCCCTCGCCTCCCGAGCTTCCTTCTTGCTTGGGTGGTGGGGGCAGATCTGCCAAAAGGCGTCTGGTTCATTGCTTCGTGAGCTACCAGATGGATGGATGCATTACTAGCATGGTGCTTTTAGGATTTTTCCTAATAAATTGCTTTCATACACTGGCCTGTTGAACAACTGTACTTCAACAAGCAGCTTGCCTTTTTTCTTCCCTGTGCCCCATATTTGGGGAATGTGTGGATTATGTCAAAGGCAAAAGGATATAAATATGTACTATTTTTATAATATAGAATTCTTGTTAAATCAATGCTATACTTAATATATATAATTTCCAATAAACCTTTGCATCATCTCAGAGCAGAAGGATATGACCCTCCCCTTTCCTTCACTCATGGCATGTTCACAGCCCGTGTCCAAGGAGATCCACGCTGAAATTTTTCACAAACAGCTGTTGGTCTCATAGGACTTCAGCCTTAAATTGACTCTGCTCTGTTTCAGCCTCCTGGAAAGTGAAAAATCCTATATGATTAAAAGATGATTCTTCCATAATGGAACATTGCTAAGAGGTAATGACAATGTGTTGCTTTTTGGCAGGCATTACTGCTTTCCTTGTAGCTGGGGGGTGTTTCCAGGAAAAAGAAATATATGGCAGGGAGATGGTTCCAGGAAGAAAGATACCTCCTCCTTGTGAATTTTCTCACCTCTCTCACAGTCAAAACTCTGCTGATTTTGATTTTAATTTTAGTTAAAAAAAATCAACTCTAAAAGATCAGTGAAAGCAGCCACTGTATTTACTATAAGTTTACTGATCATATCTTTCATTTAAAATGGAGAGATGGTCCACCAGTTAATACAGGAATATGAAATTTGGAAGATGGATTAATTTCATTCTTGCACGAATGATTTGTGGAAAGACAGCCATACTGTGTCTCACTTCTTTCCTCATTTCAAAATGTACTTTTATGGCATTTTCTTGCCTTACAGGTGTTTTGTGTAACTAGTTGTTAGATACTATGGTAACAGGGGCTATATAAAGTAAGTAGGATACTTAAATTTAATATGGACTTGACAATGGGTAACCAAGGTACAAGTGCAAAGGCAAAGCTGAAGGATTGGGAGAGATATTTAAGAGATATCAAAGGTGTTGCCCGTTATGCTCCCTCCTTCCCTTACCTGGCAGTTGAGTCGTTTCCTTTGCAAGCTCCTTCTGTTGCTTGCTTAAAACTTTCTCTGAGGCTTTCCCATTCTTTCCATGTGACTGTGACCCTAGGAGGCAATTTAGTCCATAAATACTTCTCTCTGCTTTTTAATGGTGTCTTAGTCTTGCTTTGTGTTACATCTTTCCTTTGCCCCACTAGGTGCTTTGAAGTTTGTCTGTAATGTGATAAGCTGAACTATAGAAGAATCCTAAAATATAAACATATCCATTCATTTTCCTAAGGTCTACTTGATTACAGTTTTTTCCCCTACTGCATCACTCTTATACAGTGTTAAACTGTACTTTTTAGGTTTATAATAGCAATGCCATAACTGTAATATGATTAATGCCCATACCACACGAGAATGAAGGCACTTTATTCCTTAACTTCTTTGTCTGCCTCGAGTACAAGGGGACTGATGCCTTGGTAGTGTATATATTTTTACATAATAATCGGATGCATTTCATTTACTCATGCAGAGTGAAAATGCTGCTGACACTCAGGAGTTCTTAATAGATGAGACTCTGGAGTATTTGAGGCTTATCATGCTGTAACATTTCAGATAAGTTTTACCTCGGTGTTTAAGGCAATATTCACTGAGGAGTTGAGATACCTGGACCCTATACAGGATTAGTCCTGTAGGCTACGGCCGCTGTGTGCAATTCAGCCACAAGTTATGGAGCACTAGGCATGAATCTTTTATCTGAGGAGTTAAATGATTCCTTCTTGGAATATCAAAATAAGTTTACATATACTTTATAGTAGTATTTTATATTTCTAAAATGCTATCGACTTTGCTGAATTCTTTGTAATACGGCGCACTGCTGAGACTTCTCCGGGGGAAAGTGTTATGTATTACTGTTATGTAAGACAGGGTTTTGGCTGTGAAAAGCTGATTAATAATGCATAGTTTTTAGACCAATATAAATAAATGTTAATTCTGTCAGATGTCATAGGAATCTGTCAGGAGCTTACCTGGAGGGAAAGAACATGCTCACTGGATATTTACTTGTAACTCTACAAAATTTAGAAGCCTCCCTAAGCTTACCTTAGCTTGCAAAGTGTAGCACAGAGCTTTATAGATATCAGATCCTAATGATAACTTTGCTGTTAGGAGAGGATGATGGACCTTTTTTATAATTATTATTATTTTAATTTACAATTTTGTCTCATTATGTGCTTCAATGATTGTCATTACTGGACACCCTCAGGCAAATACATACGCTTCAAGAAGCAGGGTTTGAACTATTTCACAAGCTCTTCAGCAGGTCAAGATTTCAAGTCCATATACTTTCAGTGTGTTTCATTCACAGTTCCTCATTAAATGTATACTTATTATTGGAATGAAGTAAATATAAAATTTATTAAGTCATAGCATAATTAAAGTCAATTTTAGTTCAAAAATATATTTTTTCCTTTAACACAATATGAGCATAAAGACTGCAGAATTAAGTTTGGAATCTGGACTGTTCTAATGATCAGTGGTAACCAAGAAAAATGCTGAATGCAGAGCTACAGTTGGTTGCCCAATATATGGGCATTATGCTGTATTTCATTGTTATTCATTTTTACCTGCACAAGATTTGAAAAAAAAATATTCTGTTGCATTTCAGAGGAGTATGTCAGACTTCTGAGCTCCCTTGGAAGAATAGTAACAGAATAAAGCTTCAATAAATGTCTCATAGGATCTAGTGTTAGGCAGTCTTCTAGCCTCAACCCAGTAGTCCACTGGAAGCCCAAGGTAAGATTTTCGTGCATCAAGAACACTCTTGGTTGCATTAATCAGATAATGAGATACTCATTCCTAGAAGCTTCTGTAACTATTTTCTTGAACTTATACCTTTATGAAGGAAACCATATTCAAAATTGCAGGTGAAATCAGGGATTACTTAACTAGTGCTATTGACATTTGTAATTGACATTAAAATTATTGATCCACATCGATAATCATAAATACGTAATTCTACAGATGCACTATTGACCCTTCTTTTTAGTCCGTTCTTTCCATGTTGCAAAAGCTCATGCAATAAAGATTTTCTGAATTCCTTCATGGACAAGTTTGAATCTTGCATTCTTCTTAGTTTCAGGATTAAAATTTCTATCATTATTTTCCAACCAATAGTTTTTTTGTTGTTTCCAGTTAATGTTACTTCAGCTGTGTAGCACTGTGAGATTATTTTATTTCTCAGCTCTGAGACAGCTACTCTCAGTAGTTTCTGGTAGTCTCATATTGTGTTAGCATCTAACTCAGAGCCAGCAGAGCCTGATTGAGTTGTGCAATGACCTCAGCATGCCATTAAGAACTGGAAAGAGGGCATGCTATAAATCTGCATTTTGACCTGGTACTAGGAGACATAATGATATGAGTGTACTGCCCACCCATTAAATTGGGGAAAATGATTTATATAATGAACTTGAAATATGACTATATAAACAATCAAGTGAACTTAAATGTTTTAATAAGGTCTGTCTGAAACCATACAGTCTCGGTTTGTTGTTTCTTTTCTTCACGTGAGACTACCATATTTCTGATAGAGTGAAAAAATAGCTGGGAAGTGGAAGCCTTGTTGCTTGGCTTTGCCTGCAGCCTCTGGTCCATGCTGGAGAAGCTCGGATGGGCAGCGCAGGGTGGAATGTTGCTGTCACCATGAGCTGGCTGCTGTGGAAATGGGGCTCTTTTGGAGCTAAGCATTTGGAGCATAAGCTAAGCTGCACCTTCTGAGGAGCTTGTGCTTGGTAATAGCTGAGTCATGGGCTGATCTAAACTGTTCTGGCAGGAAGCTCCAGGAGAGGACATCTCCAGAGACTAACATGAGAAGTGTGGAATATCTAGCTTATATAACAACAAATCTTTTAATTATGTACTTGTTTCAGCAGATGGATGTGTTATTTTGGGGCTGAGTAACAACTGAGCAGTCTCTAATAAGCTGGTCCACAGGAAAAGCTTCTTGGTGATGGCAATCTGGGTGAATGTGCTGCAGCCCAAAGGAGCTGGTGGGGGAGCTGGCAGGTGGAGATGTCTGCAAATTGCAATGGTGTTTGCGCTCCAAATTATCCTTCTTCCCCCTTTTTGTAAAATATCATCTTGATACTAGCTTCATCCCAATTTTATCTTGCTCTACTTTTTTTTTAATTCAAAACAAATTTCAACATCCTTAGGTACTATAAATTACAGTATCAATTCAATTCAGTATTAATTTTTAATTTGCTTTTGAGAGAAGATGGTAGCAAGTTTAAACCGGACTTTTATTCTAAATTCAATTCATTATCTTTATTTTTTAGCATGGCATTCACTTAAATTTTCTTGTATAGTTTCAAGGGTACATACTGGTAAAGTTTAAGTCTGTTCTGCAAGCAGCACTGTGATAAAAGCAAGATAGCATAGCATGGTGCTCCGTGTCTTAAATGTTGATATAGCCTCCATAAAACAGTTGAGTTCACTAGACTGAGAGATATTAGCTCACTTCCTCCACTTAGGCTCTTGTCTCATGCTGAATCAGAGTCACTTAATGGTGGTCTTATTGCTTATTTGATGCTTCGGTTGCTTGGAATTTTAGATGACTTAGTGGTTTCTAAATGCTAATCAACCTAGCAGGCTTGAAAATACTCTCAGGAAGATGACAGTCTTGTTTGTAGAATATCCTGCTTGTTGGGAAGAAAAGATCCGTCTTTGTTAACAAAATGATTTTGAGGCTAAAGACGCACTTGGAAAGTTCTGCTTTTTTCTTTTGAAAGAGTTTTCTTCCACTTTTTAGTGAAAAATTATTCATGATCAACTGGTAGAAGATATTAACACAAAGTTAACTGGAAGCTATTACAGAATTATAATTTGTGTGATCTTTAAATTTGCTATCTATGCTCATGAGTGATCACTTCATTTCATACTTAGAAATTACCCTGTAGATTCATTTTCATAAGTGGGATAACATCTGTGTCACAAAAGATCATCTCCCTACTTTTCAGATAGTCAGTGATTTGCAGCCACCCCTGACAGACACTACATTTACAAGTTACACTAAGTATCTGTAAAGGATGAGGAGAAGAATGCGATTACTCTGGAAATTTGTTAGGACATCCCTGTCAACACCTGCACATACATGAAAGAAACACATGAGCTCTTTCCTGACAACAAGCAGTCAGGGCTATGTTAAATCCAAAATATAATGCTGTTTAGTAGAGGCATGAGTGTAATAATGCTTTCACGCTGTAGAGGAGGGGATGGCAGATTTCACGTTCAGAAGAATGTCCCCTCTCATAACTACAAATAGGAGGTTGCTGAGTAGATTAGCTCTTCGTGGTTTGAGTATTTCCATTTTGTGGTAGGGTTAGCATATAGTTCTTCAATTGCATTCTAAGAAATCAAAATATAATATTCTTTTATATTTTTGTGCTATGTAAGTGAAGGAGTACTACTTACTTTGATTGCAGTCTGTTGAAATTTTAGTAGAATGCTTTTCCCTCATAAAATGATAAATGATTAGCTTTTTAAGACATACAAGTTCAGGCAATTTTGTTTCATTTGAAATCCTTTTCAAGGTTTGGCTCTCTCATTGTCTGTATTGATTTATCACGTATTTCTATTTTCTTCTAAAAACCACAACATGAGAAGAGAGTAATTTCCCTTTTCATAGATGGAATTTGTACATGTGTTTTAGCTCAGGAAGAACCTCAACTGCCAGGTAGAATACTTACACTTCACACTGAAAGCTTTGCACTTGTATGCTACTTTTGGGGATTTTATGGGATGAAAGGGAAGGAATGGAGGGAGAAGATTATTAAAGTTATGTCTGTGTTGGACATCCAGACACCTTTGTTTCTGACTTATTTTACTCCTTTCTCTACTGTATGTATTGGCATCTCTCTGAGACCTGAGCTCCACTTGCCGTGTTTGTACAGTGCCAGTCATAATGTCATATGAATAAGCATAATTTAAATAATCTTTTTTTTTCCATTTTTCAATGAGGATTGTTCAGCTTGGCATGAGCTATAGAGTAGCTGCAATCTTTAGTATATGTCCAGTTTCTACTTGCCCTGCATGTTGTCCCTTGGTTTGCCCTGTGCACTGTTGTTTGAGTCATCTTGTGTTCTCCAAACAAAAACAAGCCCTTTCACAGGAATAAGACGTTTATGATTTTTGATCATACTGGTAGGTGCATGTATTGATGACAGAAGTCAGCCTGAAGAGTTGTCATGAGCAAAGCAGAATATATAGGTGAGGTATCAAGACAAATCTTGAGAGTCCATGCTTGCTGCCTCTGGAAAAAAACAGCTACTAGTAAGGAAGCAGGCAAAAGTTGACTTTGGCCAGTCACTTCAGCAGGAACTGGACTATTGCAGCGGTGGGTGATTTGTGTTGTACTTCGTAGTTTCTGGCTGCAATCCCTAAGGGCTTTGGGATTTAACCCTGGAATTTGTACGGCACCAAACATCTGCAAATAGCTTTGGAAAGAATGTGAATAAATATGAGTGCAGGTTATGTATTTTCTGCCAGAGCTAACTGTTCATTTGCTAAAGGTGGCATAAGAAAAACCTGATGTTTTATTGATGTTTTATTATATGTACCAAAGCGGAGAAAATTCAGCAAATGCAGAGGGTCATTTTAAATGTGAGAATCCTTCAGCAAGTTATAACTTGCTGAATCTGAATGCCGTGACAATGTGCCAATTTCTCTAACTCCATCTAAGCATAATACGTGGTCGTCGGGGAAGGGCCAGCTCTGTCTTGCAGGACTGGGCAGCTAAAGCTTTTGCTTGTCTAGAAAATTTAAGCTTGAATGGTAAATACTGAGAATGGGAGTTGGAAGATGTTGGTTAAGGGGGTGCTGATGGGTAGAGAGGCGTAATTCAGCAGCAGAAGTGTGTGTGTTGATTATGGTCAGTTAAGGGTGGTGTAACAAGTTGCACTGTGCAATTAGAGTAATTTCCAGAGCTCAGAATAGTCCTACCTAACCAGAAGCTTTACCAGAAATGAAAATCCTTCTTTTAGTCTAGCTCTAAAATGAAGGAAGGGAGAAAAGAGCAATTTTTCAAGAAGTTGGCCTTTTTGCTTTGAATTCCTGTAATATAAAGGTTTTATTTTTTCCCTTAAATGAAAACATCCTTTAACTAGTCTTGAGGGAGTGGCTGCATATGGTAAATTGGCTAATTTTGGCAGCTTTTATTTTATTTGGGTTGCATTTCCTTTGAGTCGAATGGTATAATTAAGTATATATTATACTTCATAATATTTTGCATTCTTGTAGTGTACCGTATTTCCCATGGGTATAATCTAAGTGCGTGTGTCGTTCCTGGCTGCTTAAAGCACTCAGTTTGGGAAGGGCTCTATAACTTTTTCTTTTTGTCAACCAATAAATAACTGCAAATAGCTAGCTATTGATGCTTTGCTTGTCAATTTTATGCTGTTATTTCTGCTTCTGAGATATATATATATATATATATATATATATATAAATTCCTCTTCTGTTGTACTTTAAGTCTGAGATGAGGCATTTTCTGAAATTATTAAAATTCTTTAGCTTTTTTAATGGAAGTATGTCCAGTTTTGAGAAACTTCTTTTTTTTGGCAGTGTTTCATCTTTGAATTATATAACGGTGTTCTTTATGTGGTTATGTTCTGACTTCATTGCAGGGTTTTGGATTTATAATGATTCTCAAACAAATGAGTTGGCTCTCTTTTTTTTCTCTCGTTTTGTTTGCATTGGAAAGAAGAGTTAATCTATTGAGAAACAAAAGGGCTGCATAAAAAGAAAACACATTTCACCTTTCTGTTTGTTGAATATTGTATGAGAAGTGCTTTAAATGTTTAATGCATTAAGTTACATTCAACAATGCCTTCATGGATCTCCTTGCAGATGAATTTTCCAAGTATGTTTAACTAGAATTAAAGCAAAGATTTTAGACTCCTTTCTCACTCAAAGCTGCTTTTATTTTTTTTACATCAGCCAAAGCTGATGTAACTTGTTACGGTTTCCATATACTGTCAATAAACTACTTAAAAAGAGATAAGGCACTCACAATCACTTGATAGGTTGCATCCTGTTCTTATTATTGTTTTGAGCATAATAAGCTTTAAGCAAGGAAAAAAACATGTCGAGGTAGATTTAGTCAGAGGAGTGGTTTTCTAAAGTTAATAATGGCAACTCCATATTAAGTATATTTAAATGTGTGAAACTTCCAAATAGCCTATCCTGACAGGTTAAGTTTTCAAAATGTTGTGAAAATTGAGGTACATTATTTTTCTTCAACATTTAAGTTTGGTGTGAGAAGGCCAAAACTTAGTAGAAGGCATATTAGAAAGGAATATTTTAACAATATTTGCAAACTTAGAGCAAATAATCATGTCTTTTTGTACGCAATATGTCATCAAATAATTTTCTAGTTATTTGGATGACGTGGGATTTTATGACACTTTTTTACCTTTTTTCTCCAAAACTTTTTGATTCTTTAATGAAGTTTCTGCTCTGAAGAATAACATTTAAACAGCGTCCAGTGTCATCTACTCTTTCATAATTTTCAAAGTAAATTACTGTGTCTAAAAATATTTATGGGCATATCAACATACTCTGCAGATAGTGATTTATGTGAAGTCTAGTCTTTGAATCACTTGCTCGAGAGATGAAATATAGCTAAGTTGCCTATTGTGAACATTTCTAGGGTTTCAAAATGAATATATCTGCCTTAATTAGGGGTGTTTAGCAATAATGTTTGGCATGAAGATTCATTATAAGTTTATAATCTAGTTTATTTTTATCTTGTTGAAATACAACAAGTTATGGCAACACTACAGTGTTACCTGTCCATCTATCATACAATTTTTGTATTTGAAGACCTTACGATTGCTGAGGAGGAGCTTTCACCATCCTATAGGAAATTCTCAAAAATGTGGATCAGATGCAATGCAGTTAGCTATAGATCTATTTTATTGGCATACAGATCATAACTATAGGTGTTTCTTTTATAAAACACGTGATTCTGCTGTTCTTTGTTCTTTATTTGTTCTTACATTAGGAGCATAATTTTCAAAGGACCTACAACCAAAGGACCTTTCCAAATAAAAGGCTGAATGTTTTCTTGTGCCGTGCTGAACAGTAGAAACACAATTTATAGTTTTTCCTTATTAGATGTTAGTGCAGCACAGCACCAACAGCAGTTCACTTACAAATCTGTTTTCTGCATGGAAAAATAAGACATTTAAATGTTAATTTATAAATATATTTATGAATATTCAGATCATGTTACATTTACAGGAGAAATATCCATCTGCTACCATGTTTATACTGCAATATGACCAATATCTAAGAATATTAAAACCCAGAAAATAAAGATCTGCACTGAGGTTTTAACCAGAAAGCAGCTCTCATGAAGAGGCGATTTCATGACTCTTTAGCTTTGCTTTGATTTGGTGGGAAGGAAAGGTAGGGGGAATTTCTCAAAGGACTGACAGCTTAAAGATGTGGATCTGAAACTGAAATAAGCACATGGAATCTCCAAGTATAAACAACATGGAGAACATTTACTGCAAAAGAAGTGAAAGAAGTTGACAGGGCTCCCTGCACAGGACAATCCTGGCTTCTTGGTTTGACAGCCGGTGTCCCCGGGCTCCCACTAAGATGGCAAACACTCCCAATATAGTAAGCCCTGTCAATTTAAATACAGCATCAGGATGTTTTGCATCCCTCTACAGCATCCAGACACAGCAGCTGACATCATGCATTTCGTTATGTAGGTCTGATGGTCTGTGCAGGATGTGCAATGAGACACTTGGCATTCACGACTCATGAATAAGTCTGGGCTGCTGCTTTTCATGTTTTGCTCTGCACGTGGATGGTATGGGCATTTTATTTTAATTTGTGGCAAAGAGGAAATCTTCATAGATATCTATCTTGGCTCATAGTGTTGTGTTGACAAAGATTTTTAGTGATGTACATAATTATGTACATATTTGATGGCAGGAAACTAGACAGAGCCATCATACTATTTTGCATCTTTTTTATTCCTTGTTAAATGAATGCAGCTCAACTGAAGAATGAGATTGACAGCCAAGAAGACTGAAGGCCTGAATTCATAATACAAATGTACTAAGGACACTGGCAGTGTATGCTGCTCAGTAACTACTTCAAACCAGCTATGGTTATTTTTCATGAAATGTGAGGTTTGAGGATATTAGGATATATAGAATTTGACTGCCAATACTTTGTGTGAGATTAGATGTAGGGAACTGTATTCTGCCAGAGAACTATCATACATAAGTCATAAGAATTATGTAGAAAAATCAGAGGTGTAATGCTAAGAGAAGTGTCTCTATTTAAAATTTTGAAATTTTGAAATAGTGGTAGAGGCAAAGCTAGGTTTACAGGACTGGATTCATAAAGCCATCAATTTAGCAATTTTACCTTCTTTTGTGTAAGTGTGGATCTGTGCTATCCCTGAATCTGATATACCTCTGATATACATTGGGGAACAGTAATTAGAAGAAGATAAAAAAAAAAACTCCATGTGGAAGCTCTTTGGCTTCCTCAGATTTTGAGGTGCTCAGATGCCAAAGTCTTCGCCTTGAAAATAAGATGAGAAAGAAATGGCATTAATAAAACCTGCAGGTGTATCAACAAGTTATGTTGATGTGAGTACTTGTTCCACACAGAGTACTTCCAATGCTATCTGTGAAAACTAGCAGGTGTTTGATACTGAAACCAGAATGTTAAAAATACAAATTATGAATATAACACCTTTCTTAATGATTTTCAGCCTCCCAGGTATTTCTAAATTAGCCATTAAATACAGAAATATCTATTACCACACTGCAATAAAAATTTTCATGAAAGATGGTAAACACTGATGGAAAAAAACACCCTGAGCTGTGAAACCCACATGTAAAATTTTAACTTCCTTAACTGGGGCATTGGGAAATGCCCATATCTTCTGGCTTCACTAGACTAGTTTGTTTTCTTGATTGATTGCAAATTCCAACAAGTTAGGATAGGTTGTTGTTAGGGATAGGTCTGCCTCCTTCCTCACCCCAAAGAAACAAGTATGAGTATCTTCAGACCCTTGTCACCCTTTTGTCTCCTCCTCCTTCCCTGTTTCTTGGATTTTATTTATGTTTGGACATTGAATCTAGCTGTTATGTTCTATCAGTTTTACTGCTGTGTACAAGTTGTTGATACTTGCAGTCCATCACATTATATTCAACAAACTATAGGTCACAGTGGAAGACAGATGAATATTACAAGCCATAAAATGAATTGGAACTTGAGGAAAATAAACTTTGTAATTGGATACGTTCAGTGGACTTAATATCAAATTAGAATTTAAAGGGGATCTTTAAGGGATTAGACATCCACTAAATGGAAGTTATTTGAATTATCTGTGGACAGCCCTTAAAGCCTCCCCTAATGCAGTATTTGCATGTCAGAGTTTGCAGTGCATGGAATTATTTGAGATGCTTGAGCAAGCACTATGAAGTGAAGTTGCCTTTATATTGTAATATACTGAAAATGCAAAAATATTTTCCTCTGGGATTCGTCTCTCTTGCTTCCTCCATCACTCTATTCTGTTAAGAAGTGAGAAGTGATTTTTGAAACTCAGGGAATAAATGTAAATCCACAGTAATATTTTAATACTTGAGCACCATGCTCCAAAATGTGATGCATTGCATTGAATTGAGACAGTAATTTGAGTTTTGTGAATGGAGTTCAGTGTGATTTGCTTTCTATCTATTGACTCTGCGGGTTACAAATGAAAGAGAAAAAAAAATCTAGAGGAGCTTGTACTACTTAAACCAGGGCATTGCATCCCAATAGATCACACTTCTTTTTCCTATGAATAATAACTGGTGAAGAAGGTTGGGTTTATGCTTGATTTTCAGTGACCACATATGGGTAGAGCAGGTGGTTGCTAGAGGCAGTGAAGTGTTTGTTGGACTATTTATTGTATAAACCATTTTTAGGCTGTGCTAGACGGACAGATTTTGGCTAGCCTTGAGCTTCAAAAATCCTTGAGCTGGTATTACTACATTTGGCAAGACCAGCCTCCTGATACTAACTGGTGTTTATTAGATACTGATAAATCAAGCAAGAACTTCTGTCTTTGAACGTGAAAATACTAATAAAAGATTCAGCTGTATTTATGATTATTTTGTCAAAATGCTGGAAGTGTTTTTAATCTAAGTCTGTGGTTAAAATCTGCAGTTTCCCCTCAGTTCCCTTCGGATACTCCAAATGCTGTTTTTTAGAAGGGAGCCAGCAGCCATTCTCTGCAGAATTTCCTGTGTCAAGCACAACCTTGATCCTTGTTGTTCCTATGGATTTTACTGTCAGACGTGATCCGTAGTGGGGATAATCTAATAGTCATTCTATCTGGGTTTTAAAGAAGTCCAATAGCTCAGTGAGGTAGATCGTTTTGTGAAACCTATGGCATGCTTCTGTAGACAAAATGTATGGTTATATTATATACAAATATATTGATGAATTCGTGGGCTGTAAAAGTCCTTTAGGAGAGAGCCCATAGAAAGAAATGCAAAACATCTTTGGCTTATTTTTTAAAGTGCTTATTATTTAAATGCTTCCATAAAATCTATTTCTTTTCTTTTAAAATCCAATCTAACATGTGCTTTTATATGTGTGTGCTTTTGTGTGTATAAACATCAATTATCAATTGTTATCAGTTATCAATTGTTAAACTTATATATCCTTTGTAATTTTAAAATTCTGTTTGTGGGTTTTCTGATGGTCTGATTTTGTTATAGTCTGTGTGCCAAGTTATCAAAATTACAAGGCAACATTTAACCAGTTTTATCCTGAAACTTTCCCTGCTTTGTATTCTGGAAGACTGATTTTGAATAAGAAAATTATTCTTTATTACTTTTTCTTTACGAGATGATGTGAGAACAGAAAGATTATCTGTGGTATTCTCCCTTATCACTATGCTTACCAGCTAAGCCCTGAGCCAGTGTCACATGTGTGGGCACATCATCTGGTTTTCACTGTACTGCATGTTGGCTGTTTTACTCAATCTTGGTAACAGTTCCCTGCAGTTCTTCCTGAAAGAGAGGAAAATTTTATCTTCTTTCTGAAGCAGCTTCTCTGCTATATTAGTAAATTGAACATCCATTGTAATGAAAACGCAGTCACTCAAAGGAAATATCAGGTTGTTATTATTTTCTCTCATGCACAGAGAGATCAAAAACTGTTGTTTGGCTGGAGTCTAATGACATACAAAATTCTATGAAAAGTTGAGTGCGTCTTGATTATGAGTAACTACCTTCAGTTCTTATCACATGCAAGGAGAATAAAGAATCTGAAAAAGACCTAGAATTATGGGACATTTCCAGAGTAATTGGGGAGCTTTACTCTGTGTTTCTTTATTGAATGCTTTATTTTCCACTCAGTACTAGGCAAGCTAACCAGGTATTGTGAACTACCTAGCACTTTTGATTTTGTAGCATGATGTAGTCAGGGTTCACTGAGGGATGAGAAAGTAAATTAGAAGAAGAACATCTGTAGGCTAACAGATTTATTAGTTGTTTAAAGCCTGAAGTTCATTCTGGGCAACGCTCCTCCACAAGGCAGGGTTTCTTTTACAGGCGCTCTCATATTTCAGTTTAAGCTATTTAGCAGCATTTATTTTGGGAGGATGTGAAGGGTCTTGGAAGGACCAATGCTATGCTTATGAGGTTTGAAACTAAGACAGATCTATAGCCTGCCTAACGCCCTATTTTAATTGTTTCTGATTTATTCAAATATCTAGGATCACTGAACTACCTTTTCTAGTGTAGATATTCGTGTGTTTTTAGATGTTGTTAAAGATATTTTATGCTTCTTATTCACATACAAAATACATTTTGAAAAGATTCTTTTCATTGAGAGTCAGAGTACAATTGCACTCAGTATTCCTAAACTCTCTGAAGTACTTTCTCACCGTTAATTCGCTTTTGAGCACCCAGATAAACAGGGAGTGTTAAGCCGAAACCATAAAGATGAGAACAAAGCATAAAAGAAGGAAATCTCTTAAGGGTTACTTAAGAAAATAAATAAAGGTAAAGAATTCATCCTTTCACATGATTTCCATATAAATAGGAGCATAAATAGTAAAGCATGACATTTTTTAAGTGGTGTTTGAAAAATGTCTCGAGTAGATAAGAGGTACTGCAAACTGGCTCATTCTAAACTTTAAAATTCTTAACTGAGTTCAAGACAGTTAATTTCCAAATATTAAATTGCAGATGAGGAGCCAAAAATGATCTCATTGGTACTAGCTGCCTAAATCAAGATGTGGCACTAACTGGAACGTACCAAAAATGATTATCTGAAGCTCTTGAACGTTTCTACTGGCTCTGAGAAATTGTTAATATAAGTATGTAAAAGTCAATCCATTTTCTATGACAGGCCAAATGGTATTCAAGTGGAACTGGAATGAGGTGTAGAAAAGAACGGGGAACAAGGGAACAATTTAATGACCTCTGTCAATTTAGGACCCGATCCAAAGCTAGATGATGTCAGTGGAATGGCTCCCATTGAGCTCACTGGGCTCCCAGTCAAGCCTCGCGTTGTTCAATGTAAACAGCACAGGAGCCAGTTCAGGTGTTGCGTGGGGCAAGGAGAAGACGCAAGTACTTTGTGGTGTATTTCGGAGTATTTTAATTCTTTTTGATGGATTTTAGACATAACGACTGACTGTATCTTGTCACTTTTTAAGGAAGATCAAGAAGATTCAAGAGAGGGTAGTACAGAGACTATCAATGAAGAAATTTTAAGGCGAATTAGAAATTTTTTGCAGCTTTCAAAATGGGATAAACACATGATAAGACAGAAAGATGAACACTGGAAAAAAAGGAAAATTTGTTTCTGCCAAATATATTTCTAATATATTTTCAGTAGTGCAAAATCTAGTTCTATTGCAAAGTAGTATGTATAGAGAAGGTTTCTATATCAGTCAGGGTTTAATCTTGCTTTTCCCTCTTGAACATCCATGCACACATGCAGAGAGTGTGGCTGTGAAAGTGTTAGGTATGAGGAGACGAGGCAGAAACTGCAGATTTAATTGCCTGTAGATGACTAAAATAGTTTAAGAAGAAAATAATAATAATAAAAAAAATAGTCACCATGGGAGCTGCATTAACATCTGTTTTGAATGAAGACTATACCAAATTTAATTAATAAATTAGTTCTGCATGATCCTAAATACGTGTTATATACATGAACATATATACATGAAGTTTTTCTCTAATGGAGAGAATCCTGTTAAGTAACTGAATTAACTATAACCATGCAGCGTTTTTTAAATAATCTAGGCACCTGTGAACTGGAGATTATGTATAATAAATGGATTTGGGGTTATTTCAAGAGAAAGGCATTTTAAATAGAATCACGGGCTAGGGACACGCTTTGGCGAGTGTGGAGAGCTTTCAGAATGGATACCTTTGATTTTTTTGGCAATATTCTGTCATTTTACATTTTAAATGATGTTGAGGAGCTTGTGCTATTCATATGTGAATGCAGCATTTGCTATCAAGCTGCAGAGAGATTCCTGATATTTGAACAGTAACTATTGACCTCTCATTTGTATATCCATGTACGTGACCTTAGTTTAGTACAGATAAACTTGCATGATAATGCTTGTAAATAGTAGTAGTAATTTGGTGGTTAAAATGGAAAGCCAAAAACATGAATCAAGCACATTTTCTGAATCAAATAGAACAAATATATTATTGTGTGCTAACCCTATCTCTAGCATCATAGAGGAAAGCCACTCCACTATTGGCACCATGGTAATCAGTCTTGCTCAGTCCCTTCCCAGCAAAAATTCCAAAATGAATGAAGACAACCCTAGACTTTTCTCCTTCTTTTGTCTTTTTTTAAACTTTTCTCTTTACCAGAAGAAAAAAAAAAATGTAGTGGGGACCGTGACTCTGGTTTGATGGAATTCAATTAAAAAAAAATACAAAAATATCTTGGCTGCACTAGATAAAATGCAGTAAACACATTTTAAGTTTATTTTTTTTTAAACTAAAATTTGTGTACTGAACCAAATTCACTGTTTTAGTTCCTCTTAAGCTAGACATATTTCAAAAGAAAACCTGGCCAGTCCTCATAAAATTTTAAAATAACAAGGAACATTCTTCTAGCACTTGGGTATAAAAAAAAATATATATATATTTTTCCTCAATATTTTCTCATTAGCTCTTTCAGTTAAAAGGATTATTTGCACTTTGTGAGGGATTTCTTCCCATCTCCTCCATTATGATTTACTTTTTTTCCTTGAAATTCTGTATCTCCCCATTTTGCTTCAGTTTTATTTTGGAGGGAATACTAGAATATATTCATGTGTGCAGAGGAAACATGGATCATGTGTGTAAAAAATGGGTGTTAACTTAGGTTTTGAGATAGAAGGACTAGAATATAATGTTATACTGGAATAGCCATCGGATATGGCTATTAATTCCACAAGAAAGCAAAAATTAACATCTAAAGATGCTCTCCAAGTCAATTTATAATAGCAGGTATGATTCAAGAAGCCTGTGTCACAGTAGGGCAACCTGTTCTTGTTTGCCTTGAGGAATCTCTGTGAAGTGCTGTGTTAGGCACAGAATCAAGACACATTTCTGCAGCTATCCCAATTTATTTTGTAAGTAGGACAATAAACCAAAATGTCCATATCAGTCCTATTCTATAATAATAAATCTTAAAAAGAGTGTTTTGATAGCAAACTTGATGTGGAAATTACTGTTCTTGATTAAAAGTAGACATAATTCCCAGGTCATCAGTGGCTCTCGATCGGCTGTTGCTTTTTCTGCCACCATATCTGATTCTGTTTGCTCTCTCAGTTCTGAAAGAGATGTAGCCTGAAATAATTTCCTCTTACATCTCTATATATTTACAAATGGGAATGGCAAAATTAACACTCCTCCTCTTTAATTTCCCCCACAGAAATACAGGCATCAGCTGATTGACATCAGCTTTGATTCCTTTTGCCCATCTAATTAAGAGAAAACTGTGGGACTTTGTGTGTGTCACTGAATGGTGAAGTTCTGTGGGTGGGTTTGGCTAACGCACAGTAAAGAGTCGCTGTCATTAGCTTACTATGTCTGTTGTTACTTGTGCCAGCAACGGATCTAAGGAAACCGGTTTCCTTTATCCTTCCTTGATACCCTCCTTATTGCAACATCCTCAGATCCTCTCTGCTCCTGTAATCTCCTTTGACCCAGAACTGTATTCCCCTTAGCTTTTCCATGTCAGTTCAAGTTTCCCCACAGTTACCTCTTCCGCATGCTAACCTTAGAGGAACCCTCTCCTAACTTCCCATCCCAACCATCTTCCCCATGTCCTAAGACCCTTCTAGCATTTGTTTCCTATCAGGGGTTAACAGATGGCAGGTTCTGTGACTGTCTGGAGTTAGGCGCTTGCTAATTGCTTAGAGAGCCACTGCCTCTTGCCCTATGGATAACGCGGATAAAGGCCAAGTGCTCTGCCATCTTCAAAAGGAGCATTAATAGGATTGCTACACTCTCTCCAGCCATTCATTATTCAGAACTGCAAGTTATTAATAATTTTGAGATCTTAATTGCTTTGTCAAATCTGTTTGGACTTGGAAAGAGATGAAAAGGTTTTGGAAAAAAAATGCTTGGCTGTACAATAGCATAATATCTTACTCTATTGCTCTTATAATGTTATATAAGACATTGCAATGTCTTATTCTGCTGGCACCAAATGCTTGTGTTTTGGCCACAATTGGTGTCTATATATCACCTTTCGAAAGGGGGAGAAGTGTGTGTGTGTGTGTGTGTATATATATATATATGTATGATTTTATAGCCTTCTTATCCAGTTTATAATGTTATGGGCCAGTGATGCGACTAAAAGAAAAAGCAATGACTCTAGTATAATTGATATACATTGCAGATTACTATCTGTTTTCTTTTAAAGTAGATACTAGCTGGTGATTACCTTTTTGTGGGTACTGAACTTTCTAAAGTAGTCTGAAGGTTGGAAACTGCTTGGTGTTCCAGAACCATTCAGGGGTTACTCCGATCTGAATACCATGAGCATTACATGGTATTCATGTAATGAGGGCCAAAGCCATTATCACTTTGCCTTTTTATTCTTTTTTTCTTTTTTTCCCCTCTACTTCTGCATTTATGTATATACAGGAATACAGACATGAGCATATATTCTCTATGGAAATTTTCTGAATCAGCCCTCAATTGTCAGTGCTTAGTTAAGCAAAAACGTCCATTGTATTTGGGGGTGTGGGTAAAGGACTATGTTTTTCTACCGATAGGCATGTTAGGATGATAGAAGAGAGACAAGTTAAGAGGGAAGTAGTGAATTTGTTATTTCCATTTTTGAGTGCCCCATTTCACTCTGATGTGTTGAGCATTTGTTGTTCTTCATTGACTTAAAATTATGCCAACTATATCTGACACTTCCTCTAAGAAAGACGTCTCCTGTTATCTTCCCTCCTTCAGCTTTATCTACTGCTTAATGATCTTTTCCAGTCCCAAATCTCATTCCACAGGGAAGGATTAGTCAAGTTTTGCTAAGAATACTGTTGTCTGTGTAAACTTAGTGGGGAAAGGTAAGGTAGAAATAGGTAGCAATGGCTTAGCACAGTTCCAAGTTTGTGTGTGAATATACAAAAATCATATAACTTTTACATTAGTAACAGTGAAACAGTTTAAAATAATTTGGAAAGGTTCAGAGATTTAGATAACAGTTATAATATGAAGTAGTCTGCACCAGAAGACTGTTTATGTTTTATTCTTTCTTGCTGATAGCATTAGCAACTAGAAATTCACATTATACTTCATCCTCCTCATTAATCAGGCTGGTATTTGAGACCATGCATCTGTTTCTTTTGTGTAGTCATGTCACTGTTGACAAATCACCTTATGAATGATATAGTAAAAGTGCTGAATGGATTGTAATGAGCCTAGATTCACTGGGGAAAGGGATTTAGCAAGTCATTGGGGAAAAAAATAGGTAGTGTTTCAACAGAAATATGCAGTGCAGAGGGAGATACCTTCCCACTGGCCCAGGCACCTTCTAAATTAGAAACGTCAGGAGTGTTATGAAGAGAAAATGTACATGGCACAGCTACCTAATTGTCACTTCTTTTTCCTCTACATAGGAAAAAAGAGCAGTTTATTCTTTGCGCCTTTTGCAAAAGGCAATGTATGAATATACCATAAAAGAGGGTTCTTTTATCTAAAGACCTTTGTGTCTCATTTCGGCTGTCTGAAAAGATTAGATGATTGAACAGATACAAGAATCCATTACAAGAATTCCTTTTTCAGTCTAAATGTTGAGCTTTCAAAAAGTCTTATTGGTGTTTGTGAAATAAATGAATAATTTTCAAGTAAATAGGATGATATACAGAAAAAAGAATTCTGTTTTAGTCCACAGAAATTTCTTTTTCTATAGCCCAAATTAATTATGTTCTTTCTAGATTTTTTTTAACAGTTCTATATAGTTTGCAGGATTGGGAGCACTTGTGGTTTGGCTACTTGGCAACAACTTGTCTGTTATTTTCCTAGATATCCTTTATAAGCCATATGTTTGTCTTCTGCGTCTCTGTTAGTCATGGGCTGATGCAGGGAAGGAGAGTAAATTACACAATGCAGCTGTACTAATAAATTCATAAAGTTTTGTGTTGGAATAACGTAATATTATATAATATGCCCTTTCTAAATGAAGGACATATCATGTATCTTTTAAATATTTTAATGGAGAGTAAATTAGCAAAATGATGCTCCAAGGGTTTTGCTGACTGCTGCTAACAAAACTAAAGATGATATTCAATTTTCTTATTATCTAATGTCAAAATACCTCTGCCCTTTCTGGCTCTTCTCTTGCCTCCAAAAATTGAATGTGTCAGTTCATCCGTCTTTATTGGCCTCTAATAATCTCCCTACCTTTCAGAAGCAGTATCAGACCTTAATTGTCCTTGGTAAGAATAGAGAATGGTATTCATCTTTCAGGACCTGGTCTCTTAGAGCATATGAGTGCTGGATTGATGTTTTCCTCTTAAGATGTTTTCTAAAAGGCTTTGCATTTGTAGAAAGGCCACCCACAGCTGTGTTATGAATATGACAATTTTAACTAAAAGAATAATTTGTGAAGAAATTTTATTTTTCTTAAAACACTGGTTATTAAAGATAAATTAAAGAGAGTCTGCCAGAATCTCAGAGCAAAGCCTGAAGACTTGATCTTCAGGCCCCTCGCACTAGATGGCTGACGGAAAAGAACACAGAATACATTCTTAGAACAAGGAGTCTTGATGATCGACGCCTGCCTCCCCAGACTTGTACGTTTTGGAAGAGTAATTTCAAAATAATCCATTTTGTTTGTCACAGCACATTTGTAAAGTGGGTACATTTTGTAATGCTGGCCCACGTCACATGGTCACGTAATACACTTGCAGACTAGCTGGTGACATTTCAAAAATTGAAATACGCATAAGAGCGAGTGAAAGGTGAGGAGAAATATAAAAGGAACAAAGGGGGAATCTCTGTGCCTGAAGGGATGTATTCCAAAGGAAATGAATAATGGTTTGGTACTGTGCAGGATTTAGGTATGTTTGCTAAAACTTTTTTTTTTTATTTTTTTTTCCCCTGGTATCTTTCTCTCTTTCTCTCAAGCAATTACAATGAATTCTTGGTTTATGGCTACAAAGTTAGGTCTGGAGTAGCTGGGGTCGCACCAGATAACTCCAAGATGGGCCTTGTGCTATCTACTTTCCTATGAGATTCAAACTTTTGACCATTTTGGTATTGATTTTTTTTTTCCCGTGCATTATAATGGCAATTCTGACAGCAAGACTTAGAAAGGGTATGTGCATTTGTAATGAAGAGAGACAAAGAAAATGTAGTAAACTGTGTGTTCAATTAACATGTTGCTATCCTTAAACCAATAGGCCAATATTCTGTTTAGCAGCCTAGGAGTACAACTCAGGAGTTTCTAGATGCTGTAATAATGGATCAAGATGCTCTGCTTTTTAGAGAAAATGAAGTTCTTTTGACTACAGAACAATGGTACTGCCTCTGCTAGCCCCCTACAGCCCATTAGTTCTCTTATTTTAATAGACTCGAATTAAAGTCGATGTTTTACATTCCCTTTTCCTTTTCCTCCAGCCAATTATAATAATTGATGCTATTTACCTAATGAACATGTTTCAAAGCAACCGTCATTGTAAGATTAACGATGTGAGTCTTCTCTCCTTTGCTCAGGAATAACTAAGATTGTCTGAATTTGAGGGAAAATGCAGAGATGAAGGAGTTGGGTGTGTAGCATTCAGCTGCCCAGGCAATATGTTAATTGTGAATTTAAAGGCAAAATTTAATTTAAATTTTACGTTTAAGATGGTGTTACAGGACTATATAAAATCTCAGGTTTATATCTGCGTATTAAACAGAAAATGTATGTTAATGCAAATATTATTTCCTAATAATGTTTTAAATTCAGACAATTTGTGGGAGCATTGGCTCGAAATCCACCTGACAAACCAAGAAACAAGCCAACATCCTATTTTGTATGTGTGTGTGTGATATACTGAAAACCTTCTGGTATAGCACATCTTTATTATACTGTCTCTGGAATTCTGAGTAGAAGATGAATGATTAGCTGTAGCAGTGCTTGCTATTTAAATGTTAGGATCTGCTGGTAATTTATCAAAATGTTGCAAGTGCTTTTCATTATAGGAGATCCCTAAAGCTTTGGACTCTCAAGGCTCAAAGTGAAAGCAGCCATGGCATAACTGATGTTAATGGAGGTGCTCTTGCTTGTGCTAGCACAGAGTTTGGCATGTATATTTTCATTAAGTTAGGTGATTTACCAGAAACATGGGACTGTGATGAAGGCTCTTACAAGACCAGAGAGTATTTCTTAAGTGTATAATAGTCTCCAAGAAAATTGGAATTGGGCAGAGCTCGAGTAAGAAAGGACTAACGAATGATTAAACACTCTTCTTTTGAAATGTATCAAATTGTTGATTTCTGAAATACATTCTCTGATCTTATAGTATCTAAACAATAACTTCTACATTTATCAAGGTGATTTCATAGGTCCAGATGCCCCTTATTTCTGTGGTAATTCCAGCTTATTTTATTGTGATACAATGCCCTTATATCTGGTGTTTGTTATGAGTACGATAAAGATGTACCCCGAAGTTAGTTTCCAAAATCTCAGCGCTCATCACCCTTTCACCATTCCTCTATTTCTGAAGTCATATCTGTGATCTCCAGTTGAAGTGGAGAGAGAAGGAAGGGAATTTAGTCACTTTCCATTTTTCATACTCTTGTCTCTTTGTGCTTAAGCTATTGCATTATTTCCTTGTCAACTAGACTTATTATTTTATCTAGTTCAAGTGTATTATTTTAGTTATTCTATTCTAGCTCCCATAACTTTCGTTTTCTGTCTCCTTGGTCTCCTGTCTACCTTCAAGAACAGATGTTGTAAGCATGAACTGTATTGTGTTTATTAGGAAGTGAGCATTATGGGAAAGGTAGAGAGGAGAAGAAACAGAAAAGAAGAAACTCCTGACTCTAGCATAGTAAGAATTACTGAATTTAATGCAAAATATTTGTGTATATATATATATATATATATATAATTCCTATATTTACAGAACATAAGAGTTTTCCAAATTCTGAGATAGTTTTGGCAGCTCTTATTTTTCTAAGCTGCTGTTTCAGGTTGTCTGCATTTTTGCAGGCCCATAACACTGTATCAGTTCATCTTTCCAGAGTAAACTACATGTGTAGTAAGCATATAATAATTATAACAAATCAAAGCTCAGATTTTGGAGTCTGGTTTTCAGTTAATGGTGATTCTTGGGAATGCCAAGGCCCTGGCTATAGCTGATGTAATTGCTAGTGCTGTTAGTGTTATGGCCTCATTAATATTAAATAGAATGGCCTACTAAATAAAAAAGGTTTTAACTTAGTCTATATTTAAACCATCAAGTCCCCAATAGCCTTATTTAACAAAGTCATTTCATTTTCAAAGTGATTTTACTGTGGTAATATCTTTAGGTAAGACAATCAGGGAAACTGTGGTCTAGTTAAAGCTTAGTAGTTTGTCATCATGAACAATTTTCTCTTCTCCCCTCATGTATTACGAGTGCTTTATAATTTATTTATCCTAGTATATACCATCAAAGGATTTCTCTGACTTCTCTGTTTTCCACACATGAATGAATTTGGTTGAAACAAGGTGATTATGCTATTTTTCTGTGCATATTTCCGGCAGAAGATTGAATTCTGTAAAATGAAGTACTTAATCCATGGGAAAATTGCATGTGATATTTTCCCCGTTTCATTTACCAAGAGACATTTGGCAACAAAGAAGAAAAAGGAGCAAAATAATCAAATAAATTTAAATATGTTCTAACACATCTTTAGAATAGTGTATTTTAGCCACATTCACACCTCTAAATAAAATGCAACATTGGAAAATGAACAACAATCTAATAATATCAAAATAATGAGCTATTTTTCTCTCTGTGAGCTTTAGTCAGTGCTTCATACTGGAGCACAAATCCTATTGCAATCAATAAGTCTGAATAGAAGTGTTGAATAAAACCAATGAGCATCATTATGTTCCATTAGCAATGACAGGAATTTTATTAGGGGGAGAATCTAGTCCTGAGTGTGTCTGTCCAGCTTTCCGTTCAGCAATGCACAGCAATGCAAATTTATTAATGTAGATTTCTATCATATATGTCATCTAATGAATGGACTTACATATGCTGATCCCCACATGCTTTGGAGCAAACTGGTTGAGAGGAGTGCTCTTTTCTTGTACAGATGCCTTTCTTAAGTGAATGTGACATTTGTATTAGTTGAAGGTCATAGCTTAGAATGAAACGTGACTACTTGTCTGCTCTAATCCTCTGCAGGTAATGCTTTTAACTGTAACTCTTTAAGGTCTTGCCTAATCTCAAGATATTTAGGTCAAGGTCTATTTATAAGAACTGCAACAAAGATCCAAGGGCCTCCAGCTGAAAAGTCTGTTTACACTTGAAATAAGAGATTAACATTTTTGATCACTTGTAATTACTGAAAACCTTGATTTTTAAGGGAACATTATCCTGAAAAGCGTTATCGTACACTTTGAAGAGATTGAACCACATGACTAATAATACCTTGCAAGAGAGACAGTAACATAGACATAACACAGGCATAAAAGTGGACAAAAAAGGGACTTCTGGAGGTCATCAAGTCCAATATCCTGCTTGAAGGTGAATAATGGCTAAGTGCTGACCCACTGCTGGTTGGGTCAGCAGTGTTACTTGGGTGAGTCCTGAAAGCCCCCAAGGACAGAGGTTCTGTAACCTTCTGGGCAAGCTGCTCCAATGCTCCTGGGGCCTCTGAGAGAATTTTTTTTCCTTGGTATCTGATAGTAAATGTTATTTGGTTTCTTGGTGAAATTTTGCATTTCTAGTACTCTTAAAAAAACATTTCAACCTTGATAAATGCTTGTTTACCTTTTAGTATTTTTTATGATGATAGTGATAATATCAAAATCTAGAAAGCTAAGGAGCTCTGTGATTCTGAATTAAATGTTCTATTTTTTAATTTATTTTACTATATTAAGGATGAATGAATTATTTGAATTCACTTAAATGTGAGTATGGAAATCTGACTTAGTGATTATTGTCTTAAAATTCTCTTGGCACAAATTGGTATTGAAGGGTAGGTTGGAGACAGAGGAAAAAAAATAGGAAAAACATAGTAGGGTGAGTGGGGAAAAAAAGCCAAGGGAGACTCTGAAGGAAAAACAGAAGGAAAGAGAGATGCCAATTAAAAGTGAAAACAGAATAAACATTGTATTGCCCATAGGAACTACTTGTTACGCTGCTTCTGGAAGGAATCTTCTATCCTTCAGAGTAAAGGAGGCAAGAAAGAGGGAGAGAAAAAAAAAAGCTTCAACTTTGGTAAAACATAATTTTAATCTCAAAAAAAAAAAAGAAAAGGTGAGAAGCAAAGGCTTAGAAATCCAAGTTGTGTCAATCTTTAGCAGTCTGTGAGAGAACATTTTTCTTAAAAATACTTATAGTTTGCATTTTTACATTATATTTGAAATATAATATTTTTAAGTATATTCAAAGTTCAGGTCTCTTTGGCTTATTCCTCAGTTTTGTGTTTCTTGCTGTTTTATGTTTCTAAGAGGCTCATGAATAGAAATGGGTTTAAAGAAACAAGAAACTGAGCAGATAATTTAGGAGACCTGGTTGTCAGTTTCTCTGGATATCAGAGAGAAACACTTTTCAAGAGGAACATTGCTCCAGTCCCTCTGCTCATATTTATCTTCTCTACTTAAAAATTTCAGTAAAAGGACAAAGTGGATGAGAGGAGGAACGTGTATTCATTAAGAAATACATTATAATTACGTTTCCAAACAAACCTATGTGACAACTTCATTTGTTGTCAATTTTAGCTTGATTTAGCTTTGTATTTTAAGTGAAAGGCTGTAAATCTTGGTTAATTCCATTAGCTAGTTCATCTTGCTGTTGAGAACAATGTGGTCTTATTCTGATTACGTCCTTCTTTGTGCTATAGAGTACCATAACATAGGGGAAAAAAAAAAAAAAAAAGAACTTGTTAGGTCTTATTCTTGATGTAAATATTATACAATGAATCCTCATGGCATTCCAGTGAGATGAGCAGCTCAATAAAGAGCAACGTTATTTTTTTACATGGATGAAACTGAAAATGAGAGCGAACGCGTAGGAATCGGTGAGTGACTCAAAGCTGCATGTCATCCATCGTATGTGTATCTGGGATCTAAATCTCTCTCTGTCTTTGCTCCCCAAGCCATTAGACCATGCTGAATCAGAATCTGCACAGCCTGCCCTAAAAGCACTAAAATGGATTACCGCAACAGATTTAATTGGAAGCAAACTAATGTCAGTCAAGAAAGCCCTGCACATATATTTGAGCTTGTTTATGTCCTAGCATCCGTCCTTCCACTGAAAGCTGAAAAATCCCTTCCCTCGCTAGGACGGTAATGCTGGAGGCAAGTGTGTGATTAGAACTGGTGCTTTGAAGGCGTATTCCTGTTTCAGTGCTTCGAGGCACCACTGTTGTGTCACGGGTGGCTAATTGGAAATATCTGAGACCACAATAACTTAATTTCTGTGAACTAGAACTAGATGTGACAAGATGTGCCCATCCAGAATGACTTAGACACTAATTGTGCTGCCAATGATAAAAACATAATGTCTTTCCCAAAGAAGCAAAAATCTCTGTAAAAACTGTGGGACACGTGAGGTGATAAAAGAGAGGAGTCTGTTAGAAACATGTCAGTGGAGGAGACACTGGAGAATGGATGACCCCTTCTTTCTGGGTCTTGGGATGTAATTTGAGATGCTACTGAATTATGTTGGTATGGAGTACAAGTCTCTATGCATCTTTGCTTTTTTAAGTTTGATAAAAGTTTAGAAAATATTTGCTATTGTATCTAGCAAACTCGATACTACTTGTCAGGCATGTTACATTAGAATAGAAATGCAGGTTTTCATCATTCAGTTTGAATTCAAATTGGGAACTTATCTTAGAGGAGAGATTGTCAGCAAATCAAGCATAGCAAAAAATGAACAAAACGAGTTTGTTTTTGCCCACCTCACCAAGTACACAGAATTGATAAAAAGGGAAAACATAACTCCAAAGCAGAATGTAGTTGTTTCATTCACATATGGAAGGTGATCCTGGCTGCTGATGCATTATGCATTAATTGTCTTGTTTTGCTGTGACACCATATTGGAGCTGAGGACAATGAGCCAAACCTGATAATGTGCTTTCTGTTTTGTTACTTATTAATAGGATTCTTTGGAAGGTTTCTTTATACCCCTTACCCCAACAGAAATTTCCACTGTTTGCTTTGAGAACAAAGAAGTAAACCCTTAAAAAGGTGCATTTTGATAAGTGCCTTTGCAAACTGGAAACTCACTGAGCGAGTTAGTTGTTCTTAGTTACCAAATCAGCAAGGCCCTTGAGAAGAAGATGGGCTTGCTGATGGATAAAGCTTCTTTTAACAGTAGTAAGCAGCTGAATTCTGAAACAGAATACAGTCTGTAAAAGAGTAATTACAGAATGATGGAGGTAGATAAAGGGTCAAATAACTTTTGGGACAGCTTGGGAGGTTTTGCAATTGAAGTTGAATTTTATATTATTTGATTATATTTTGCACAATATTATTAAAAAAAAGTTGACTTAACATTCATCTACCAGAACATGATTTCTGAAAATGAATGGTTGAAATGATACTTGGATTTTATTTTTACTCTAATACAAAATACTATCCACATATTCTTCATGGTTTTGTTTGCCCCAAATATGTACTTTTGAAAAACAAAATATTGGACAAAGCAGATATCCAGTTGCTAAATATAAAAGAACATGATATTATGCTTTAAGTTTCTCCTTATTTAAACTTTCTTTTAAACAAGCTTTCTGAAATTAATGATGACACTAAGTCTACCTGCCTAAATGGAAGAAAATGTATGTAATAGCATACCAATATTTTATGCAAATTTTTATAAACTTTTCAAATGTTTTTCAAGTGTTTTTATTAATGTTTTTGAGTGACAAGAACCTTTAATGGTAGCAAATTGGTGTAAAACTTTATTTCATGCTTTCTTTCTTGTTGTCTATCTATTTTTGTGTGTGAAGCTTTTTGAAGTTTAGAAGCCTAATATCTGCTATGGTGCCTGAACAAGTGCCCCATATTGGGATTTTTGGATGTGCACAACAATATTTCATACTCTTATATACTGTCCTCAGCTTAATAGGACTCACCGTTTTCTAACTCAAAGTAATCATACAGACGCAATGGTATGAATGAAAGCATGTGACATTCCTTAACCAAAAAAATAAAGCAGGAAGATTACTATTCACTATTAGTGACTATTAGTCACTATTGGTTGATTGGTAATGAGTTGGAAATTTCTATGTGTTGTAAGAAAAATATGTGTTTGTACTACAATCAATTAGAGTCCAAAAAATTGAAACTAAAGGAGATGGCAATGCATCTTTATTGCAATGACATTAAAAAGCTGACTAATGTATGCTGCCACACTATTCATCGCTACAACTAAAGGGTTTTCAGATGTCACATCATTTGTAAAATAGGATATTAAAGCTAGATGGCTGTAAGTTGCTACTTCTTGGTACAGAGAAAAAGATAATTAAAGCTTCTCACAAATTCATTTTTTAAGTGGTTTTCAAAGACTCATTTTGGTAAAACATGGCAGACTGAATTCAAAAGAAGCACGAAAAAGTATTTTTTGAAAATACTTCTACGTTTTACAAATGTAGAAGTTTGTTTTTCTCACAGTCAATGTTTATAGTGATGGTCCAGGGGAAAGTTGAGCTGCAGCAGATCTCTGATTCCGAGCGTGTCCTGCTGCTTGCAGCCCAGCAGAGGACAACGTGGCTCTTCCACAGGGTGACAGAGCAGGTTTTTAACAACACTGTTCAAGCAAAACTTGCGCGGCCTACTTCTCAACTGCATCAGCCCACATGGTGTGAAAGGAATAGCATGAAGAAAATGGGTGCTCCATAAACAGAGAAAAAATTCGGTGTGGGCTTTTAGAGTGAAATAGAGTTGATGTGTATGTTGGGCAAATTGCACCGTTTTTCTTTAGCTTCAGCCTTTCCCCTGCATCTGCTCTTTCCCTAGACCCATCCTCTTCCTCATCCTCCTGTCCTGCAAAGGCAAGAGATATAAAGTATACAGTAATCTATCTCCTATCAGTAAGGCACCCAAATATCTGGTTATAAGCTAGCCTGCAAGCCAGGGAGCTGGTTGTGTTCTTGAATTGCTAGAGGCCTATGATTTTTAGGCGGGAGTTTTAGTTATGGTGTTAGGAAAACTCTTTGCCTTGGGCTGGGGAAAGATGCCAAGAATTAAAGGAAAGCAGCTTAGAGAATTCAGAGATCTAGAAAGTGGAAGATGATTATTTCACTGAAATGGAGGTAAATGTAAAAGGGTGGAGTTGTTCCAGATATGTGTTGGTACAGTCTAGGTCATATATTGGTGCATGTGGTCAGGGCTTGGAAGCCCGCAAGATGCACAGATTTCTTGTGTGGCGTCAGAGACTTCTTCAAAGTAACACTGCAGGTCTTGCTGTGAATTCAGCATCACCGTCAAGCAGCTGCAGTTGCTTTAGTTGCAGGCGAGAGCTTTTGTCCATTGAAATTCTTCCTATCAGGGTAAAAAAGATGAAAGTCTGCTTTTCATCAGTGTGCTACAGGCAATGTTTAGAGGACATGAACAAGTACAGAATAAACAGAACTAAGATCCTAAAATCCTTATGCTTTCAATGAATGTCAATGTGCACAAATACTGTTCGTAACCTGAAAACACTTTACCTACTCTGCTGTTGTACAGTAATAAACATTCCTCTTTTTACTGCGACCGAGGAATAACAAGGTGCTTGTGTCATGTGCATTCTCCTTCTCTAGTTTGACAAGGGAATGATCATCAAATACATGGATATTTATCTGGCCTCAGGCTTTAAATCTTCTGGACAGAAAGAGAAAATCCTATAAGTGAATCATTTCAGTTGAGAACTGGATTTCCAGAAGTGCTTAGATGTTAATATTGAAACAGAGCTTCAGGTTGCCAAGTGTTTTTTAGCGTGAAGATTATTGAACTGGGAGATTATTTATGTGAAAATCTGGCCACTTCTTTAAAATGCATGACTGGAACTAGTTAACTCTAGTTAACTGCCTTAAAAATCTGACCTGATGGCCTCAGAGAGTGGCGTGGTGATTCTTTTTTTTTTTTTTTTTTTTTTCCCTTCTTTTCTTCCTCCCCTGCTCTGTGGACTAACAGTATTTCATAGGATATTAAGCTAATTTTAATTGGATATATTTTGTAATACTGTTTATACCTTATGAAGAATACAATTAAATGAAAAACACAAATAACTCAAAATATAGGAGTTGTATGTAAATTTTTGTATGTCTGGATGACAGCCGAATTAAGCAATATGCTTTCCAGTGTACCTTTAATTTGTTCGGTCATTGAAGAAACTTTTGCCAGCCAGGTTTTAGTCATGCTTTTGCTATTCATGGTGCCACTCCTACACATGTTCCCTCATGACTCTTTAATATAACTCCCTTAAATTATTTAGACTGCAAGCAATGGAATCAAATTCACCAAAATTAGCTTGGTCCACTCTGAAGTGACTCATGATGGGGTTTGCATCACTTCCTTTCACAGCCTGTGTGCAGTCCAGTAGAGCAGGTTGTTTATAAGATATTCAGCCTCTTTTTTTCCTGTGTTTATTTTTAGTCCATGTTTTATTTACTCTATTTATTTATAAGTCTTAATTATTGAGTACCACAAGTCCTAATGTGACTTACTGCATTTTACAAAAGCCCCGTTGCCCTCCAAAATGAAGTGCTGTAAAAACAGAGGGATCTGGATCCACGGAGGTCGATCCAAATGTAGGGTGTCTGGCAGCTTGCTGAATGCCAGTGGCAGAAACAAAATAGGAGGAGACTGCTGTGCAGTTGTCCATCTCCATAAAAAAAAGCACCCTTTTCCCAAATAAGAATATCAAGAGGGCCAGATAAGAACTATTTAAAGCTATTATGATATTAACTCATTAGCTCGAATCCTGATTTTTCTGCTACGGTTGCTTAGGATTTTATCTTGTTGCCTGGGAAAGATTTAACAGCAATGGAATGGTAAAGCCTTTTCATTACTAGGCCTTTATAACCTATGGAAAGTAATGCACGTTTCTGCTAGTATATTGTGACTAGAATCATAAATACTTGAAAATTTCATAATTGGGCAGAATTGTGTCTGATTATGATCTTGCACTTTTTTATGTTAATTTTTATCAAGTTTTTGGAAAATTTTGGGAAGTTTTTGGAAATTTAACTTCTAAATAGGTACTTTAGAATTTACTGTAGCTTTTCTTTCTCATGATTCATATTTGTTCACATTTAGTATATTGGAAATATAATCATTATCAAGAACATACCCACTCAGTAACCTAAGATCCTGGTGCACTTGAAATTTAGCCACTGATATTTATGAATACATATTAGCCTTGTGAGATAAGGCTAACTAACATGTTTATCCAGGTGAAATGGCAATTAGCTACCGTTTACCTCAATTTCCTAGCTAGAAATTCTTATCATTTGCTGGAAAATGATAAGGTTGTGAAGGTTAATTAATCAAGGAGGGCATTTGATGGTGTAGAAAATATTCTGTTAGTATTCTACAAATTAAAATATTTAGTATCACTTTTAAAGTGACAAGCTCACAGAATTTTGTTTGCAGTGACTGGATCACTGGAATTATTCACTTTTCAAGAGGTTCATTGAATATTCTTTGCAGACAGAAAGCATTCATTTTAAGGTAACATTAACATAGTAAAGAAAGCTCAAAAATTCACACCCCCTTAATTGATCAAATAATACAGTGTTTACCATTCTGATTAAAATTGACAGCAACTTATCAAGACTTTGTACCAAAGCCATTAGACTTTTTAGTTTAATTTGTAAATGGTGTTGGGATTAAGCAGCCTGTCTTCTGATGTGTAATGCATTGCTTTTGGTTTTTTGGCTTCTCTGTTAACATTTACTTTGAAATGGACTCCTAGTTTGCTAGTCTCAGCACAATGCCAGTGCTTATATATTTTTTGGCAATAAATTAATATCATTCATTGCCAAAAAGAGATAAAAGACAGACCTGACAACTACAGAAAGCAAATGACAGTTTCTTACTATCATCTTTAATGTAATGCCCAAAGTTGCTCTTTTCTAGTTATCATCTAACTTTGTATCAAAGCAAGTACATTTGAGTAAAGGTTTTAGTTAATGAAAAAAGCAAAATAGGTCACAATGACATTAGGGGCATATTTTCAGAGTTGAGTTTACCATATTAGCAATGTTAGTTTAGAGAGTTATTGGAGAAGTGAAATACAATCTTTGCTTTCATTTATGTGGACAGGTTGGGTAAAGAATTAGAATGTCAGTAGTAAAGAGCTGCCCTGTTATCCAAAAATTTCCACTTGCTTTGCGATAAAAATATATATATATTACTTGTGAAAAAAAAAATCATTTAAAGCTAAGAGACAGAGAGAGAGAGATGAGGAAGAGTAAGAAAAGGAGAGTGTAAGAAGAACTCCCAGGAGCAGAGTAATTATAGCACTTAACTAGGTTGTGGGACATGTGGGATGTTCTTCTTTCAAAGGATATTTAATTATTTACACAAAATGGAAGATGAGAGAAATTGAGAGAGACACAACACAGGTTCTCATGTGCAGAGACTGAGATTTAACCCCCTAATCTGAAGTGTTTATTTCATATTTTAAGTAAATATCTTTTTTTCACTGGTTTCTGAAATAATTCTTTCTGTCTCTGAAATGCTCATCCTTGCTTGCATGCTTCCACTCAAATATTGTGGATTTTTTTTTGTTTGTTTGTTTTTCTTGTAAAGCAGAAGGTGATTCTGTTACGCTATCAATAAGACATATTAAAACATTCTTTTGACACAATTCATGTGAAGAAAAGTACAATTTTATTATTGCAGCCTGCTATATCTTTATTGTCAATTTTTGGGGTCACCTACCTCTTTAGAAAGACATGGATCATTTGAAGCAGTTCTTTTTTGGCAGCTATTTCTCTCATGAGGAGTTTGACATTATTTTTAGATTTCAGATATTCTACATTTCTTTGTCCCTTGCTATTATATATTGCTATTTTTGAATCAAGAGTTTGAAAAACTATAGCTACCTTCCAATAAGCTCCTTTGATGACAGGACTTCAGTTGACTGGAAATAGATTTACTAGGACAATTGTCACTATAAATTTAGTGCATCACACCTTTAATAATAAATTTTGAACAGGATAACTTTTCTAGAGATTTTAATACTTTTAAAACTTCCTATTTTAAAATTATTGTGTATACTTCACTATGAATACTAAATTATTCTATGAATGTAGGTGATCAAAATCGGCAACTTGGTGATAAGTAATCAATCATTTTGTTTATGATTTGTTATCATGAATTATAAAAGTATTTAGCAAGCCTAAAGCTATACTGGAATTATCTTCAGAGTAATACATTTTACAATATTGAGAGTTTTTTTCATGTTGAAATCATGACCTTCAATGTTTAAAATGGTTCACTATGGCCAAATTTTGTTACCTTTTATTCCTAACTAGATTGGCTGAAATTTTCTCCTGCTGGAATCTGAGTTCTGAGGTATCTTTTCACTTCACTAACTTAGGAGATACACTGAAACAGACATGACAGGGTAAGGTACAGTTTTACAGGACTTGTAGTAAGCTGCCATAAGGAGTGCTGTGAGCCTGAACTACAATGAATGCAGAAGAGATTTTTTTTTTAATGATAATGTATGCTTCACACAGCATTATCATGCTGTGATTGGTCAGCTGTGCAGTTTCTAGAACTTTATGGAGGATAATGTTTCTGCAAGTTGATCAAAACTAGTAGCTTGGGCATGTGCAGCTGGCTTTCATAGTGGTAGAAGACTTGCCAGGAGACTCAGGGGCCTCAGTAGAAAGAAGTCATTTTCTCAAGCTAATGGACTGAAAGTTTTATGTTTTACAATGGTCTTTGATTACTCACAAGCTCATGATTTGCAGCAGAGCACCCTCAAAAATGCCAGAATTGTCTGTACAATCCGGAGGATGTGAACCTCCTGTGTAGGCCTCCTCTCAACTTGAATGTTGAGTCATTTGCTAGCCTCTTATGTCTTTAAGAATACCTCCAGAACATGAACTGACCTGACTACCTGTTTTTGTGGGGGATTTGAAAACATTTAATGGTAATTTAGGATTGTTACACTGATAACCAAAAGATTAGCTATGAATTTTGAGATCTGTGGCAACTGGAAGTTTTGATCTCATAGCTGTTTAATTTTCACTTGAGAAAATGTTTGCCTTAGCAGTGTAGGATTTCTATAGAATGCTACATTTTTAAGGATAAAGAATGGTGTGATGCTGTTGGTCTTCATTCCTTTTGATAGCAGTGGAGAGGAGAAAGGGGGTTATTTATGTTATCTTCATTTTATTTCATTGCAATATAAATACATACAATTGTACTTTTTCACAAAGCTATTTCAGAAAGTGAAATGATCATTCATCTCCTACACAGTTTAGTTTAGGTACATTCTGTAAACTCTTATATCATTAATTCCGTATATTTCAAATATGCCTCTGCAGGGGATATCCACATTTGTTTGCTACACAGGCAGGTCATGGGTGCTCTGGCACTCCTGTAACTGACACAGAAGGTGACCTTCTTTCCATGTCAGGTGAGCAGGTTTCATATACGTCTCCATTGTAAAAGTTTTTTTGTCTAGAGAGGGTTTATGAGGTTCTGAGGCAGTCAGCAAAACTTTGACTTCTTTAATCTTGAAATTATGAAAATTGAAAGCTCTTTCTTCCAGCTCTGTCTAGAATCCAAGAGGAAGCCCCTCAGCCAAGTGGTCTAGAGATCAGTACTTGCTAACACTACTATTTGACTTTGGTTCTTCTTGTGCAGTGTCGTCATCTGCTCTTTTCATGCAATGGCATCGTTAGCTCTTTTCAAAAAAATTTGAATTTCTTTTCAGATTTTTCGTCTGTAGAATTGGTATTAATACTTTTAAAGTGGTGCTGAACCGTTTCATTAGCTCATTCAAAAAACATTTCTTCTGTATTTTTTTGCTCTTGGTGTGCATGGGGTATAGTGAGGTGGTTCAGTGAAAGGGATCATCATTGGCAGGCGATGGGCTAATGGAGTCCTGGGGTGATACAAAACCATATAGACCACGTAGCTGCACCGGTGCTCATTCTCTTGCACCTACCCTGTCTTCACCCCTTGCTAAAAGGAATGTCTTGAGCAGTGCTGTCAGGGGAGGCTGAACATTGGTGTGGAGCCTCTGGTGATTCAACTGCATGGGGGGAAGGAGCAGGGCCAGAGCTGGGAGGGAAGGATGTCTCTGGTGCTGGATGCAGCCTTGCAGTCCTGTCACCTCTAAAAAAGCATATGGTAAAAATGTAATTTCCCTACATTGGTCTTTAAACACATCTCAATAGTTTCTAGAACGCTGACTGACTTTATTATAAAGCATTATTAAAAATAAAACAAAATGCAAAGGGTTGAATGTAGTAGTTGAGGGAAGGGAAGCGTGTAATACAAAAGAGAAAAGGAAGAGGATTTAAGCTTGAATGGCATAATTTTGTTTTTTTTATTGTTTCCTCAGACTTTGCAGTTCTTGTTCAGATAAAAGCCCTTTTTTTTCAGTTTGCTGTTTAGAGCCTGTGTGCTTTCTCTCTGATACACACTTTTTCTTTCAGTACTTGCAACTTTTTTTTTTTTCAAAAGCAGCTTAATATGTGCTTCCAACTTCTGTCTGTTAGGATAATATTTTAAAATGAACTGAAACTACATATTTATAAAAAGGATTGGAGTTGCAGCAATACATCTTGCAAATCTCTTTGGTCTATGTGGAGAGTTGTTTACCTAGTGGTTCATCCATCTTTCAGTTTTTAGCTCTTTTCAAAATAAACACTCTTGGTCTTGTAATTCTCTAGAAAGACTGCAGCCAGGCTGAAGCAAGCATACAGAAAAGGGCAAAAATGATGTACCAGAGAGCTATGAGGCAGAATATGAGATGAAGTAGTGTGTTTCTCATTATCATTAACCCTATTCTCGCTCTCTCTCTGTATATATACATATACATATATATATATATGTAGTCTCTGTGTATAAAATGGCTGCAGAATGAAAGTCAGGAGCCTTATGGTCTCAGACTTTCGTGAGGAAGCACATAAAGCAGGCAGGAACGGTGGCACTTCTCTACCTTTCCACCATCAGTAAGGTGGCTATAGAGCGTGCAGAACCCCTCAAGGGGAGATGCCAACTTAGCAAAGTCTATTAAAGATTAAAATCTCAGAGATACTGAAAAAGGGGTGATTTCAGAGAGGTGTCTTTGAATTAAATTCCTCGTGTTTTATCTATGTAGATATATATATATGTATATATATGTGTGTATATATATATATACACACACACACACACACACACACACACACAGACAAAAGGCAAGTCTGGAGAAGCAAAAAGTTAGAAGACCTGACGCAGTGTTGTTATTAGCAGGAGAAAAGGTCAGCTGGGGTAATGGCTGAGTCTCAGGGCCAGATTAAGTAAGTGGCCACTGCTGCATTGTTTTTTAAAAGCAAGAATACTAGATGAGACTTTTAAAGTGAGCACTCACAGGAAAGACAGGCCTGCAAGCCTTTAATCATATCATTATATGATTTTATCTTTAAACCGTACTAGAAATGCTCATAAAAAAGCTCTAAGTCTTAGAATTATAGCTGCACACAAACATAGGAGAGCTCATTTACAGAGTAAATCAGCCTTTGCATCTGTACGGAGAAACTGCTCTTTTCCTTCCTATCCCACAAAAATAAAATATTTAGTACAAATAAAGGTCCATTGTTTAAGAATAATATTTTACCTTTGTCTGATCATTGCAAATATTTATTTTCTGCACATGGTCTTTGATGATTGTTGCAAGTTACTGATTCTGTTTTTTGTGTGTATTTCTCAGCATTAGGCATATGAAGTTGAAACTTAATTCAAAATTAGCAATATCCACAATGTGCCATCTGCATTTCCCCGATGATTAGAATATGAAAATGATTAAGACATGCAATAGGTGATACCAAGCAAAGGCTTCCATGTCTTTTTCAGAAATATTATAGCAATATTTGAAGAAATCTGCATGTAGTGTTGTCACCATGCATCAATCTGTGAACTAAGATTAAATCTGTAGTAGCATAGAATTCTAATTGTGCAATTGATATATAAGATAAACTGCAAATTTATGCTCAGGTAGCATTTTAAAGATGCAGCAGTTGTTGCAAGCATTTGTTGAGTTTACTTCCAAAGCCCATCGGAACTGTATTTCTGAATGCAAGTGAGTGCTTGTCTCCGAACCAGGATCACCACATCCATGAATATTTGTTTGCTTTCTTGCTAGGTCTAATTGTTCTCCTGAATTCTTTTAATCTTCTTATATAATTATGTAGAAATCGCAGATCTCGTGATTAATAATCATGAATGTAAAAGAATCAATTGTCAGGTTTATCATTTCGAATTTGTCCAACACTAACAATATTTTCTATATTTATGTTGCCATAGGAAATTGGGAGTTATTAAAGTTATTCATAAATATACACTAGAAAATTATTGTGCCTTTTATTTTTCTGTTTTCATATAAGTTGAGGTATAATGTACATCTTAAGCTTGTACAATGGCTGAAATTTGATTAGTATTGCTCTTCATATTTCCTTTGTATATTAATTAATTGCAGCTTTCTGTATTGTCAGATGCTTATATAAGCCTGTGCGATTAAATAGGTTTAGATTTGTTTCTAATGATGAAAACCGCCAATTTTTCAGTCTTCAGAGGGATCAGTATGAGAAAGGTTTTCCTGTGGGCATCAGACAAAACTATCAATTTTAGCAAAATTGTCTGAAGGACAACCAATGCCAGAGAAAGGAATAAGAACAGTATTAAAAAAAAAAAAAAAACCCAAAAACTTACAAAGGTGACCTTCAAAACTAGTGTTGTTCACCTGCATCAACAGCAGCTTTTTCCCTGTTTTATTAGCCTGATATCCTCACATTGATTTTATTCATTGATGTCCAGCGTTTGATGCTTCATTTAATTGCTAAAAGAAATCTAGTGATGACGCTGACAAGTTGTGCTTAGTCACTGAGCAGAGCACGTGAATATAGATGTGGTGAGCTGCTCCTGCAGATCTCTAAAGGCATACTTGTCCCCATTAACAAGTCATGTTGTTGATGACTACCTGTCTTTAGAAGTCTGTGAAACAGCTGATGATTGTGTTGTTCTAGGTCTCTATTAACTGCTGACAAGTGATGACTTTTTACTGCTATAGGCATTATTTCTCCTATGTATCTTGAACCCTATAGGCTATTTTCAAACTTAATTATATAGAATCTGATTATGATTTTTGGGTGAGAGCTTGTCTCTCATATTCTTTCCATAAGTTACTACACTTTTTTACCTTTCAAGATGTGCTATGCATGTTTGGAGACTTCTTGTGCAGCTACTGTACCAGAAAGTGCGTGCAGCTTTGCTCATATCTGCATGCTCACCTCCTGCCTTAAACCCTTTCTTATCATGAGGCAAGATCAGGTATTTATAGGACAGGGAGTCCCGTATGAGATTATTTGGTCTCAAGACTTGATCAGGAGGTAAAAAGCCTTCTGTCACAACTGGAACACGTAAATTCAACTGCAAATGTCATTAGGTGCATTTGAGGGCCTTTAAGTGGAGCACTGAGGATGGGATTAATCATCCATGATTAGGAGTGCAAACGGTGCTTGCTGCATTGCGTGCACCACTCTCTGGAGCTGTTTTTGTTTTGCCTTTAAGCAGTAATGCACAGTGGAGCTTGTTTGCTTTCCAGCAGGGTTCGGTAGTTTGACAGGTCCTTTCTCAAGCTGGTCCTTTCTCCAAAGTGACCCACAGGTAGCCTCAATGATGTCCCTTAGCTCCCATCACGCAGTGGAGAACTTAAAAAGGGAAATGAGAGCAATGACAACTCAAAGAGCAGTTTTATAGCTGTTATTGGCATTTCTCACTTGCTCAATGTGACTGTAGATGCAGTCATGCATCAGAGGAAATCAAAGTGGGTTATGCTCGTACTATTATAAGCAGAGTGGATTGTGTTTTTGTTGTTGACCTTAATGGGAGGTGGTTGGTTTGACTTCTAGGTAAACAGAGAGAAGGACTTTTTATATGCGAGCGTATGTGGAGGGAGATAGAGGCAACATATATATCCGTATGTATATGTGTATATACATATATATACACACACACATACATAGATACTATCAGTTCAGGATTTAGCACTAGAAAATGACACATTGTGATAGAAAGTACTGCTTTTTTTTTTTTTTGACTAATTAAATTAAATACTGGATTGGCAAAGTTGCATGCACTTTAATTCGTCACATTGCCAGGCGCTCTCCCAGCAAACCTAATTAACTTCAAGCTACAGAGCACCATTAACAGATGGGACTTTTTGTCTTGTATTTTTTCACTAATTAGAAAATCTCAGGTTTTTTTTCAAATTTATGGACTGAACAGAAGATTTTGTTTTGTTGTCAATATGTCAGTGAACAAAATGAGGAAAAGATCACTCCTTAGAAAAAGAAAAATAGTCCAAATATGAATACATATAAGAATCATATATGGAATGGAGTGTGGCAAAGATATTTCTTTAAAAATCACTCTTCCTAAAATGAGATTGGATGGGTGGGTGGGAAAGCATGTTAAGATATACTCCCTTTCTGTGGTTGATTCCTTGCTTTGTTTTTTTTCATATTCTCTTGTCTGATGTCAACTGTAATGATTCCTGAATTCTGATCACCCAGCATCCCTTCAATAGGAAAGGCTCTTCCTGATATCAAGCACTCCTCTCAAAGAGAAGGTTCCCTGCTTAAGTATATTTGTGATCCTACAAAAAGGGTTGGATCCTTTCCTAGAAAGAGAATAAAATTCAATCCATGGCAGACACCAACTGAACTTGCTGCTTTTCTTGTGTGTGGCTGTGTTCAGAGATGTCACATATCCTACTCCCAGTGATCAGTTATCTTAATTACTTTACTGCGGTTATCTTAATTACTTAGTACCTCGACTACATGAATAGTTCAGCAAGCTCGCAGTGATTTAGGACTTTGCCATGCATCTCCCTTGTACCTTTCAGATAATGCTCAGATTACTGCTGTGATGTGTAAGGCCTATACCTGGGAACTGAAAATGTGGCCCAGCAGGCTCAGGCTAGTTCTGTTTTTCTGTGCAACTTGTCCGTGTTTGCTGTGTTTATTTCCTCTCCGCAGGAATTCTGTTTCTACACTTATTTATTGTAATTGTTACACAGGTTTGTAAAAACAGAGATATGGATAATTATGAATTATATTTTGAAGAGGTGTTAATACTAAATATATCATTTTAGTATCATCAATTAAAACTCTACTACACTGCTTGTCAGCATACATAGGTGGCTTCATGGAGCCAAAATTGTAAGATTAGAAGAGAAATGAGAAGTAATTGTAGAGAGATAATTTATTCAAGGGTTTTATTTGAATAGAAGAGCTTTAATAGAAGGCCCATTTGCTTTCATATGGTGTATATTGTCCTACTTGCTTTTTTCAACCATAATTATAGCAGCAATAGTGGTCCCAGCTGTGCTAGATCCCTTGCAAACACCTGTAATGGAAGACAGCTGTTGCCCTAATGAGTTGATATGCAGTATCCTTGCCAATCAGAAGGAAGAGGGCAAATTGGGAGCCTGCTGAGGTGAAGTGACATGCTTTAGGTAATACACCACATGAGTGGCAGAACTAGGGAAAATAACCAAGTCTTTGGATTGCTCATCATGATCCAGAGCTCCTGCTGACCTACTTTACTGCTGCCTGTGTTATTTTTAAAAGGAAATCCTTGCTGTGAATTTTCCTGGAGAAATTGACTGAGACCTTACTGCCTGTTGGTTTTATAGACCCTGACTTTTCTCTGTAAATGGGTATTTGGGCTTTGCCCAAGCAGGCCAAAATTTTTATTGCAAGAAATCTTGTAAAGCTGCCTAAGTTTTCGTTTCTCTTTTTTACTGCTGGTTGGTGACTAATTTATTTAGTGTAGGTTTTAATAGCTAATTAACTTTGAGTTAACTCTTTGTTATACTGTAAATTACACGAGATCAAAAAGTCAATGATATGTTTGAAAGTTAATGATTTGCATGCAGACATTTTCAAGACTTTGGGTACCTGAGAAGGTTATAATTTGGACCCTCGAGGCTGCAAAGTTTGGATTTAATGCTATAATTTATTCAATTTATTCTCAAAAGTAAGAATTGCTAGGACCTGACTTTTCAGAGTTGAGTGCTCTTGAATCTTTTCTCTCTGCTGAAAGGTTAAATTGCTCAGCGTCTTGCATGGAGGTGTTTCCTTTCTTCTGGAACTGGCTTCTAAGTTCTATCTGGCATTCAAAACATGTACGAAACTGTAGACATGTCTCTCTTCCTCCACCACTTCCCTCTCCTGCATATTAAAGGGCAGAATCAATAAGTTACCAAGACAGATTTACTAGCTCACACACTATACCGCAGGTGTATCCTTTAAGATTCATTGTGGATAGGGTATATGCTGCAGACAGCAGCAGGAGCTGACTGTAGAATTTGCTCTTTGCTTTCAGTTGGACTGATGCCTACATCACTGTGTATTTGTTGCATGAATATATTCCAGCACATATAGCTCTTTTATAGGGAACGTGTTAGCTGAAACGTCTTTATCCCTTATTTTGTTGATAGAAGATAAATGACAGAGTTTCTAGTTTCTTAGAATCCTTGTTTGCCATTTGTTGTGTCCATTATTTATTGCTCAGAGTCAGGAAATGGAACCTTATTTTATCTTTTTATTATTTTATTACTTTAGCTTTCTTCTCTCAATAACCCAATCTATCCTTCACTTATTTGCTTCTGCTTGCTTGCTATTGTAAGGGGGCCCACAACAGCAGATGTGCAATTAAACAGTTCTCCTTAAAGAGAAGGTGGCATTGCAAGCAGCTATTCTGGAAGGTATTAAGAAAGCTTTTCATCAACATGAAATATGATCTTTGGAAACGTGTATGAAATAGAGAGATCTCCTGGGAGCCCCCAGGAGTTGAGACTTCCTAAAGCACAGTAAGGAAAATATTACTGCTAAAATTTTGTATCTTTCGCTTCATCACTTCAGTGACTTGAGCATGGCCTGGGAGGGACCAGGTAAAGAAGGGGGACCAAAAAGACTGTAGAAAACACCATGTGTTTCAGTCTAGAGAAAAGTCAGGAGACAGCTCCACCCGGAGCATAGTAGTAGGTCCTGCAGATAAGACTTTGGATATCATGACTCTCCTCTACTCCTTGGTAGTAGGTTCTAATTATAAAGGAAGAAGCATCTGAAATGAAACTCCCTATTGCTTGCTCGAAAAATATATTACATTCTATTTGTGTTGATAAACCACGTAGCTCAAGCCTATCTTGTTGGATGAATCAATATGAATTGCATGATTTAACACGATGCAGCTGCTTTAGCTCAGTGTCAAATGTTCAAAAGGAATAATAAAGACAAGCACTTAATGAAGCAAGTACTACCGAAAGTGAGTGGAGAACACTGATTTTTAGAGCAAGAGCTTTAACCTTATGCTGCATTATAGTAAATAGCTCTTCCTTTATCTGTATTCATAGCAACTAAGGAGGTATTAATTGCTCAGCTGTTTACATCAGCTGTAGGAGGGAGTTTCTAACAACTCAGGGCTTTGCTTACGTGGAATGCTTTCTGAATTTTCCTTGCAAATGGAGTATCAGGTAATCTTCAATTAAGGGGTAAGCCATTTTGGCCACTGTGTGGTCCACACTTACTCAAGGATTACAACCTTTACACTAGTAGCTGTAGTGACACTGGTGCAAATTCTAGACTCTCAAAATTAATGTTGGGATTACCAAGGAAGCATCAGCTTTTCCTACCTTCTGAAAGGCAACTTATACCTGGCCTGTTATAAAAAATGCAGGTTTCTCGTTCTAACAAATCCAGACAAGTAAATTCCATTTGTCTATCAAATAGGGTTCTGAAATCTCTGATCTCTAAACCAGGATGTATCTTTATTGTGTAAGAAATAATTTGTTTTCTTATTAGGTAATTCAACATGAAGATGCTTTATTTTAAAGCATTTATACAAAAAAAAATCTCAGCAGTTCATTAACAGGAATGCATGTTATGCATGTGAAAAAATTAAGTGAAGGTCTAAAAATATTATTAACATTTTAATTTATTTGAAGCAGTGCAGTGGGGACTTCTGGCTTTCGTGTTGAAAAATCTAAGCTGTTATTGTAACCTTACCATAATAAGAATTTCAAATAGAATTTAGAAGAACAATATGCCAAAATAGATTGCCATCACATAGAGATAAGGACTCTCAGGGGGACTTTTCCAGCCTTTTTGCTTCCATAAAATGTTTTATTTATTTATTTATTTAGATTTCCTCTCCCCCTTTTTCTAAGCTTAATAAGAACCAGTTACTCTCCAGTGCCTTTAAAAACCTAGTCTTATTGAATAAAATGATTAAAGCTAGTGGATGTCAAATAAGATATTTTCATTCACTGGCTCCAATAGAAATCCAATGCAATAATCTCAGAAACGAATAAACCATTTGGAAGTAAAACACAATGGAGAGCCAGCTATCTCATTTAGGATACAAGTCTTTTTACCATGCATAGGAAGGAAAAAAGGGTCATAAAGAGGCATCATATGAGCAGTAAGGAGGACTCCTTTACTGAGAACATGGGCACCCTCACCCTGAGTGTATCTCAAACCGATGGTCAAGTGACCTCTGCTGAGAGGGGATGGTGGGATGCCCTGCCTATCTATGGCACATGTGGCATTGCCCCCTCTCATCCTGCCTTGCAGGCACAACAGCACTGTGTTGGAATAGAAGCAGGGGTAGAAGCACAAAAAGTGGTAGGTTACTAGCAAGTTCAACATATTTTTGAAGGAGACTTCTCTGCTGATATGTGTAACATTCATATAAATTTCCTTAAATGACGTTCTTTCGAGATTCACAGTTTGAAATGTCATGGGGTGGATTGTCTTGGGAAGGGGAAAAGGAGGAGATAAGTATATTAAAATTTGCCTTCTATTGGCATTTACTTTGTACAAGTCTTTAAGCATTACTGATTGATCTGTCTCTGATGTGTCTTCATGGATGGTTCTTCTGCAAATATGTCAGTATAGAGGTGTCTGTGTGTATATATATATGTATACATACACACACACACACACGCATACCCCCTGTACATGTTAGAGGTATGTGTATACATACTATATATAGTTAGGAGAGGGAAGAAAAGGGAGAGTTTTGGAAATTGCCATTTGAACAATTTACATGATTCTTTATCCAAACTGAGGGAAATAAATGCAGCCAGACTGTAGGTGATTAGAGTGGAATTTAGCTAACATAACTACTATCTTGGAAACTGTTTTTATTTCTGACTTATGTTTTCATCTGAAATCAAAAATAAAACTCCTCTGTATATACATACTTTGTTCAGGATGGATTTGCAGCTTCTGTGGGATTTGTCATGGGCTGGAGTGCTGTTTGTGGATATACATATCAAAATTTAATGCAGGGCAAATACTTGTGGTGCCAACACATTGTTAGTGATTTAGAGAAACAGATGGCTATGTAAAAGTACATAAACCAAATTTTTGGTATGATATTTCTGACACATTCATTAAAAGGCTGGCATGGAAAAATGGACTCATCGGGACTTTTCCTTTAAAAATCCAGTTGTTAAAGGCTGTGTGCTCAGGTGTTTTACATTACAGGACTCCTGAAATATTTTTTTTTTTTTTTTTTTTTTTTTTTTTTTTTTTTTTTTTTTTTTTTTTTTTTTTTTTTTTTGCTGCCTACTGCTTATTTTCATACATAATGTGGAGAAGAGTGTAGTAGCAGATATCCGTTCCCTCTGCTCAGGCTCTCGAAGCCTGTGCTGTTCTATATATCATTTACAGGAGGTTCAAATATTTTGGCACAGTGGGAGGCTGAATAGAAGTTCATGCTGACAATCCTTTACACTGCTCATTGCTTGTGTGCATTAATTATATCTGTCCTCCCTCGTGTCAATAGCCTTCCCATTTTGCCATGTTTCTGCAATAACGCTAGGACATTAATTCATTAAGACATGAGGGAAACAGTGCCACCCGCGAGGTTATCAATATTAAGCTTTTTGTTCTGTAGCTGTGGCTCTGGGAGGTGTGCTGATCCCTCTGGAGTTGTTCTTCATTCTAACTGTATTTTCTCAATGCCTATAAATGCCTATATGTATGGTCCCTGCAGTTTTGCAATGTTTCCACAACATAAAATATCCAGGGATATTTTATTTTATTTACTTTCTTGTGGTGGATGTTAATATGCGCATGGATCTCATCAGAGCAGTCAAAGTTGTACTGAAGCTGCTTGCTTTTATGGGAGGGCATTTTTTTTTAAATTATTTTTTTTCTGTTGTTTTGCTAACTTATGCTTCAAAAAGATACTGTACACTTTTGTTGAATTCTGCGGTTGAATTTTTTGTTTGTTTTTGAAAGACTTGAGGATATGCAGCAATTATTCCATGCCTCTTTCTCCCTTTTTCCTTTAATCAGATTGGTGTTTATTTTTAACTCAATACTAAGTGCTTAGTCACTGGAGCTGCTAGCATATGACTTCACGTTTCTCCATCTTAAACAAACAGCAAGTTATGATAAATTAAAAGATTCATTCCTTCCACAGAGGGGGAGAGGGAAGCTATAATGGATGTGTAACAATAACAAAGTTGTGCCAAATGCATTGGAATAATAAACAGAGCAAGCAGGCTTTTTCTCCCCATGGCCTAGTTAATAAACAAGGCAATAATTCACTTATGTATATGCCTCTTTCCATTAGGTTCTAGTTGCTGGGAGTTTGGGATATCAGTCTGTTTAGCTTTCTACCACATTTCCAAGCTAGCAAAAGTTTCCAAGCATAGATGCTGGTGCCCACAAATCTTGCAAGGACTCAAATCTGAAAGGAGACCTAAACTCAGTAACTTTGAGCTTTTTTTTTTTTTTTTTTTTTTTTTTTTTTTTTTTTTTTTTTAACTTTTTTTTTTTTTTTTTTTTTTTTTTTTTCCAGCTCTGCTTTCTCCACACATTTGATATGAAAAGCTTGATTGGATACCACTGCCACTTAGTAGTGGAAAAATATGTTTCTCTGCAGCACGTTACAGTATTTAGGATCCCACTCTATGCTGATGACCTTTCTGATGTGATTTGGGGACAAAATACGTTATAATGCCAGATGTGTGGTTAGGGGAGTCTCACTATTGTCATACTTACCACACTTTATGGATGAAAGGGGATCAGATAAGACAATAGGTAATTGTATTCACTAAAGTGAATCGTTCTTTCTCCGACATTCACAAAGCAAAAAATCTATACTGAACAAGCTTTAGAAGGGGTGAAAACTTAATCAAAAGCAACCCATTTTTTACCAAAATATAGCTATGATGTAGTATTAAGATATTGGATGACTTTTTCTCTGTTATTGGAAAATATGTGCATGTTTGATGATTTTGACTCTGCAAAGATACATAATTATGTATGATATATAATTACAATGGTACCTTGCATCCACTCCTGCCATTACATCATTCAGTAGAAGCCCTGAGAGTAGAGAAGCTTCCACCTTCTTGTTTCATTATGTCTACTTAGAACTGGCACATTGCACATGCCCTTGCATTGCCTGCAGTGTGACTGTTGGGCTCCATCCTAATATGATTACTTCAGAAAGAGATATTTTAAGTTATAGTTATTAAGAATTTTTCTTTTTAATGTAGATGTTGATAGTAAGTGTCTAGCTCTTTTAAAAAAATATACTTAATTTCTTCAAATTCAAAAAAATAAAATAGAATCCTTTTCCATGGAATCCAGGTGAAGAATAATTTCCAAATCTTACAGAATGTTATTTTTCTTTTAATAGGTTAATAAGAATGCTCTACACAAAAAACAGAGGAAATCCAAGCTGAGAAAACTCTTGAGAACAGATATTTTGAAGCTAGTCTAGGAAGTATAGGCTAAGAAAGCTGTAGCTGAAAGAATTTCAATGCAAATTCTTTCTAATATTTATAAAAGAAGAGCTGTTGAATCATGGATGATTCAAGACTACTAATGCAGTCTTTGAGAACGAATTTCTTATTAGTCAAATGACATCTGATAATTTTCAATGCAAGCTTCTAGGTCTCAAGTCAGTAGTGAATGAACAAATTCTTGTTTCTATGTCCATCTTTTGCTTGAACAGTTGAAATGGTCATCAAAAAAGCTGTGCTGGTGGCAGTAGTCATACAGGTGCCTAAGTCCATGCACTCGGAACAGACGTGACACCTCTAGTGTGTTTCATGCATGCGATAGGGTGGATGATGTGTTAAGTTTAAGCAGTTTCTGGCTGAAGTTCATATTTTAACTGGAAACGAGAAGCTACGTGTCCCTGGTGGTAGCCTCTGGTCTGTCTGGTCCTAAGCGATCCCTTCTGTGGGTTTTGGAAGGAATGTTATTTGTAAGCAGCTATTCAAGCAGCTCCTGCCAGATGACTGAAAGATGCAATTTTGAAGCTGCAGCCCAACAGGTCAGATAGACGTTGCAGGAGATGCAATTTCCTGTCTGTTTCCTACCCTCAGTGCAGCGGGTAGGAATTCAGAGGAATCCCCTTCTAGGTTTCAAGCAATAATTTAATGGACTCATGTTTTCAAGCTTGAAATTATCCAGTGGATGGTACTGTTAAAGAAACCAACATCTAGAGCAAGGGCATTATCAGTCTTAATAACAGTGTGGGGAGAAACTATTGTATATCTCAGTTTTTTATGCCAAAATTTGTGTGTAGAGATTTAAGTTATGCTTCAGTCTTGTGTAGGTATAGCCTATTCTGGAAAGGATAAGCCATCATTTCCAGAATATAAATATTTTTACAGTGCTGTTGAATCTTTTAAGGTCAGTACAATGGACAATTTTAATGGCTTTATCTTTGGGGGAGAGAGAGCGAGGTTACACACAGTTGGAGCCATGATTAATCCAGCTTCTGATGTACTAATGACAAAAGTTAGTTCTGCTTTGGTAATAAGGACTGGATGCCATACCTGACAAAATCAACTGGTTTAATTAGGTGGAAGAAGTTGGAAATGTGGAGTGCCTCGTTTAGATGTTCTGTATTTTAGGCTAAGATGTCTCAAACTATTATTTTAATCTGCTTGAAAGTTGAAAATAACCTTAGTGCGCAGGGCAAGGCAAGTAGAAACTTTATGCAACAGAACATTAATCATGTGGGTTTCATGGCCAGGTATGTCGTGTATTTAAATGGAAATTCAGTCTAACCTGTCACCATCAATCATTCTGTAAGCAGAATGAACCAACACTTCTTTATCTAGTCTTGAAGAATAACAATGATAAAGCTACACTGTGACTCAAGTGCCATGTGGTGGGGTTGCTTCTCATTTGGAATTGAACTGTATATATAGTTTAGTAGCGCTTAGGATCCAGAGCCTATATGTGGACTGTATTTTCCTGAGCCAGGATTCAGCGTCTTTCTTGTGGCTGTTCTTCAGTATAGGAAAGCATCCTGTGATGATATATAGTGTTTGAAGTGCAAGCAGGATTAGTTTTTTAAAGAAAATGACAACTGAAATGAGAAGAATTTTATTTGATTTTTTACCTGTATTTTTTTTTTTTTGTGAGTGAAAGCATAAATGTTTCATTCTAACACTGTTAAATAATTTTTTTCTTTTCTTTTGTAGGTTGTATTAGTCTTCGCTCTTAGTATTGGTGCTCTTGTAATATACTTCATAGATTCGTCAAAGTGAGTATTCTAATACTACTTTCCTTTCCCTCCTTTCCCATAGCAATTATAAATCTTTAAATTGTTCCATTCATCTGCTTCAACTCAGTGCTTTATCCTCATTGCCTGAGTATGAAGAACTTCATATTATTGTATAGTCTTTCAAAGTAATTTGGGTGGGGGGAAAAACCTCGTGTAAACTAGACTGAACTCAAGTCATGGATCTGCAGAAGTAGAGAGAGAAAAACAGGACTTCTGCAGATGGTTGCAAAATACTTTTTGTTTGTTTGTTTTTTAGTTCAGTATGCATAAGTAGATTTAAGACTAGAATAAGAAATGCAGGGGAAGAATATTTGGTAAAAAAATGCAGTTTGCAAAAGAAATAATTCTGTCTCGGAACACCTCTGAAAACAAACCAGAAAACCATGCTACGTGAAGCAGACAATATATGTATTATATCTAGCATACTGACTCAAATTTCCAGCTCCTGGGTTTGATAGATTACTCCCAAATGAAGGGTAGTCTATAAGAATCTGAGAAATGTATTTTTTTTTTTTTTTCTTTATTGCAACAGTTAATAGGATGCTGGGGCTGCTTCTTCCAAGCTAGTGTAGCTGTCTGGAACAGCAGTGGCTGTGTCATTTCACTTGTGACATCCATAGATATTGATGTCCAGGTGGACCAGCAAAATGGTTCTTGAAAACATGGACGTGAGCTCTGTCCTGTGTGAATTTGAAGCCGTGCTGCTTTTGTAGTTGAGGTGTCTCGAGTGTAACGTGTCTTGAAGTGGAGGTTTTCTTTGAGGAGAGGTATTTAGTACTGGAAAAAACTCATGTTCTACCTTGAGTCACCCTTGAAGGGAGGACAAATCTTCGCCCAAGGCCTGCTGCTGCTTAGCATAGTATACAGAGTTGTTCACGTTCACTTTGGCTGGGTTTTATTTAATATGTCACTACTGAAGCATATAAGGTGGTGCTTTTCTGAAGATCTCTATGAAAAACTTTAAAAGCATGATGACAACACTAGTCCATGCCCAACACGTCCAAGTCAAAGCAGTCAACTGAAGTGAAATCCATTTCAGTCTCAGACCACTGAAATCCCATGTATCTTTTTGTGGGGGAATTTTCTGCAGTGAAGCTCATTTAGCCTTTAATGGTTTTCAGGCACTGTACTCTGGAATACTTTGTTTTCCTTAAGCACAGCAAAACTGAGAGTGTTTTGGGGAGTGGGAGCAGCTTTCTGTAGGATGCTTAAACATGTGGTGGGCCACCTAATCTGTGTACTACTCGCACTTATTTGCAGCTCATTTAATGTGGATAGAAAAGCATTTTATTTGTAGGTTTTAATGGGTTTTCAGCCAACACTTAATCCTCTACTGCAGTTTACATTCAGCAACCTCAAGTCAATATACGACCACATACATTCTCTGTGTTTTTCATTCTCGCTCCCTCTACCTTTCTTTCCATAGACACTTTTTTAGCAAAAGACTTAAAATACAAAATAATTTTACTTTATCTAGTATTAGCAGCTGGCCTGATATCCAATATAGCAATGCAGAAAAAAAATGTGATGAAATGTCAGTCCTATTTATGGCCTCTAAACATGTGATTAGTGAAATTAATTCCCTGTATTTTTTAATGAAAACTTCACTTCCCTGTACATATAATGAAAAGCTCAAGTTAAATATCTGATACATCTGATACATAATACATTTTAGTTCATAGTTAGATTATAACTGATACTAAATTTCTAACTGGAATTAGGCTAATATACACTGTGAGAACTGTCAAAACAAATATATGAAATAGATTTATAGTATGAAAATGGGTCTTCATGTTTAGATTCTGCTCCTGTAAATAATGAGTAGATTAGTTATACAAATAAATGTGGGGATAACCATTTTTTTTAATAACATGCATCTTTACTAAAATGGGATTATTCTCATTTGTTGGCATTTTATGCATGCTTTATTCTCACTCTCTTGCTGCAAGTTAAAAAATGTACCACAGATTGCTGGAAGATCACATCTACTGCTTATTTCCCTAGTATATACTACACGTTTCTTTTCTTTTTTTTTTCTCTTTTTTTTCTTTTTTAGTCTGTGTATTTTGGAGGGACTTTTGTAGAAAAATCGAAGTAATCTGAGAGTAAATAAAAAAAAAAAAGACTGAGATATTACAAAAGCTTGATTAATTTTATCATGATCTGCAAATATACAGAAAAATGAATGCTTCTATGGGTCAGTTACCGAGAGTTAAGATGATACTAGTGGTATATTTGGTATATAGCAGTATGAATTGGTGGGTATGTTTTAGAATGATGGACTTTTCATTTTCAGAGGCTAGAATAAAACCTGTATTAAATTCTTTATCTTTTTGAAGAGCAACAGTTACTGTTTTTTTTTTGTTGTTTTTTTTTTTTTTTTTTTTTTGATGATGTATGTGAGAGAAATGGCATTTAGCTCTGAGTGGTGGTAGGAGTGGCCCTGAAAGATGAAAAACATGGATCTTCACATTCTTTTGGGCAGGTAGAAATGCAGCTTCCTCATCATAGTACCTTCAGCCTACCAATTAGTCCTATGTCTCAGCAGAACCCATTAGCTACTGTGTGTTTCCATAAAGCATTTCTGTACTAATTCTGGCTCAGACTTGGGGATCTGTGCACCACACTGAACTGCAAAATGTGAACACTGCTGTGATCAAGTGCTTCTGCATGAAGCTGAACTGACTTGTCCTAGTAAAAAGCAGGAAAAATCCCTGAAAATTTCAGACCAAAACATCAAGAGATTTCATTCTCAGTGGAAAAGAGGGAAAGCTTTTTGTTCTGGAGATTATAAGGATTATTCCAAAAATCTTCAGTAAAATTATTCTGTTGTTTACTCAGTGCCTTTACTTCTTACTTACAGCCACTTGAATCAGTATCTCCAGATATAATGTGTTGTGCATTTATTTAGCAGAGACAATTACTGTCTTGACATACCTAGCAATTAAAACTCTGGTAGGAAATGTTTCACTTAGTAATAAGGACTAGAATTCTTTCTTCCTTTCTTCCATTATTTGTGGAATTACATTCATAAAAAGGATTTTTCTTGGATACTGGGATTTTTAATACTGGAAATAGCAGCTAAATAATGAAAATTTGCCAAAAGATTCTATAAATATCACTCGCGTAATTATTTTACTCTTCAGGTGTAAAGAGTATGCAAATTGCTACATTTTTATTTTTAGACACTGTTTCACTTAAATTTCTATTTTCTGGTTTCAGTCTGAATAAAACCAGACTTTCAAATAATAAGGCATAAGAGACTACTTAAGATTTTTTTGATTAAGTGATCTACTTAAATCCAGAATGTCACCACAGATGATAATGGTGGTTCTTTTCCATTTTTTATTTCCTTTATGAATGTTATTCATCACTAGTTCTTTAAAGGAAGAAAAAAAAATGGAATCATCCCTAATTGCTAGGAGGAAAGCTTGATTCTGGGTCTGTATATCATTTAGGTGCTCCTGTAGAGTCTGCTGATAGAGCTGCAGTAGAATAGAGAGCCAGGCACGTGTCAGTACTTTGCCTTTTTCATGATCTTTTTTTTTTTTAAAAAGAAAGTTTGCACAACCCTCTTTCCTTCCCTGGCTCCGTTCTGTTTATCCTTCTGTTTGTAGTAGCTTTGTAACCAATGCATATGGAAGTACTTTTTTGAATTTTATTGACATCAGCATTAAGGATGAATTGCCTGTTTCCCTTTTCATTTGTCATCCTGACCTCTGCATACCACGCTGCGCTGCTGACTCTCATAAAGTAGAGAAAAATCCTTGCTTGCTGTGATGATCTTCAGGCACGATTAGTAAAAGCAGTAGCAGAGCTTCAATTAGGGCAAGCTGGTACCTCGGCTCCCGCTGTCTCTTTGGGGAGGGCAGCAGTGTGGGAGCAATTCGTGGCGTGGACACACGTTTCTCCCTCTGCGTCTGCCCTACTGACCTTGCTTTCTAATAACCAGTTATTGCAGCCCGGTCTCTTGGAATGTACATTGCTTTCGTTAAAATCTCAGGTCCACATGGGAATAATAAAGCTGATCTATGACAAGATGAAAATATAGAAGCCGCATAGCTTGCTTTATGTGTTTCACTTGCATGCTGGATTTTTTGGTTTCACTTTTTTTTGGTGATGTTTGTATTTTGGAAGGCCCCAGTGTAGCTGCTATTAAATAGCTAAATTTTCCCAATATTGTGTTGCATAATATACTTGATTAGAATAGGACATAAAAGTGCCATCTGGCAATGAGTGTAAAACAGCTGGATCTAAGAACAACAGTGGAATTGTGAATGGGGAGATTTATACACATAGATACACAAACATATCAATTCAAGCTGAGCCCAGAGGTTGTCTGCAACTGTTGCTTTCTTAATTAGACAGTTTTATTTCTTCTTATATAGGGAAAGCAGAAAAATTAAACCTATAGGCAATTCTGCTTTTTTTTTTTTTTAATATTCAGTTTCTCATTATGTATTTGAGAGAATCTCAGAAATATTTGTTGCTTATGCATGTAGGTCTGATACACAAGGAATCTAAATGCTGCCGAAATGTCAAGTTGCCATTAACCTTAGGAAAATGTATACTTTAAGAGAAATGCTTTTTTTCCCTATCATTCTTGCCTTGATATTTAAATTAAAAAAAAAAAAAAAAAAGTAAAAGCAAACACAAATAAGTTTAAATACTTTTTTTTCGGGAACTTGTTTAAAAAGTTCTGAAGCTTACATCTTTTATGACCTCATCTACAAATTCTTTTACTGATGCTGTGACAGTAGAGGGAACACGAAGATGTATGCTTTTAGCTACCACGAACCAAGGTTTGAATGATGCTGATGGTCAGTGAAAGCAGCTTGGCTTACTTGGGATTGTATTAATTGTGAATTAGTTCTTGGAGAGTTTGGGAAAATTAAGTTTACAACAGGATTTTAGTTGTTCAGATTAATGGTCCGTGGAGCTCTGTTCCAAGTTATGGTGTTTGCAGATAGTGTTCTTCAATAGGGAACCACAAAGTTAATATCAAACGTTAATCAAAGAATTTGGTAAGAAAAAAGAAAGTATCTTTAATTTGTTTCTTTTTTAATAAGAAAAAAAAAGTCTTCTGCTTAACTGTAGAGACTGACTGCTACATTATCCATTCTTCTCCTGAGTTTTATTAAATATAGAAAAAAAACCAATATGTGAAGAGTTAGTAGAAAGTACACTGTCATTGAGTGACACATTAATTGAATTTTTGTCTACTGTCCTACATATGAAATATTTGTAGAAAGGATTGTCTTTTCCTTTCGGAATAGATTTTTCTTGAGTCCAATCTCATGTGGTGCCTTTCAGGGCAGATCTTTGGCCTCATCTTTATTATTCAGTGTAAAGCAAAGCCTTTTTAGCTACTTGCTTACTAGCAATGTTAGCTGGAAATCAAGCTGTTGAAGATGCTATACTAGAATGTACTTATAGCAATGGAAAAACTAAATATCTGGTTTCCTGTTGTTTAGAGAGCATTTTGCCAGTGTATGGGACTAACTTTAGGGAGAATGCATTGGAAATATTCTATTTGAGAGATTTCCTGTGTGACTGTTCAAGGAGAAAAAAGTGTCATTAGCAAAGCCACTGTGTTCTCTTGGAATGGTCTGCTAGCTAAATTACTTCTTTCCTCTGTGGCAGTTTATTTCGTATCTTCCTGAACTCAGTTACCATGTGGGAATATCTGAGGATAAATTGCATTCGTGCGGCATATTTGGCTATGCCATGTGTTTGCTACATTTGCCATCTTGTCTTGTGAAAGATAATTGGTTAAAACGTGCTATATAAATCCTACAAGCCTGATGAGGATTATTTATTTAAATGTAGTACAAATACAGCCCCCTCACTGCTCAGGAAAATTCACATTTTTGTTGTTTATTTCTTTAGACTGTAATACCCATTTTCAAGATGTGTCTGAGAGCATGCAGTTTAACCAGGCAGATGAGTAAGTCTGTGTCAAATGCTTTGAGATATCAATTTCCTAATTCCACTACAGATCATTCAATTTTTTCCACACTACCCACATCTGTTTGTAGAACATTGGTGACTTCTTCTCACTTTGATAGTTCTAGTAAAAAAGCAATTGAAATTTCAATTGTAAATCAGGCAATATCAAGCAGTTGTATCTGATTTTCAAGTGGGAAACTCAGCGTTCTGGCATGACTTGCAAGAAAATCAACATACGTCTAAAATGCCTAATAATGCATTTTTCTCAGTAGAGAAAGACACTGAAAATTTCATCATATTCTGTGATTTCCAAAATATTCTAATAAATTTTATTCTGAGCTTAAGGTGACAGCTTGGTTCACTTCATGCATGGTTCACAAATTTTTAGAATGTAATTTTCTTTTGCAGATATATCTTGCAGTTTTAAGAGGATGCTGTTTTCCACTCCAGTAACTAGCTTTAGAGCCATGCACAACCATTTTGCTCAGGACATCTGCAGCTCAGGTTCCTTTGTTCTTGAAGCATTTTAGGTGCTTACAGACACTGTGTGGCATTTCAGTCTTCATATATGAGCATTTAAGAAAGGCTTGAATTATAGAAACTTTGTGCCTCCTCGGCCTATTTATAGTAAATTTTTATTTTATGCAAAATGTATTGTGCTCATAAAACTCTTAACTTACTGCATTAATTATCCCACACTAAATACTCCTTGCAACAATTTTTCATACTTTTAAGTGTACACTACTGTTTGTTTGTTTTTGTGGTGCATGAGTAGAGAAGAAGAAGCTGTCTTTATTTTCTGGGATCTGGTTCAAGAAAATGTTATTGTATGATATCTACCATAGCTCAAATTGCTAAAATTACCATCATCTGTATCCTGGCAAGTAAATTGAAAAGTATTACTCTCCACCTAATGAGAATTCTTGGGAAATAATACAGATGCTCTCATGTAGATTGTCCAAATAGCCCATGATACCCTGCAGCCAGTCTCCTTGTCAATTTTCATTATTGTTATTACTCTTCTCTATTTGGTTAATACTGCAGCAACTCTTGGCACTTGCTTTAAGCTGAAGAAAAAAAATCTGTGCCATGCTGAAGTAAATCTGTTGGATTTGTTGTGCCCTCCTCTTCTCAAGAAAAAACAGGAAAAACAAAAAGTTAATTTCTTAAATCACTGCTCCATTTTAACTGCTCTATAGTCTGAGTGATAGATATTTTTTGATCTGGATGTAAAAAAATTTTGTCAAGTATGTAAATGAAGATCTATTGAGTCATTACTTTCAGATCACTTAGTCTTTACTGTTATTTCATGCACATCTCTAAAGATTGATTAAGACTCATTAACCACGCTGATCTCCCTGCTGACTTTCTCTCTACTGTTTTTGTGATATATAAATGTGCGTACACTGTTGCTGGGTTAGTTGAAAAGTCTGGTCATTCAGGGCTATGAACTACTTTTCTGTGGCATTTTTCAGAGTGTTTCATTGGCAATTGTGCGTAGCTGGGGATCAGGGGTCATTACTGCTTTTTCAGTGGGATGCTGTGACTGAAGTGGGTACCTGGTGCAGTGCATGGCCTCTGCAGGCTGCTCAGTACCAGAAAGATGCAAAGCCCTTGAAAGCCCCTTGTAGGTGTAGATGGTGTTAACCATGTATACCTGGCACCAACTGATCGCTATATTGCAGAATAAAAAGGCAGAATGTGGAGAGGAAACAAAAGGAAAATGATATTCTGTACTTTTTGTTATTGAGTACTTAGCTGCCCAGGTGAAAGGCAGAATCATGTTATATGGAGTACTGTATGTATACAAAAAGAGCACAAATGTCTGGGAGTTTCTGAAAATTCAATAATGGGAGCTTTTAAAATCTCTTAAACGATATGAATTGGGGTATAGGAAATGGCAGAAGAAGCTTCAAGGGCAGATGCACAATTATTTGTGTGAACTCAGGTAGTATGTGGCAAGGTGCATTTTTCTCTTCAATGAGAGATTCTTTTTTTCTCTGATGATTCTTTTTTTAGAAATAGATATGATTGTATGAATTTCCTGGGATTCTTAGTGGAAATCTGTCTCCGCTACAGCAAGCAGTGGTTGTAGGTGTTGAGTGTGATTCAAGGTGTACAGGTGGAATTTAGGCGCAGATTTTCTGAGCTGTCCTCTTAGATTGATATTGGTATTTTTTTCTCAGACATGCTTATTCAAAGACCTTGGATAAATTATACATGGATTACACTTGGAAATCACTACCTGAGTAACCTTTCTATTCTATGTATGGGTAGAGAAAGATTATAAAAATTCATTATAAATTATTCTGGAAATGTTTTACTAGATTATTATTAAAAATAGAGATAGATCTTCTATATGCATTTTTCTTGCTGATGAATCAACATTAGATTACAATGTTTTTTACTTAGTTCTACATAATCACTGGGTAGGCAATCTGCAAATATCCTTTTTTTTTTTTTAGTCAAAACAATACAATGAAATCATGGCTAATCAGTGACAGTAGGTTGTGCTTGCTCAGTTGTCTTTATAAATTACATATCATTGTTCAAAATGAGTAAATGAGATATATTTTAGATAGATTTGGGATAAAACAGCCCCTAAATTGCGTCCTGCTGTATTAGTTGACAAAGTGAGAGATTTGGAAAATAATAGTTATTATTTCTTTTCTCTCTAACTACATTTTTTTAATCCCATAATTCTGATGATAGGATAAATTGTTAGGCTTTATAAAATATTGAAATATGGCTGACATTTCTGAAATATAACACGAAATGGGATTCCATGGTGATGGTATAGCATCAAATAAACAAAAGAAAGCAGTAATTCAGTTATTGAATTTGTGATATAAAATGCACGTTTGTTAGGTAGATACTGTTCTGGAAATATGCAGTTATCATTTGGTTTGTTTTGCATATTTTATTGATCATTTCATATTTCAACAAGTAACTTTAGCTGTCTTGGTTTAGAACCATGGAGTGGTTGAAGCTGGAGAGGGACCTCTGTAGATGGTCCGCTCAAAGCGGGATCACCTACAGCAGGTTACTCAATACCGTGTCCATACTAGGACAGACTCCATTGCCCCACTGGGCAACCTGTTCTAGTGTTCAACTGTCCTTACAATGAAGAGAAAAAAAAAATCTCTCTTCATATGAGAAATGTTCTGATCCTAATCATTCTTGTGGTCCTTTGTTGGACTTGCTTGCAGTAGTTCCATGCCCCTCTTGTATAGGGGAAGTTGGTGCTGGACCCAGCATCGCAGGTCTGTCTCATCAGTACTGGGTAAGGTGGGATCTGCTGGCAACACTGCTGGGCTTAATGAAGCCCTGGGGAGTGCTGTCCTCTGCGGCACGTTACCAGCTCATGGTATTGTCCACAAGGACGCTCTGGTCCCTTTCTCCAAACCTGCTTTCCAGCTGCACCCCAATGCGTGCTAAGTGATGACCGAGTTTCAAGCCTGCATTATTTTGTTATTCCAGAAATAGTTAGTTAATTTTGAATAAGTAGACTTTATATGTACAGTGATATTTAGTGACTTTATTTGCATGAATACTTTGCCAGATAGGGCTCTTGTGTAAATACGTGTCACTTGATTTAATAGTGTTTATACCGAAAATAGCAAGTTTAAGAGTTTGTTCTTCATAACGTTAGGTCCTCATTTTTCATGAGCAAATTCTTGTACCCTTTAAAGTTGCAGTCTGTTAGAATATAAGCTGGACAAATGAAAGCATCGTGTTTCAAGAATCAGATCCAATTTTTTTTTTTTTTGAGCTAGATGGAATTTGCTAATGGGTTTTGAAGCACTTTTCCATTAGTTTTGCTTTATCACTCACATGGAATAGTCTGAAATTTGGTTTGGATATGGAAAAACATCTGCATCACAGGCTTTGGCAGGTTGGTGTGACATGTTGCTCTGTAGTTCACTGCTTGAAGAAGAATGAAAGAAATTTGTCTCTAAATTAGGTGTTGCCTAGTCTAAAACCTGTTAGCTACATATGCACATTATAAGACTGAGTTTCAGAGGGGTCAGATGTTTATACTGAAAATGTTGCTTCATTATTTTTGTGGGAAGAATGAAAAGATCATTTATATCAGTACAGTTTCTAGTCTAACACCAGTAGGATGTCTAAATCCTTTGTAAGACCTCAGAACACATTTGGTTTTCTACAGTGTCCTTTGAGTAATATGTAGACAGACATCAAAAAAAAAAAAAATGTAGACAAAAGGCAAGAGTGATTAAAAGTTTAGAAAACTTCTTGTGTTGGGTAAGTTAATGTAGTGAGGAGCAGTTGTTTGAAAAGGATTTATTCATCCTGGGGAAGAAAAAAGCCCTCCATCCTGGGATGGAGAGACAGCAGACATAACAGATTTTGGGACTGTGTAAACAGAAGCAAAACCAACATGTTCTCCATAGTGTATACTCTGTTAATCTATGACTGTGACGATTTAGTTTGGCCAAGGAAGTTCAATAGTTGTGACAGTGGCAAAGAAAACCTATGATGGATGTGGAATTTGCTGTAAAAGCAGTTTTCAGGAAAAGATGATAAAGTAACTGTTAGCTCAGTTCTATGCTTAGTTTTATGCATTGGTGATTCTGTGGCTGGTAGGAAATGAGACTGGGTTTACAGGATTTACTGTTATCTCTTCCCTTTTTTTTTTGATTTTATAATTTAGTAATAATTTGCAGCTGGGGTCAATGCTCAGAAACTAAATTTCCCATCCATTTTATTCTCATTTTATCTACCTAGTTTCCATTCACATAGGTAGGCAGTAGTTTGGACTCTTAGACTAAATTAATCTCCTCCCACTTTTACACACTGATTAATTGGGTTTGATATGGTAGAGAGGGTTTCCTGATACTGATACCCCGATACCTTCCTGATGCCCTTTCCTCACTTTTTTTCCCCTTCCTCTGCCCGCATCAGCCTTTCTTGAGCGTTCAATGTTTTTTATTCCCTTTGATCTTACTAAAATTCAGTCCTGAGAGCCAGTACAGATATGCTAATTTTTTTCATTTTTCCTTCTCCACTTCAATTATTCTCTTTATTGTTCTCTCTCTCTCAATATGATATATTTTTTCTGTCAAAAGAAAGTGGAGTTCAGAAATGCTCTTCTCCCTCCCCCCCTCCATATAATAATTTTTACAAATATATCTTAAAATTTTAATGTCTAAGCACAGATTGAGATTTAGGGGCTTATTGTCTCTTTTCTCCTGACACATTGTGCTGACATACCTACTTGCCCAGAAGATCCATCATTCCAGCACCTAATAATAAAACAAGATAAGTATATCTCGAAGCTCCTCAGTGATGCTACAAATGCTTTAGTGTATAATACCTGGTAACATCCAACACAAAATATCTTCCTAGTGTTGTGAAAGGGTCATTTAAATATTCTGTTTGACTGACAAAGATCTTGACTTTGATAACTTTCAGTTCCACAGCTCTGAAAAATATAATGAACCAGTGGCCAGATTAGAATTTCAGTGTTTTCATCTTTTGCCTGAAAAGCATGAAAGCTGGGTTGCAGTAGTATTTCTGAATGGTAGAAAATCCCTAAGAATACTTGGAACATGTTTAGAAATTTTTCAAAATTTCTTGTCTCCATTTCTTATTTCAAGCTTTTGTTTATGGACACCCTTCAAGTCTTCTTAAGTCTGTGATCCTGGTTGCAAGCAAACATGAAGTATGCCTATATCGATTGAAAAAACAAAACCAAAGAGGGAAAAGCTGTTGTGAACTTGCATATTAGTGGACCCTGAGCTTCAAAAGAAGCAGGGCCACTTCTTCCAGCTGATTTGAGCAAATGTGCTACAGCTCTGTAGTTACAGCTCTCTGATATTCCATAGGCATCTGTGGAGAGCCTGCAAGCTCATTGCTTGTGGGTCCCTTTCCACAGTGATATTTCTTCTGTCCTAATCGCAGTATATTGGGTCACAGCAGGACTCTGCCCAGTCTTGCAGTGAAGGATTACTGAGAATTCAGTTGATTCGTCCATGGTCTTTTTCCCTTTTCAGATAAATGTGAAGCAAAGCCTTTTCCCCTCATTTTTTCTGTAAAAGTCTTGCGCAAAGTAACATGACTGAGCAGTCTGAGATGTTGAGATGAAACGAGGACCATTTGTTGAATCCAAGCCTGCAGAGGGGCAAGGGTATCTGTAGGTTTTCCAACTTAGAAAAAAAATAATTTTTGCTTAAAAGAAAATACTCTTGATTTGAAAAGTCAACCTTTAACACTCTCACCTTTTGTAATACATTTCATGGATAAACTCAGGGACACTCACAAATTTTGGAAATGTATCTCAGCACAAGGGAGAAGTGTCTCCCTTTCTGGCACAGAGCTATCAAAGCACTCTTTGTAATGTCCTGATCTACAGGTCACGGCCACAATAATTCAAATAAGAATTTGGTCTTTTAGTAGAGCGATGAGTTAAGGATGAAATTTTATTTATTTTAATCCAGAGGCTGCATGTAGCTGCACTGGAATGCTGCTATTCAAAAATGGCACTTTAGCAGTTCTTAGCTCATCTGAAAATTAATAACAATATGAACAAATTTAGTACCATTGGACTTTCAAAAAGCACTTGTATCATTATTTGTAGCAGAAACTTTGTTTAGCTGCTCAGTAGAAAATACACCAGAAAATTTTTGCTTTGCTTAACAGTATGGCAAGTGAGTTCTGTCTTCTCAACATCAATGACGTTTATAGCAGGAAAGTGGTTCTGGAACTGTTTTTAAGAGGTAGATTTAGCAGATTTTTTTTTTTTTTTTTTACAGACCATTATACTTTATCTTCCTGCATTTCTCCATTGGAATAGGTTTGAGAGACATGCAAAGGAAATTAGAGAAATTATAGCAAAGAAAGCTAAAATAATCAGTGAATTTTCTCCATTTCCTCATAAGGTTGTACATCTATGTAATCATCTGCTTTTGAGGGGTCACATTTTTACTTTGAGTCAACTGTATTTCTTTCTCCAAATAATTAATTTGATCTAGATTTCTATTACACACATTATGCAGAATATTTGAGCTTTGCAAACAGCTAGGGGAAGAAAAAAAAGAAAAAAAACAAGAAAAGAAAAGAAGTGGCTTCACAAACACCATAGGAGAATTTGTCATTCACTTTATGTGCTGACAATTTTTCCCAAAGGTGCCTCTTGATAAAGACACTGGAATTGGCTGGTATTCGACATCCCCGTGTGCCAATTTTTTTATTTTTCTGTCTGTGAACTGCTGCTGCTCTTGTTAATCGAGAAATAAAACCCCATCACCCTGTTTACACCGTAGTGAAAAGGGACAGAAAATAGACCTCTCCTTCTAGTTGATTCTTGGTTTATGTTCACAGCTTCTGATTTCGTTTTGGGGAGCCTGACTGTCCCTGTCTTCTCTAGTTCCCTTTCCTCAATTTCAGGATCTTGTAGCTACACTTGTGCAAGAGCAAGGAAGTCTTTTGCATGCGTTAATTCCCCTGATGGCCCTGATGTCTAGAAGACAATATTTTAAACTTTTAAAATATGTTTTAAGTTCTAAAGTTTTTCCTCTGCTGCCCTGCTTACATAAATTTTGCTTTAATTTTGATACCATTAGTAACATAAGAAATACAGGGAGGGAAGGGAAGACATTTAACTGCAGTTTAGATTCCAGTAGCTTTCACTGAGAACAGACTCCTCTGAAGATCTGCCACAACATGTTAATTTTCTGCTCTAGGCAATAATTTGGGGGTCATCTTATGTAGCGAAAATACACGGATCAGATTTGCTGCTTCTCTCCTTTTAGGAACTCATACAGTGCAGTTTGTGTTTCTAGTGTTTCTGTGGAAACACATTCTTAAATTACGTTTCACATTCTTTAAAAAAAGCATACCAGTATACTGTAATTCATATACAGGTTCCAATCTTTTTATACATCTCATGTTTTTCCTCTTTTCAAATGAATTCCTGCATTTTTCTGTTTCATCCTAAAGCATCTGACAGTGCATCTGCAAAGAGGCAGTCCATGCTTTTTTTTTTTTTTTTTCTCCCTGTGGACAGATTAGTTATGCACAGTGAATTAACAGCATTCTTCCTTACCACTGGTCAAGTTTACAGATCTGTCTAATGTAAACACGGAGATGATTCAGACCAGGTTTTTAAAAGACCAGATACCATTTTCAAAGAAATATTGCACAATGTATCTGTTGTGAAGACACGTCTTGCACAGAGCACTGCGTCTCAGAGCTGCGCTGACCATATAATCAGCGCGAGCCGGGGATACGAATAAAGATGTGACCTCTTTTTCTTTGTTTTCTGCACTTTATCCTGACAGCTTGACAAATTGTAGCTTTTGGGACACCCCAGTAGTTGATGAGTCATTTACGGTTAAAAATAGAATTCCTTGCAGCAAGGACACCCATTCCGCTTTTGACGCATGTGTCGCTTCTGACAGAGTCACAGGGCCAACTCTGCCATGTTAATTAAGCAAGTGGAAGTAAAGGCTCTTTCTTCAGTAAATACCAGAGCTGGGACCTGACAACACTGGAAAAAGAAAAGGGAAATCCCATGCATGCGAATGCAAATGCTTTCACGCGGAACAAATCTCTGGCACATGGGTTGGCTTTTAACCTGTGAAATGCTATTTTCAGTTCACTCGGTGCGCGTACATCTAGAACTGTAAATTTAACTGTTCTCAGTAGTCCTCAGGAACCAGTTACATATCTGCGCGTTTGAAATCTAGGTAGCATTTTTGTGTAAAATGTGTTATATAAGAGCTTTTTTATGGTTTTGCTGTGTGATAGCACACGTTTTGTCCGCACTTAAAACGCCCAAGCAGCCTTTCCTACTGCCCAGAGCTGATTTCCCAGTCTCGTGGTTGTTTAATAGCTCAAGTGATAAAACTTACTTCTATATTTATTCAAGGCTCACACTGATCTGTATCTTTTATTTTCTTTCTCCCCTTGTATGTTGCAGGATTTTCAAATTAATGAACAACAATTTGCAGTGATCAAATGGTTAGCTGTATTCAGGATAGCATGAAAGTACACTATGTAAACCTCATTGAGACAAGGGCATAAAATAGGTGATTATGTCCATCTGTAGATATTTTAATTTTAAATTATCCACTTGTTACTCTGCCATCTATCTTGCATGATGTAACACCCATACAGCTTTTCTTATTCTTCTTGTACCTCATGCAGTTACAGAGAGTAGGATAAATAATGTTCTTGAGCAAAATTATCAGCTTCTAACATACGTATGCATCTTGTATGGGTCAGAATTATTTGGCCTCAGAAATGAGAGAGGATCAGGCTCTTCTTTAGAACATTTTGACAGTATATTTATAATAGCTCTTGCACAACACTTTTTTATTGGTGGTGGAGGTTTTTTCTTATGAAATCTGCACCTCAATAAACATTGTAAACATAGAGTATTTTGTGCAAGGTGGTTTGTTAAATTCAGAAAATAATTCTTAAAATTGAGAAACTTGCAGAAGCTGCTAGAAACAATGCACATACCCAAAGGATTTGCTAAGCAATTGAAGTTTAATATTCTGCTTGTAAGATGTAAAATGGTATTTCACACACAGTTTGTGTTCTTGTTACCCTTTTGAATTTAATATTTACTCAAAACAAAGATTGTTTCTCTTAGCACATGTCATTAATTAAATCTCTATTACTTCTTCTCTATAGAAAACTAATGTTTTTTTCAATAATGTTTAAAAAGGCTAATATTTTCTTGCCTATATAAAGTATGGTTTTGATACTTGTCTTATTAAATATAAGGCCTGTTGAGTAAAGGGCCACTTCTATATCTGAACTAAATATTAGTGAAAACACCCTTAAATAATTTGGAGGAAAAAAAAACAGATTAGTATTTAAGTCAACAATTAGGATATAAGTATTAACTGTAAATTCATGTAATTTCACCTAAGGCATAAAGATAAAAATTTCACCTAAGGCATATATATGTGTGTGCGTGTGTGTGTGTGTATATATATATACACACACGCACACACATATATATGCCTTAGGTGAAATTTTTAT
>VZSG01000167.1:13970-27846 GCA_013398315.1 Nothoprocta pentlandii | reverse complement strand
TTTTTTTTTTTTTTTTTTTTTTTTTTTTTTTTTTTTTTTTTTTTAAGAGTTATGGAACTTTATTGATTTCAATCTCAAAAACAATTAATGCAAACATTTGAGATGTGTTAAGATGTTACAGCAAATATTGCATATGCAGTATCTAGTACTATATAGTTGCAGAAAATGTTACGTTACAGAGGAATGATGGTATGGTAGAAGGGACTCGCAAAGGTCTTTCTGATCTCCTTCTTAAAGAACATCTCATTGAGAGAAATGGCTGTGACTTAAACATGCATTTTTTTCTGGACTTGAGGTGTTTACTGCTGCCACATGCTGCAGTGTTTTCCCCTTTTTCCCCTTGCATCAGGTTGCATTTTGGATTTCCTTCACAAAAATAGGAGTTTGGATGTATTTTTATAGGATATTTTTCCTCTTATACTTCTTCCTGATCCTTCTCTGCTCTGTGCCACGTGTGCCACAAGCTTTAGAAACGCGTTAACTATTGACCCTGATTATCCAAAGTTTCTTGATTTCTAGGAAGTGAGTAGCTGCTACCTTTTTCCTATAGAGAAGCAATGGAGTTAAAATTTCCAGTGTTCAGCTATGTCTGGCATATGTTACCTAATGTAAAATTAATCAGATTATTAAGTAAACTACAGCAGATTGATTGTACAGTGTAATTTATATGAATGAGGTATGTAGCAGAATAGAGTGAATAATCTCATGAGAAACATATCTGTCCCAAACATATCTGTTACTTATATGGTCACCTATAGCTTTCACATTTTATTTACAGACATAATATCAATAGCAATGGTGAATTGATAGCTGGCAAATGCTCGTGGCAGCATCCACAAGTTTTTCCGTGAAAACATGATAATGAACTGTTTGCAACAATTATCTCAGATATCTTACACTGACAATTTGTTATTTGAAATTAAAAATTTAATCACATCTGCTAGAATGACTTAAGGGAATCTTAACCACACTCAATTTTTCATGGCTGATCTTGCAGAGATATGAAACTCAGTCTTTTTCTGGTTTCAACCTAGAAGACCTATTCATGCCTTAATAACTAGCACATAAACCATGTGCTATTTTTAATGTGGTTTTATTATGCTCAAAAAAAATCATGCTGTGTGCCTCATCAGATTTCTACTGAATATTTTTCCGCTATGTGCTTAAGTCTGTAAGTCTAATGTGCAATAATTCCCTCTGTACAGATAGTATCTTGTTCATATTGCAAAGAAAATATAAGAAATTTCTAATATTTAACTAAGACTAAAGACACGTACTTCATGATCCCCATTGCCTGTAGGTTGATACATTTTCAATGATTCAAATGCTTAAAAGCAGTTTGGTTTGATTCACTCTTTATATCCTTATGATGCTAGATGGAGACTCATAGCGCCTCAAGAGAGGCCATAGCAGTTGGGATTCACTCCAAAGCTGGGACAGATGCTGTTTACACATCTGTCTCTCCCAAGAGGTGCTTCTGTGGGAACTTGCATTTAAGTTGTAGTCACGATGGCAGAGACCCTCCTTGGCCCTGAGGGAGCGAGCAGCCTACGCCAGCTCCTCATGGACTTGGCCGCCTCTGCCCCAGCCTGTTGCACTTTGCTGTTGTGCCTCTGACAGCTGGATCCAGATGTGCTGCCACATCACTTGCCCTTGGCCTGACCTGTGTGTAAGGAATGCTAAAGGTCACTGCCTTGTCCTTCATTTTGACAAAACCACATCCATCTTTGCGGATCTTGGAGATCTTCTGTGGGATAGGATCAGGTCAATTCTTCTAGATGACATGAAAAATGTTTGATTTTCTACTTTATCTGGCTACTAAAAATAGAGCTTTAGTAATACTGAATTTTCAAGTAATAGTGGAAAGGGTAGAAGTCTCTTTCTAAGAGTCTAAAATGAGCTTTGAGTTCCAGTAACAGGAATCCTCCTGTGAACGTTATTGCGACTCAGGCTGCACCATGAGGCACCCTGTGGCCAATGAGCCATCCCCCACTGGATAGGAGTCCCGTTCTGGCATCAGGTTCAGGACAGGTGTCGTTGATCCCAGCAGCATGTTGCTGCTCTGGATTGGTGTTTTATTGCAAAAAGCCAAACAGCAGAAGTTTTACAATGTGTATTTTATATATAGCAATCAGAAATCTCATAGCAATTTAATTTCTTTTTTGAGGCTGTCTTTTGCATGTCTCTTTTGGGCTGTCTTATTTTTGTTTCAAGGGACAAAGAGACCCTTGATAATACTAGCATTGAGCTAAGTAATCAGTGATGAAATTTATCATCACATCAATATAATCATATCAAAATTGCTGTTTGCAGGGGAAGCTGAATAATCATTGCATTATTTGCTGAACCCTACGTAATATCCTTAAGTGATATCCCTTGAATTATTTTTCTTATAGCTTTATAGAGCTCATAACTTTTGCAGTGAAGTTTCTTCTCTTGTCACTGGATTGGTTCACAGTTGCCTATGCAAAAGAGGTAAAAAGATGCTATTTAACAAAGGCTGGCTTCCTAGGATATTGGACAAATTGAATTGGTTAGGCCAACTCAGAGCACTTCAGTGGGTCCCAAAAGTGTAGCACTCATTTAACTCAACAGCATTTTCCTAGATCTTTTTTTGCATGAAAAAAATTCCCACTCAATTTACTTCTAAACTGTGGCAAATTAGCACTAAAAACACCAAAATATTTTGACGTTATCTGAGCTTTGAGGTTGCTCCATTTCCTTCTGAAGCACAGTTTATGTAGTCAGAATTGCACTATGATAAATTCTGCAGTAAATTATGTATTTAATTTAAAAAAAGACTATAAAGACTTGGCAGAGTCATCTTCTAGTTTCTTGAAAGAATCTTTTAGTCTTCTAGATCTTCTAGTAAGAAATTTCTTTCTTAAAAGAAAGAATCTTATAGTTTTTCTCTACCTAGAGACATCACTCTAGGCAGGTCTACTTCATGAAGGATATCATGGCAAGTATATGCAGAAAAATACTTTGTGTTTCTTGTACTTGCTCATAGGTAGCCTTCGTAGCTCTCAACCACGATTTTTCAAAAGTTAGATAAATTGTCAGGTCTTGGTAAGATTTTAGGACAAGATATCAAGAGACTTGCAAAGTGTATTGGTAGACTTATTGCTGAGGTAACTCTATTGTTGATGAAATCCTATATGGGAGGTATGAGTTCATCTTTTGGAGGTGAAGGGGGCTAGGGCTGTACATACTGGCTGCAGATCAACTTGATTGACTAAAGACAATGAACAGAGAGAGGTGGAAAGATAAGGAGTGATCCTTCTCGTTAGACACTATTCATGTTTGATATCCGGGTGTACTTCTGCATGAACTTCCTCCTCTTTTGGCAAGTGAAAAAGTTTTGATGCCAAGTCTAAAATGCCTAATGAGATTTTGGAGCTCTCAGATGATTCCATGGCACAAGTCCTTTTTGGAAGGATGAAGATGGGAAGAAGAGAAGTAGCCATAGAGCTGTGGGGGGGGTACATGCTTTACTGGGCTGTGGTTTAGCTATCTAACACTGTTTGTTAGGTTAAAGTAAGCCTAGTAGTTTATCTTAAAAGTTCTATCATTTTACATGTGCATTTTCGAGCATTTTATTATTTCAGTGGAGAATTTGCTCATGTCCTATCAGTAATAAGAACTTGTGCTTACAGTGAAGAGATTAAGTAGGCCTGAAAGAGACTGGGGAGCCAGCAACGAGACAAAATAGAAACTCAAATAGAGGCCTGGTTTTCCTCCATTATTCTGATATGATTTCTTGATCAGATATTGGCAGATGAAGTATCCAGTGTCAGTATTATGCAGGCCAAAATTTTTTAAGGCTTATATAGATTTATACTATATAGGATTATATAAAATATATAGACTGTCACTGGAAAGGTAACATCAATGTTTTTCATTTTCAACCTGTGATTGGTATTACAGGGGTGGGGGGGGGAACACAAGACTTGTGTTTCATTTGCTTGATCATGAGTATTTGCTCATATATAAGATGCAAAACTTACATATAAGATAAAACTGAGCTACTTGAAGCTCCAAAAATATTGGACATTGAAGGCTAGGATCAGATGCCTATTGTCAATTTTCTTTCCCTAAATTTTCTCAGTTCTAGGGGACCATATCACATGTGCATCTTTTTTTTTTAATTGCAATTTGATTCTTGAGTTTACAGTGCACTGACAGACAGTTATACAAGACTTCTCCTTCTAAGATGATTTTAGACTGTTTAGAATCATAAGTGAAATGTCTGCACGATGTGCCTAATTCTTGCTTTTATTCTCACTATCTCTTTGGACAATGTAGTGTTAGTTTTTCCCACTTGCCAACTGCAATGAAACAGTGCCCACTCTAAGAGGCTAATCTTTCTAGATGACCCTCTCTTTAGATCTTTAGAAGTAATTCAATTAAAATATTATTTTTCTTTAATAAAAACTTTTTTTAATACTGTACTGAAATATTTGTGTAAGATGAATGACCCCCAGTGGTCATGTTGCAGATTGCCTCTTGTCAGTTGACACTTTCCTTCATAAAAGTGGTAGAAATGGAAGTATTTTGGAAGAACCATCCTTTGTAAATTATTTTGATAAGAAATTGCTTTCACTGTGAACTTGCAATAGGTCTGTTCTCAGATATGTATTAGTTAAGAATTAGATATGTAGCAGTTCAGAAGACTAATGCATATGGAAGATAGAGGTAAACAGATATATTTATACTTTGTTTACGTATGATTTATGTGTACAAAACAAAAAGCTGCGTTCATGTTTGTTGAAGTGTTTCACAGTTACACGTCTGTCTTTTTGTTGAAATCCAGGTTCACTAAAGTTGCTTTTAAAGCCAAATGAAATGGCACTAGTAATAGGCAAGTGATTTTGATGTCTCATCATCATAATGCAGTGTTATCATTTAATATTGTAAAACAATACTCTATTAGTTATCTAGATGAATTCACAGACAGACCACCAAAAAGTCTATCAGGAAGCATTCTCTGAAGTGACAGAAAAGGAACATTTTATGGTTCTAGTTTTATCCAAATCAATAGGAATTATATTGGCAGCTTGGAGGATCAGACGCTATATACTGATATAAAATGCTAAGATTTTTTCCCCTAGAGAAGGTTCATTTAATAGACTTTTAATATCATATACATCTTGCTGACTAAAGTATCGATAACCAAAATGCAAAATATATACTCATGTTTCTGTTATTTTTCCATAAAGGATAGCCATTAAAGTAAGCTTTTCAATTTATAGTAGAGATGTTCTTTCATGTTTCTCTTCTTTTTCAGATGGGTGTACATGAGTTCTCTAGATAACCACTCAATACAAAATAAAGACAGTTCATAGCTATTCTCAGCTGTAAATCAGATTTGTAACAGTAAAGCTGGGTATTTTATTATATGTTTTTTTCTAGTCTAACAATTAGGTATCCAACTCTTTGGCTTCCAAATGAATTTAGCTGCATCTGCTTCTTGTTATGTGGATAAATACACATGCATGTGAGTGTCAAAGGATATTTTTTTCACTTATGTTTATTTAGAAGTTCTAGTCTTAATCTTTAGAAAGTAAAAAGTTTCACTTAAGGTAAGCCTAAATCAAAGGCAGAAGGAAGAATAAAATTCTTCAGGGTGATACTTTACCCTCCTTTTTCAGGTATTAATGAGCCATCTGCACTGAATTTCAATTCACTTCAATACTGGAGGTAGCAGTAAGAAAGATCTGCTGTTTAGAAGCATAATTTTAAGCAACAGAAGATAAGATTCTGTAGCAGCAAACCCAGGCTGTTTTTGATAAAAATGGAAGTGTCATTCATTGCTGCATTTTGCACACTGTCCTTAGGCTGCTTACTCCCACTCACACCAGCTGCCAGATCTCTTCCAGCCCCCACTAAGGGTCTGCTGTAGGTTTTCACATCAAATGCGGATAGAATACATTTAATCTGCGCATTTATCTGATTCAGGAGAGTGGCACCTGACAGGAGAGACCACCTGAACTGGTGGAGTCTGAAATAGATCCCAGCAGACATGAGGAGGGAATTGTGGCGTGACTGTGAAGCGACCGACAAAGAATTCTCTAATCCTGATTCGAAGCTATTTCAAAGAAACGAATGTAGAAACACATTAGAGACAGAAATAAATTCTTTAAATCCCTGGTGGTTTGCCTGGCAGAGACTGGGTAGTAGATGCAACAGAAGATAAGCCCAGATACGTTTTGTAAGAGACATACAAAGCTATCAGAGAGGCTAGCAGAAACAGAGCAAATAGAGAAATCCAGGTCACTGTATTCAGGCGAATACATAGGTCAACAGTCTAACTGGCAAATCAAAAAATGCAAAGGTGTTTCAAAAGGAAACACCTATTTAATGTCTGTATTATATATACTCATAAAGCTCCATTTGTAAGAGGGAGATTTAAGAAGAGTAAGCAGTGATCTAATGCTGATTTTTATACTATTAATGTGTTGCTGCTAGTGTGAAAAGAGGATCCATTTATCCCTCTGCACCCACTTCACAAAAAAAATAGCAAGTCCCTATTAAAACCTGCAGTGTCTCCGCTGTGTATTTGAGTTACTTGTAATTAGTGGGCAATCTCGAATTTAAACTTATTATGAGTGAAGAAGCTGGTGCTATTTTGCATGTGCTCATGTATAAAGTGAGTTCACCAGATATATTTCTACATGCTTTCTCCTGAAGAATATTTGTACAAGCTTCTCTGGCATCTCCCTGGAACGGTTTTTAGTGTTTGTAACCATTACGGCAGCACTCGAGGGACTCCAGGTCCCGGCCACGCTGGTGACGATGCAGCTCTACTCTGTCTGTTGTACGCGTTAAAGCACTAGAGAACCTAGCTCAGTGTGTCCATGAAGCATTGCCTTAAACTCTCAGAAAGCAGACCATGAAAACAAAGCAAAAGTAACTCGGTGCTGGCACTTCAAGAAGTTGTAGCGAATGCTTTACCTCAGTAGGGGTTTGGGGTACCTTTCTATTTAAAGGATATTCTTAAAGCGATGATGAATAAGGATATAAAGCAGTGTTTTCAGTCCTATTCTAGTAATTTCTCCTTTCTATAGTCCCTTCCACATTTTTTTTCCTAATACAAAGCAATTAAAGCTAAAATAATCATGTTTCTTTACATATAAGCCATTTTTTTTGTCACCATCCTCTTTATTGAATTTACAGCACAGTTAAACCACACATTCTTCTTACTATGTTAGTAATAACAGCAGACGACCCAAAAAGAAAAAAAAAAAAAATATCCGGACCTACAGCATTTATATAAGCTTTGATAAGTGAGCTATGGGAGTTCCCTTTCGCTGCACAGAATTATTAGGATGTCCCTCGGGGCTAATTTGTGTGCCGTATTCTGCTGCTGTTACAGAAATGCTAAATACATATTTATAAAGGTGGAATTGTGCTTCATTTGTATTTTTTTCCTAGATCCCAATCCATGCTCTTGATGGAGTATCCAGGTCCAGAATTCTGATTTAGGTGGCTCACTATCAGCCAAGCTGATGGAGCCTGACATCAGAGGGGCAACCCAAAGGAAAGAGGTTGTGCTGTGAAAACATTGAAAGGGGACAAAAAATTAGAGGCATTTTTCAGGAATGTTTTCTTCTGTTTTTGGGGGGGAGGGAGGAAGGGAGAACGGTGATGATTAAAAGCATTCTGAAATGTAGAAATGTAAAGATTTTTCTCCTTAGAATTTAAATTAGTAGAATTAAATAGTAGAAGAAATTTAAATTAGTAGAATTAAATAGAAGTAGGTAAGCAGAATATGGACTGTATTATCTGAATTTGGTTCAACTGTTTAGATAAATGTTTTAATTGATTCCTTTGGCGTTTTAATAGTTTTATACAGAAACTCTAGAGCAGTTGTCTAAAGTTGTTGACTCATAGATTTGTTGATAATCTGCATAATTTGTGAGGTTAGACTTTTTAAAATATGTGTAAACTGAATTCACTGTTGGCTTATAAAGAGAATGAGAAGCTATTGGAGTTTTCTTTGGTTATAAAGAGAATGAGAAGCTATTGGAGTTTTCTTTGGTCTAGTCTTAGATGAGATGATAATGCTTAATTTTAATTTTTTTTTTTGAGGCTATCTCATTTTGACATCAGTGATGATAATTTGTAGATTTTTTCACTTAAATTTTTAAGTTGTGCTCATATTTCAGCATTAGTATGTGTGGTTTGAAAAAGGGAATGGGAATCTTCAGATGACTCTGGCTGCTGTGCAAGTTTTCTTGTGATTCCTTTAACACAATTGAGTAAAAAGTTTGCAGTCAATTTGGCAGCTGTAATTTAGGTGTAGCCATGTGCAGCAAGAATAAAAAAAAATGGAATTCCTCAGATCTATATGATATTCAGTGTTCTTGGTTATAACATTTTTAATTTTCCCTTAATATATGTAGTGTAGTAAAGCACTTGGGAGTTAAATCTGCTATACTTGAGTGCTTTTTACAGAAAGTTTTATAGGAACTAAGGGACAATAACACAGAGCATAGGGAATTTTAAAGTGTGCGTTTTTTTTTTTTTTTTTTTTTTTTTGTAATGGACAGATAGTGAGAACTTAGTACTGCAGATCCAATTGTTGGATCAAACAATTATACAAACTATTTATTTTGTTTTCTTTTTAGAGTCTGTGTATTTTTAAGTACTATTTTACTTATAAGGCCTCCTTCTTGTTCCTTCTGACATGGTAGCTAGCAATGACTGATCTAAATGTCTGCTTTTTCAAAACTGTTTCAATCTCCATAGCTTTAAGGATGTGTAAAGTAATTAACGTTGATAACTAACTCGCATTCTTACAGTGCTCCAAACTAAGTGCTCTCAGTGCTGTATATTAAATATATACTTCTATACATTCAGATTTTGAAATTTGGTGGATGTGTCTAGTGGATATTACATAGGTGCTTTCTGTTTCACACACATTTGGTGCCTTGTTGAAATATTCATCCACTTTATAATTTTGCTGATCCTAACGCACTGTGCAGATATGGCATTGCCCTTTTGTACCTTTGAAAAAAATCTATTTTTTTCTAAGATACAAAGACCATTCTCTACTCAGAGGTGGATTTGGGTTCTCAGATTTAAGCTGTCTAGTCCTTTTTTAATTTAATCTAGTTTTTGGGTTTGTTTTTTTTTTTTTATTATGTGGTTGTTTTGATATCCTTCATTTAAACCGTTTTTGAAGAATTAGCATAAACTGGGCTGTCATTTCTATAGATGAGTTGCATATGCTACGCCTTGTAAGTGGAGTTGTGAATAGGTACTGTGTCTTACATAAGTGATCAGAAGCACTAGTAGTTTGATCATAATATAACAAATTTAAATAGGATTTTTGATTGCTTATTTTCTATGTTCATTATTTACATATTCATGTTTTCAACTAAACTACTGGTATTCTTGCTTTTGTTTTGGAATGTGATGAAATTGAGAAGACTGAGTAACACGGAACACACAGATCAATTTTTGTACCTGTCCATTCCACAGGAAAGTCGAAGGATGTTTTCCTTGAATTTTGAGGTTTTTGTTTAAGATTACTTGGAAGTATAAAAAGCAATACATTACTTCGTTATAAATCAAATAGTCTTGCATTGTCTAAACATGTATTCTACCTTTTTACAAATAAGCCCTTCATGTCAAGAATTCGTGATTAATGTCTGAAGCACCTGTTTCATAAACAGATGAAAACAGAAAAATGCACCGCTAATTCATGCTTCACTCTTGCACTTAATTCTGCAAGTAAACTTAGCATTAGAAAAATAAAAGGTTTTATTATGACCCTGCTAACATCCCAAAATAATTTGTTTGTTTCTTCTGGGTAATATTGCAAGGATTGTGGTGTTTCTATAATTTCATTTATAAAGTTACACCAAAGAATTTTGTTTCTATCTTTCCGTACATGTTCATGCTACTTCTCTTTTAAAAAGCAAGCAAGTATCTATTTTGATGCTAGTGCTAGACTAGATTTTGTCAATCAAACTAAAGCAAAATAGTGGTTTTTTTGCCTTTTTCACCAAATTCCAATTTTCTCTACTATTTGAGAATATATTATGTCATATTATATCATATAATAATTCTACTCATTGGAAATACTTGTGTGGCTGTCTACGACTTATGCAAGTAAATGGACCAGTCAGAATGAGTATTACTCATATAGGGATAATCATATAGGGATTATTGACAACTCTGCCAGTTAATATTCTTGGCTTGGTGGACTCTCACTAGTTCAAGAAGATTCATCCTTTAAGTCAAGAAGCTTACTCAGTTATTGATTTTATTGATGAGGATGCCAGAAGGCTGGTTCTGTTTCCCTCAGTAACACAGGTTTTTTGGTTAGCTTCAAAAAAATCACCAAATGATTTTGAAATTTAGCCAATTGCTGATCGGCTATATGCTCAAACAAGCTCTGGTTCTTTCATTATTTTTTACCCACAGGTACCATCCATATCTGTATTTTTTTTTTGATGATACTGTAATTCTTTAGGCAATATTGTCAAGTGTTTTATGCCTTGAAACACCTTACTGCTTAATGGAATTGTAGTGTTTTAGTCTGGTCTATCTTCAAAAATTACTGTTTTTCTTAATGGATTTTTGTCTTTTTCCACTGCTTTAAGCAATGCTGGTGGAAACATGAATCCCTTAAGCTGTGCATTAGTAACAGTGAATCATGGTTCAATGTAATAGTCATTTCTGCAGGTCCTCTGCGCAAGAACATTCCTTTTGTTTATATGTAAAATGTTTTTTGATTTTTAAATAGTTCAATATCAATCAATATAAATCAATATAATAGTATCAATCTGTCACATCAAGACTGAGTTCTTCAGTTGTACCCATAAGTAGCATGTAAGTGCTTGCCAAAAGGGTTGTTTTTTAGTTTTTTGGGAGTTTTTTGTGTAGTTTTCTTGTTGTGTTGGTCTTTCCTCCTCCAAGGAATTCTCCTTGAAGTCTCCCCTTAATTGGAAGACAGACTCATTCTTCACTTGGGGAACAGAGCATAATTCTGGTCCACTGAGACTGTCTTATTCTTTTGCGAATAGAAGAATTTTCATAAAGAACAGCTACCCTCTGAATATTTTTCAGAGATGACCAAATTAAAAGTGACTTGGATACAACTAACCAGATAGATTTATGTATTCATATGGATATTGGTGAAGATCTCTTTTAATTTTTGAGTAGGTCATGGTGTTAGCCTCCTGATGCAAGCGTCTCAGATGGTAGTTGATTAGAAGAGTTATTTGTTCCATCCGTTAGATGGAGATTAAAAAAAATACTCATTTAAATGAACCAGAAATTCCATTCATTTGATAGAGATGTATGTAGGGTATACAGATGTTTCTAATTTGCATGTTCCACTAGGTCTTAATGCTTAATGAATGTGGCTTGGAAATCATACTGAAACATTTTCTGATGTATGTTAAAGTGCTAAAGCATAGCACACGGTGGATTTCACATTGCTTTGAGTTTTGATGATTTAGCATTGACACTCATGTTGAACCACCAAAGATCTCAGCCAAGAATATGAGTGGTTGCCATCTTCAGTTGCCATGAGTAGAAAGGAAGGAACTGTCGGTGGTCCATTTAAGTACCTTTTTCTTTTTCTTTTTCTTTTTTTTTTCTCCACATAATAAGAAGTTTAATTAATAATCCATTTGAATGGAAGTCTCTTAAAGGGATTCAGCTGTTCTATTCAAGTGAATTTGCAGTGAACTCTGAAAAGCACTAGTGCACTTGCGGTGTCGGAGTGGTTACAAGGCACCTGCCCCCATAACGTACGTGCTGTCTCTTCGGAGGGAACTCTGTCAAGTGTAGCACACATGCATTGGCTCTTCCTGACACATTACACATGATGACATCTGTTGACACTTAAAGTATTGTTAACAGCAGAGATCAGAAAGACATGGCATGTGCAGGCAGTTGTGGCTGCCAGTCCCTCAGATTGGATTACATGGCAAGCTTGGAAATCTTTATTAGCCTGTGTAGGGTGTCAAAATTTAGGTAACTTGACAAGGCTGAGTGAGGAGTTTGTGGTTAGAGAGCTTAAGGATTTTTGACTGCCAAATTAAGGACAGATGTTTCACAGTGGGAACTTCAGAGCAATGGATATGGGAGCAAAAACTGCTGCAATGATGTGTGCCCTCCTTCTCAGGGGACCTTCATGTCTCCTTGAGCCTTCTGGCTATCGTGAAAAAGATGTTGCCAGGAGAACTGAGTTCTTCAGAACTTCAGGAAAGCAGGAAAGTGTCACTGGGAAAGGTCAACAGGCTGACAATGAAAAGAAAAGGAAAGATGTCCCAACACTTGGCTAGTCTCAGTGTGAATGATTTCACTGAAAGCATGTTGATAATGATGTGTTGGACCCTGCAAGTAGCAGTATGCTACTAATAAACTGCTACTTAAAAGGTCAACTGCCTGGAGGGCTGAAAACTTGAACTGCTCCAGGAAACAGGGACTGTGGAGCAGACTTTTACAGGTGCCATTTAGTAGTTAAATGTAGATATGAGTGTGTCAGCAGTCACATATTAAAACATTTAATAAGGTAAACAAATCCCTATTACCTCTCGAGAAACCCCTACCAAAGTTCACAGTCTGCAACTTTTAATCTAATTGTGTCTTTATTTTCTGAAACATTCTCTTATTTAAATAAACAAAATATTGCTGTGAAGTAGTTTATTTCTTCATAACAAACATCTGTGATCTTTTGTCTGTGGTTTTCCCAGGAAGAAAAAAAGCCTGTTAGTAGTTAGAAAGCCTGTTAGGTTTTCTCTAAACAGAATTCATAAAATTGTATTCCTACTTGTATTCATTTTATTTTTTACTTGTCATCAAGGCATCATTTAGTGTTTTATCTTGGCTTGCCTTTTTTCATATTGCTGTTGTATTTCAGTATTACGGTAACTCCTACTGAAACCGCAGATAAATTGCATTGCTTTAGCTAGGGAACTTCCTCCTAAACGGAATCAGGTGACCTTAAATTAGCAAATGAATTGGGAAAATACAATCTGTTTTCTCATTTCTGTTCCTTTTTATGTGCTATCAAACTGCAGCTTTGTGGCTGCCAGTGCCTCCAAAACGCATAGGCGATTTATAATATGGACCTGGCATTTTCCTAATGATACACATTCCTGTAATTACTGTTTTTTCTTTAATGAAAATAAAACCTAGGTAGTGATTACAAAATAAAGTAAGTGCAGATAATTGCTCATTTCAGGGTAGTTCCTGCTTATTTATACCATTAGCATAATAGCCATAAGACTATATTCTTGTTTTCCTTCTCTCCCTGTTTAGAGTCTCTCAAATTAATTTTAGTGCGGAAGCCAATTCTGACAGGCCTTCCTGGGGAAGACAGATTAGGAAAGCCACCTTGCCAGCAACACTTTACAGCTTTGACTTAAAAGTAAAAGCAGCGATTTATATTCCAGCAGCTCTTAGCCAAGCTCCCACACCTGTGCCTGTGTTCCCAGCAAGAAATTTCCTTTGCCTTTGGCCCACTAAAACGTTTCAGGGTTAAGCGCAAACCAGGCTGTGCCAGGGAGGATCCTTTCCTGCCGGCCCTAGGGGCGGCCGCCTCTGGCTGCCTCAGACCGGTCCTGACCGGCCTCTCCTGGCCCCGCCCCCAGGACAGAGCCACCCCCCCCACAAACCCAGCCTCGGTGCCGCCATTTTGTTCCCTGTTCACCCTCACCCAGTGATGAGGAGGGAAGGGGGAAGCCATGGCCGACACTGCCTAGACAGGGAGGCATCGTCCCTGGAATGGAGCAGCCACCTGTGTTGATCGGTGGCTGTCACCCCAGCAGGGGTGGCCAGGCCTGGAGGTAGCTGAGTACCCCGATATGGCCACAGTCGGTTCCCTAACATGGCCGCAGTCAGAGCCCAGACA
>VZSG01000167.1:0-13731 GCA_013398315.1 Nothoprocta pentlandii | reverse complement strand
GGCTGCAAGTGTAACCATAAATATGTGAAGAGGCACCACAGCCCTCTGCCTGGGAGAGCTTCGTGGAGAGGCTGCGGAGCCTGTGGCCTGTGCTGCTGAAAGCCCGCAAAAATCAACACTGGGAGTATTCACAAGTTAAAGAAAATTTAAAATAATTAACTGCTACCCTTGAAATACATAGTGCAAGTATTATATGGAAAGTTATATTCTTTTTTTCCTTTTTAACTTGCCCTCCTAACTCTTCCTTTAAAATAAATTATAGTCAAAATATGTAATTTCTGGACAGTGACTTTATAATAGCTACCAACCAGACATAGAACATTATTGTTTTTAGCCGCACAAATCTCTCTAGTGATTTTTATCATATTATGTGTGCTAATTATACTTGTTGCTATAATAATATGATTTCATGCAGTTAGTATACTTCATAATGTATGATAATTCAGACTGTGCACCAGTGTGCAATGCAATTACATTAATTACCCAAATAAACTCTAATCAGCCAAAAATAGCTATGGTACCAAGACTGTGCTTGTATTAAAAATGGAGATTGTGAATTCAGAAAATTGCAGACTTGTGCAGTCAAACACAATGGGAATTTCATGATGTTATCTCAAAATTTCTAGGGACATCAAAGAGAAGATTAATTTATAAAAAAAAAAAAAAAAAAAAAAGATTCTGCTCCTCTGTTTTTGTTACTGCGATATTTGAAGTCCCCCAAAAATCAGAGTTGTGTTTAGTCATTCTCAGACAAGTATAAGGTAAAATACAGAGTATGGTATGAGTGTAAGATGAGTAATGGGAAGAAGCAAAATTACAATCCTTGTTTTATGGAGAGGAGAGGAGTAGACAAAAGGATATGAAAAGAGGAGACCCAAACACTTTCTACTTGATTTTCAGTCTGTTGCCTTACCGTAGAATCGTTATTCCTTTTTAATTATTTTTTTTGTTCTTTTCAGTTACTATTAGATAAATTCAGGTGTGTTATATCTGATTGATTAACCTGTCCCACAGAAGAACTCAAATCTTTTGTTTATTGTAGTAGTTCAGATAAATCTTAACAATTCAGATTTTGATTACCAGTAGGAAATAGGTATGTGTGAAAGAAAGGTTTTTTGAATGATAGACCTAAGACATTTAATCTTTTGTGAGATGATCGCAGTACAACAGCATCGCTGTATTTTCTTCTTAGTTGCACCTGGTGAAAAATCACTGATTTTTGAATCAACGCTTGTCCATACGGCATGTTGGTCATTGCAGAAGAACTGAGCTGTGATTAGGAGCAGTCTGCTTCTTCACCACTTTCCTTTGATGATATGAACATTTATCCCCTGCAAAATGCATTGAGATCACCAAGAATATACATCTGCCGCACCTTCTTTTCAGATCTGGAACTCTGGCTTAACATATTATTATTATTGGCTTGCCAGCTCTCAAAATATTTGGTACTCCTATGATTTACTGTCACTTTTTCCTAATCTCTTGTTCCTTATCTCTTGAGCAGCTGCTGTTATCTCAGGAATTCTTGTCTGATTTTCTTGTGAGGTTGCAGTTGCAGCTCCAGCTGGTAACTGGGCTGAAGGGCTCACCTGCCATTGCCACAAGCTCCTGTTCTCAGACTACGTATTTCCTGGTAGCAGCTCAATCAGATTTGTTCTTTCTGTACAGAAAGGAAAAAACAATTTGGAATTGGCCAAGAGAATTCCAATTAGAGACATCCTCAGGAAAGATGGATGGTTTGAGGGACCATCCATCATTGTAGCAATATTACTAGTCAGCTTTCTCCCATACTGAACTAGTAATTGCTCGTGAACATGATTTCTTTCTACTCACTAGCCTTTTTTTACCTATTTCTCCTGGCTGTGTAATTGGGCAGGACAGGTGAACAAGGATAGAAGATGATGACATGCATAACTTGCTCTGAAAATTATGTGGGTGACAATTTTTAAAACTAATTTAGGAAAATTACTGTTTCTATATATATATATATATATTTATATATGGGAATGTGTTGGCATTGATTTTAATCTGTTTTAATCCATTAATAGTAGTATATTGATTTTTTTTCAGCTGGTAACTAGAATCCAATTTCTTGGTATTCACAGCAGTATTTTGGCAAGGAATTGTATTATGTGGAAAAAAAAAAAAAAAAAGTATTTTCTTTGGTCCATAATGACCTTCAGAGTCAGTCCCACTGATTGTGGCCAAGCAAGCCCATTAAATAAAGCAGGCTGCTGTCTGAGGGTCCTGACCAGTATTCAGGCTCATGCATATTTCTCATCTGAGCCATCAGGAGAATTACCCAACCTAAAACCATAACCTTTATCTTCTTGTATATGCCTGAATAATTCATTGTTTTTGGTGTTGCTCTACCAGTTAATTCATGCATAAAGGGTATAGGCAGTTTGCTTCTATGGTACCTGTGCAATTTGGGTGGGTTTGTGGCTGTGAGACTGATACATTCCTGAAGATCCCAAATTGGCGACAGTAGATTATGAATTCCCTTGATGCAAGTGTGATAGGGAATTGGGAGTGTAATGGGAGCTATTTTCACACACCCGAAGAGAAAGAATCTGGTGTCTGCTGGCTTGGTGTGCATGTCTCAGTAGATTACTATTGCTAAAAGCATCCTGGCTTGCAGCTTAGTTAGTGAAAGATAAGGTTGAGTTCATATAAGGGTAGAAATATCAATGCTGAACATTCTTGGGGTCTGTTTTCTGTATATTTCTCAAAACTAGATTTCTCCAAGTTTATGGATTCTCTAAACTGTAAAAGTTGGTAGAACTAGATCCGAGTAAGTTTGTAGTATGACATGAGGAGCAATGATGGCAAGGGATTTCCTAGGAATCTGCAAGAATCTGTGGCTTTTCATCAAAATGATGCCTTTTTGTTTATGCATAAAGCCTTAGCACTTGGTGACAGAGATTGTAAATACATGGTTGCATTGAGAATCCAAGTAATTTTGTCTTAGGTTTTTCATATAATATGTGGAAGAGAATTTACAGAGTCATGACCAATAAATGTGCTATTGAGGGAGCTGACAGAAGAATCAGGATTTTCTCTTGATAGCAGAGCGCTGTTATGGTTTGCTACTCCTTTCAAAGAGTAATTTGGTGGTATTTTGGGAGAGGAGTGCAGTGTTACATGATGGAAATATCAACAAATTTGGCAACGGATGGGACAACACTTACCTTTACTGCACAGACATCTTCCTCTATAAGATTTTTCATTGGTACTATGAGGAGCATTTAAAGACACATTTACTGTATATTTAAGGAAAATTACAAGGTCTGACTTGAATGAGCCCCTCCTAAGTGTGAGGCTTGCCCTGTAGCTATTGTGGAGCCACTGAGGTGTGAAAAGAAGCTTACTTAGTCTATAAAAGTATTGGTTATAGTGTTTACAGTGAAGGTCCAGATCAGGTGCTCTGGTCACAGAGCATTGGATGTTCCCCCTCATACCTCCCAGTTTCCATAGCTGATTTTCTAAAGAACTTCAGAAGAATCAGTTACTTCACATTGCTGTGAGGTGTGAGCAAGAAAAACTGAAACTCCCAAGGGTCTTTCAAGGGTGGTTTTTCTTGGTCTTGAAAAATTCTCGCAGAAACAGTGTAGAAGGCTAAAAAATGAATTATTAAGACCATTATCTTTCTCCTTTAAGACTGTATGCATTTTGGGAGTTGTTATTCTTTATCAATACATACCAGATGTGTGGGTAATACTTTTTAATGCCCTCCCAAGTGTTTCTGCATATATCTTGTTCAGGAGAAGTCCCAATAGGGCCTTAATTTTCACCATTTTGCTAATTGCTTCAATGGGAGTGGAGTCAGACTTGTAGGGTGGATATTTGCTGTTGTTATAGAAGTCAGGCAAAATTTCCTTTTAAGAATTTGATTATTTTAGAAGACATGTTATTTGTAGTCTTCTAAATATTATCTTTCTTCAAAAGTTGTTGAAGAATCAAAAAATTCCCAATGATGAGATCCTTTTGCAGTGGTGAGGAGTTAATTTGTCCCATTGAAGGTCTCTGGTGATGGGGACATCTGTATTAAAAGAACTGGTGAGCTGGTTGTTCTTACTGACTGTTCCTAGGAATCATTGTGAATGCAACTTTAAAGCAGGATAAATTGTGCACTGTAGAAAAAGTCTGTACTCATCAACCAACCAGTCTGTCAGTGTTTGTGTGGAAAACACAAGTTGCAGGAAGAGTGTGATGCCATCCAGTGGTACAGGAAGGAACAGTGCAGTGGCAGCTTTCTGGAAGAAGGTGTTTTTGCAGCACAAATCAGTAATGACTTATATGGGAGGCTTGACTTTGCACCCCAGAAAGTTGTGTTCTGTCTCACATTACTACACAGATAAAATTCAGGGTTATGGAGAAATAGAGCTTTTGCGTGGAAGTAACTGTGAAAAGTAAATCCGTATTATTTTACATTGATTAGGAGTGACACAAACAATTTTTTTCACATTTGGAGCCTTTGTACAGTAATCAATAGAATATCCTCTCAGGTAGGAGATAAATCCAAATAAACAACTGGCCTGCATGAGAACAAACTCTGTTGAAACTAGTCTAGTATTTTAAGTATCTCGCTCAAAGGGTACCAGGTGGAAGCTTGGAACTTTTATCTTTTCGGAAGGCAGGAAGGAAGATTTAAAAATAAATAAATAAAATAATAATAATAAAAAAGCCTCTCTAGAAAATGAGGCACCGGGAAAAAGACAATGAGACAATGGGAAATAAGTCAAAAATTTTAGGAAACAGGCTGCAGTTTGGTGATAAAGAAATACCACCAAAGTGGAAAAAAAAATATGTTGAACAGGATGACAACATTTACTTAAAGATGAATTTCTCAGTGTCTGTGAATTTCAATTTTTTAAATTGGCAGACATCACACTTTTTTCCTCAGCATTTTGAAAGACAATTTTTATAGTTAGATTCCTTCTCTCGTTCATAGAGGATAGCAAGTAGGTGATACTGCATGAGGAAAAGTCTTCAGTGTACATTAAAATGCATATACAGTAACAATAATAATGAAAATTAAAAAAAAGACTTTTAAACCTTTTCTGTAAGAAACAGTAATTTTCAGAGAAACAACATCATCCAAGGAAACATTTCATGCAAGGAAATGGTAAGAAACAAGGAAAACAGAACTTTGCATGACAACAGACCTGTGAACTGAATTTATATTCTGAGCATTTACTTCACAGCATGTAGCTAATAAAATGCTGTGCAGGTGCATAACTATTTATAAAAATTCTTTGCCAAATTTGGAGTGATTCCTTTAAAAAAACATGTTTTGTTAAGGGAACAAAGAGCTTCATTGGTAGTTTGCTAAAATAAATAGTATGAGCCCTTTTGTCCTCACCTCCCTGTTATCGACTGTTCTGTAACCATCCTACTCGAATCATTACAAATCTTTTTATTTCTGAACTAAATTAATGCTTTGATGCCGTATACTACTTTCTTTCTGATTGAATAGCTTGGCTTAAATGTTTTTGTTCATCCATGATGATGGTGATTATGTACAGATACAGATGTGTTCAAAGAGAGAAATCAAGGAAACTTTTTGTCTTTTATTAATTGGGATTCCCATTTCTCCATCACCCTGGTACTTCTATGTGTCTTGTTGCCATTTGAGTTGCTCTGTGGGGTGCTGCTGGCATCAAGAATAGCATGTTTTATAAATTCTGTTTCCTTACAGTAGATATGCGTTTAGTTTTGCTATACAAAATCCAGAATTTTCTTACTGTTGTATCCAATTGTACAGGGTAGCAAAATTGCAGGTAAATAAATTTTCATCATTTTGGCATGGTGAAATGAACACTGTTTTGTAGAGCGTAAAGATCTGAAACTCGTAGTCAAATGAAAATCAGCACATGAGACCTAGGACCAGGTACCTACCCCACTGTCCTAACACCTTGGTCAGCGCAGCAGTTTCACAAGTTCAATTTTGAAAACTCAGCATCATCTCAGCCATTTTTATTTCTATTCTTGGAAATGAGAGTAATCGTAGACTGAAGGCTGTCTTATGTGTGGGCCTCTGTCAGACTCAATATATTATCAGACAGTCTTATCTATTTGCAGATGGCATAGCAAAAATCAGAGAAAAGATTTTAAGATACGTAAGAAAAGTTTGAACCATCTGGAAAGGTGGTTCAAGCTCATTTCTGATGTAATCTCCAAAAGCAAATGGAAAAAAAAATCTGTGCCATATAAATGTTCAGATATTACAAGATTAAATATAACTTTCAAAGATTCCTAGTTTTTGATTATCTTTCATAAGCACATCTGTGAGATTCTTAAAGTTATCAGGATATTTTTGTAGGGGACAGTTTTCCCTCCAGCTTCCTGTCACTCATTTCCTCTTCAAGAAGCTATAGAATCTAGCTTAGAATTAAACATCTAATATTTGTAATGCTCCAATGGCTGACAAAATTGTCCATTTACTCTCAAGAGTAGGAACACAAAGTGAAGAGAGACATCTGAAAAACAACGTAATCTTCCAAGAAACTGTTGTGACCACAAGAAAATAGAACGGATGATGAGAACATAGAGAAGAACATGAGCCTGTAACTAGAGCTTTCCACTTTTTTTCTGAAAATGTCACTGGGAACTCCTCATTATGAAATAAATAGAAACAAATATTTTAGGGGCTTTACTTCAAATATTGTTCTAAAAGGGTTCTAATGGTATTTGACTGTGGAATGTATCTTGACTAACACGATCTCCTTCTGTTCTTTTGCATTGTTTAGATGTCTCAAAGGAAAAGGTGACTGTGGGTGCTGTTCTGTACATATTCCTATACCAATTCTCTACCTATTTTCTATACTAGAAAAGAGACATTGCTAATCTTTATCCACATTCCTTATGGATATTAGATTTCTGAGAAATTGTCAACTTGGTAAAAGCAGGAGCAACTTGTGGGTTCCTGGTTCGTACTGGACACGAGTCTTTACATAGTTAATTCCGGATTAAGACAGCATGAAAATAGCAGAAAACTACTGCAGCATCATGATCTACTTCACTTACTCTCTTTTCTCTTTTTTCCCATTTCTGAAGTTGTATTGACTGCCGTATGTCAGGATCACCGTTGTCAAATCAGTTATCAAACAGGAAGTGAAGTCAGCTTTCCTTTATTGATAGAAAATTAACAATTGGTTGCAATATGAAAGATTTCAGTTCTCCTGAGGAAAAGAGAGCCTTTAATATTGATTATAAAATCCAGAAAGTACAATATCAGACATGCACACAAATATCACCAGACAGTAATGACTGAGAGCCTTCCTTTAGTTTTGAGAGGCCTCATATTGTATGAGGATAGTTTGCCCATTGTAAACTTAGATTTAACTCTAAATGAAAATACTATAGTTAAGCCTATGGAATTGAGGACTAAAATAGAGTGAGCTCTGTTCTGCTTTTGAAATTCTAGTCACACTCCCACAGAGAACTTTCTTACACTTTCAAACGGGAAAGAAAATGCCACCTGCATAAAGCTGTTGAAGTATTACATGCAATATTTCACCCATACTTCTATACAGAGAAGAATGGTTGATCAGAAATCTAAGCAATAAAATAAAAAAAGAGCTTTTTTTCTGGGTCAAATACTGATATTCGTTGTTAGTTATATCATTGCTAACATGAAAGGAGAAACTGCAGAGAACTCTTTCAATTTAATTTGAGCCCCAAGGGATAGATGTAACTCTGTCAGGCGAGTGGTCTAATCGTGCAAAGGTTTTATTTTGTGAAACTTTCATGACGCTGACTATATTTATACATGATAATTGAATATCTCTGCCTTTTTTTTTCAAGTCTATCTTTTTTTTTTTTTTTTTAAACCAAAGAAAAGGTCCAAGGTTTGAAATTTGCAATATATCAGCTTACATCTGGAAGATTTTTTTACAAGCTTGGGAGCTCTCTGATTTGCATCGCGTGTCCGAGGATCTCTAGCAGTGCATTTGAATCTTTTCAGCGTCTTGAACAATGTGGGAGCACAGCTTGCACACTGGGTCTAAAGCCTGCCTTGGGCATCAGTGTTGATGACATTGGCTTTCAGTTCAAAAATACCATCTGTATGAGAGTCTTTAAGTGCTTTATAGTTCTAAATAAACTGAGCCTTTCAAAGCTTTGGTATTATCTCCACTGTGTGAAAGGATATACTGAGGACTGCAGTTGCTCACTATTTAGAGATACAAAAATGTGAAAGGTAGAAAGCACCGGAGAAAATTTCTAACAGTGGGAGGATTAAAGACTGTAATCTTTTTGGATTATTGAAGAGAGAGGATTGATACATGATTTGATTGTAACGTAGTAGGTACATCTGCGGAAGAAAATAAAGGACTCTGATTCTTGTCAAGCTTTTATTAGATTAATGTCTTGAAGCTATTGCCAGGCAAATTTGAATGGGAAATAAGACATAAAATATTAATGGTGTTGAGTGCCTGCCCATTGAAATATTTTATCTAGAGGAAAAAGAGGGCTTTTCATCTCTGAGTTTGTTCATATCAGGAATGCTTGTTTTTCCTTGAAAGATGCAGTTATAAGTTAAAGTGGCAATTACTTAGTTCTCTTTGGATACAAGTGGGTGAAGCTGTCTGTCTTATGATGTACAAGATGCACAGTTAAATGCATTAAGACCTTCTGGTCCTAACTCCTGTGAATGTTTGTCTTGGGAAATGCACCATCTTTTCTTGATGTCCCTATGAAAAAGGGAGGCATAGCGATGCCTGTGTGGAACTGATAGGTCTGATTCCTTTCCTTCTTCAGACAGAGCGCAGAAAAACAGGCTGAGACAGTAGAGTAGAGAAAGGAGGGAGGTGGAGAGGAAAAAATAAATAAAGCTTTAATAATGCTGGGAGAAAAGGATTGTGTCAGACCCCCTCCTCCTTTCCTGCTTTGCCCTGCTCATGCGCAGCCCTGGACTAGTGCACATGAGGTAACCTAGTAAGCATAGAGCTAGGAAAAAAACAGTGTTTTACTTGTCGTTCTGCTAACTGCTAGAATACTTTGTGCTTTGCTTAGTTTCCCGAATGTTCATTATGTGACAAATGTGTATTTCATGCAAGGGTTGGTAGTATGTATTGGCAGGACTACATTGATCACTCTTCAATGTAGTTCAAATTTCAATAAATACTTAAGCTAACAAAATTTCTTATGTAATCAGTACAGACCAAGATATAAACAGTTATGGTATATGGATGGGCTATATCTAAAGAAAATCGTATGTCATTTTAATAAATTAAGTGTTCATACTTAACAGATGCACAGGCTATTATAACTGTGTATGTGTCTGAATTTCTGTGACTCTTTAAGCATTTCCATGGTATTAAATTCATAGTAATTTTTCACTGCAGAGTTCCTTGTCCTGCGTACTTAGTAGTAATGCTGACATGAAAAGCTCACATCAGTTGCTGTTACGTGCAGGCTGCCAGAAGAGGTTGAAATGAATTGCAGAATTTTGGTTCTGGTTGTCTGTGTTCCACCTAACCGGGCAGCAGGAGAGGAAGGGAGCCCCTGATAGATTTTTCCTTAGTATTCAAAATTCTAATTCTTCAAGCTTTCTGGAGTGTCCTCTGTGGATGTGCCGGAGATGGCAGTAGTATAAACAGAATCCGCAGAGTTAGTCGTAGAGGGATAACTGTAAGATGAGCTGCCACTCATGAGCTATGTGCAGGTGCATGAACTCCAGTGCTGACAAGAACTTCTTAGCAGTGGAAGTTTAACTGGGTGAAGATAAATGTGATCTTGGTGCCTGGTGAAACTTGCAATTGCTCTTGATGATGTGGTAAAATGATTCAAATTCTTTCCACTGCAGGAGCAGAAGTGACTTTTTAATTATTATTTTTCTACATAAGACCCTGAACTTCAGCAAATTAGTGTGATAATTTTACACATTTTTTTCAGCAAATCTAGTGAAAATAATTGCAGATAATTTTTAATTGTGCTATTTTGTTTTATTTGGACTCTTTGTTTGAATGAAATGGTTCGCTATATATTTTGTGTGAAAATTTCAATTATCTTCAACCTGCTCCTATTCAGCTCAGAATTTAACGTCTGACATGCTTTGCTAAGAAGCATCATTTGGGAGTGTTATCATGAAACTGGATACCCCCAGGCAGATTTTCACAGAGCTGCTTTACATGCAGGGCTTTACATCTAGGTTTTTAAAATAATGTGTGCTAATATGGTTCTCAATAATGCTGTGTAAAAATGCCATATATCTTCTGTGTACCTTAAAGTCTGGGATCAAGTATTAGAAATAATTAGATCAATAATTAGAAATAAACTTAAGAGTTTGATGGATTTTCTTTCATCCTAATAATATATGTCCCAGTGTCTGTTCTTTTTGGAAAACAAATATTGAATGGAAACATGTTCAGCCGTCATCAGAGGTAGATTAGTATCTTAGTGTGCACGAGGGTCCTTACCACCTTATCTACTATTCCGCTACATTTACTTTTCATGGGATTCCTGCTCTAATTCTCTCGTACTCTTAAGCTTCTTTGTTATTCTGTCTAGACAAGCCCTTTGGGATTTAAGGTATTTTCAGTATTCTAGTAAAATTCTTCATGATATTCCCAGTCAGCACTGTAGAATTCTAATAAATCATGTTCTAATAAAAAAATCTCGACTTTTTTTGTGAATGAGGCGTAGCTCACAATTCTCATATGTTCTTTCTCCTTACTATTTCCTACACTTGACAAGTCAAGAACTCAGAGGCACAGCCACTCCATTTTGAATGTCCTCTAAAATATCCCTCTTTTCCTCTTGGTATGTCTAAGCTCGTAGGTTATTTCTCTACATTGGCAGGTGTATTGGTATAGATGTGCCCTGACAAGAGATTGTAAAATGCTTTTAATTTTTTTTTAATTCTTTTTTTTAAATGTTCAGTAAGTCCAAATTGTTTATCTAGGTTTTTTTTTGTACCATCTTCCAAAAAAAAAAAAAAGGCATGTCAACAACTTTATAGAAAATATTTCATATAAGATGCACAAACTGCTACAGAACCAGAGATCTCTGCCTTTGCTTTAAATTAATGTTTAGCAATTGAGATAATTTCTCTACATGGAAACACTGATGCAAGTGTTTAGATTTGAGAATTACCTTTTTAGCTCCCATTTTCAGTACAAGACATAATATAGTATCTGTTTGATTTGGCAATAGGAACAGGAGTGAGGATAAGTATGGAATGTAGGGAAGGACAATGTCCTCTAAGAAGCCAAGATGAACAGTCTTACCTCTTACCTGTGTGATGACACGGAGAGACACCCTTGGCCAGATGTAACTTGATCAATCTTTTGACCTTGTTTATACGCTTTGTCTGTTCAATTTTGTTTGCCAACATTTTTCAACCTGAGAATCAAAGTAGTAAATTGTCCTTAGTAACCCTTAGTGCATGATCTGTGATGTGGCATTTCTACAAAAGGAAGCTAATATTTGTTTTTTTGCATCCTTTTTTTTTTTTCTTCCCCAATGACAGTGGAGTGCATGTAATTGTAATTTCATTTGCCCAAATATTAAATATTAGTTTTTATGTGATGAGAGGGTAAATGCTGTTCTGTCCTGTAGATGGTCTCAAAGTGTTTGAGTACAGCTGAGATCTTTGTATTTTGAAGTAGGAGCTGCAGAGGAACTTTTTGCTTCGTTTAAAATTAGTTTACCATTAAATATTAACATAGTTTGTATTTTGATTGATAGATTCTTAATGAAGAGCGAGCATGTATTCTATATAATAGACCACACATGTAATGATTTCCTTGGGTGGCTACTTTTTTTTTGTTCAATGCAAAAATTCCTCTGACAGTGATGTATTGCAGTGATTTTATTTCTATTATGCCAACTATTGTACTGCAAATGTAATAATACTTCTTGACTGATATTTTTTATGTTAAGAATACAGGTTGGTTATTGCACCACTGTTGCAGTTGTTTTAATTGTCAGGCTTACGTGCTTCTACAAAAAGGAAAATAGATTATCCAGATTTTTTCATAAATTAATGAGTAAACAGATTTTGTTTGCACAATTATCATTGAATATTAGTGAAATATAGATGAAAATGTCTCTGCCTCTTTTTCTTTGCAATTTATGCCTGTTATTAAAAGTATAGATGAATTTTATTGGATTCTTTCCTGAAGCAATGTGTAGTATGTTACATAATAAGTATTTATCTAGCTCTTAGGTATGGATCTTTAATGTTTAAATGTAGTGAGCTTTAACAATTTGTCTCTGTTTCTTCCTTTTTATTTATTTGTCTTTTTCCTTGGGAAAACTAAGAGTAAATGCATCGTTTATTTAACATTTCTTGCATCTTTTTTCTGAGGAATAGTGACTTCAATTTAACAGAATATCTGACAAGGAATATGTAGCTGAATTTGTGAAATGTCAGTACAATGTACATGAAAAAAAAATACATGGCAAAATATAGGAAAAATTACTGTAAATTTCCAGATCCTCAAGTAGTTGTACAAACATTTCTGAAATCTAATGGAAGGCAATAAAAACAGTAACGATTACAGCTTTATGTTGGATATTGATACTAGTAATGGTGGGATTTGATGTGCCTGTGTGTTTATAAGAGTAACAAAACATTGAGACCAGGTTCCTGGAGATGTGGAAGGTTTCACGGGCTACCCAGAAAGGCTCTTGGGTGAAAGAGGCTACTCTGAGCCTCCTTCAAGGAGGGGTTTGCAGCTCTTCCCCTTATGATGTTACAACAAGTCACAGGTTTGCATGATTCTTTGTTTGTTAGTTTACCCAAGGCCCCATCCAATGTGCCCAACTTGGCATAGGAATGCTCTAGAATCCATATGCATAGGCAGAAATGTTTATAGAATTGAAACTACAGTCTCAAAGACCCATCTGATTTCCTTTGTGTGCATCGTAGTGTGCTTAGGAGGCAACAGAAAGCAAGAATTGCACGCCGTGTTTTGTGCCCACTGATCATTGCCAATAGCAAAGATATGTATTTTTCAGCAATTGGAAGGATTTGAAAGCACACTCTAAGACAAAATCTCTAACAATTTAATAAAATTTGGTAATCCTGCTATGTAGTCTGAGCAGTACAGTCTCCTTCCTGATGACTTTATTTTTTGGTTTCCAGGCAGACTTGTTTGAACTATGGAAAATGACTTTTAGCTTTTGGCTGTATCAGAATGTAGAAGTTTCTTACATTTTAGCTAGTTAGAAAATTACTGAGTTTGTCAGCTCTGTTCTAGATGAGGCAAAGAAACTTTTCTGACGTAAGGCTAGTTCTTAACAACTATCTGAAAACTGAAGACTTGTTTTTGAGTTTCCTGAGATTAACTGACCACTTCGATTATGTCACTTGTCTCCTACCGCTCTTGTTTTATTTAGACCAATGTAAGACAGAACTGGACCAAACTGCAGCAATTACTGCCGTCTTGGAGCTAGTAATTTGATTTATCAAGACGAGCATGTTTTATACCAAAACCTACTACTCCCATGCTAATAGACTGTTATAAGGGTCCATGGCAGAATTTAACCTGAAGTTCAGAGATTCTCATGTTTCTAGCATCCATCATCCTCAGCTACATTAGTAGCAAATAACAAGAATATGTTTCTTCTAATTTTCTTTATAAATTGATATCTTCATATTCAAACTGACTAGTGTGGAGGATAAAAGTAAGGGGAGGTATTATCCCTCCCCCCCCTTTTTTTTAACTCTCTTATTAAGAATATTTGAGAACTGTTTTTTCTTTAATGTGTTACATGAGT
>VZSG01000166.1:1448392-1475490 GCA_013398315.1 Nothoprocta pentlandii | reverse complement strand
GCGGGGCGGGCCGGGGCCGGGCCGGGGCAGAGCTGGAGTGCGCCGCCGTGCTCGGTAGGAAGGGGCTCCTGGGGACGGGGCCTACAGCTCCGCGTGGCCCCCCCTCCCTCAGAACAAGTCCTGCCAGGGCACGCTGCTCACACTGTTGTGCGGGCAGGTTTTGAGCATCTCCGGGAATAGGGATTTCATGGCCCTTGTGGGCAACCTGGTCCCACAAGGAGAGAAAAATGAAGGTCCTTGGGATATGCACTACAGAGTCACTATCCCTCCATTGCATTCCCAAACTCCACAAGCAAGTTCCAAAAATATATTTTTTTCTGCAGGACAGCTCAGCCAGTTAGCACCTGATCTGTGCTGTTGCAGGGGGGAGTTATTCCAGCCCAGAGCTTTGCATGTGCCTCAACTCCCTCACCTTCCTGTCAGTGCATTTATCTCACCTTTTGAGTCCCTCTGAGTAGCAGCCATTCCCAGTTGGGCTTCGAGAGCTGCCACTGGTACCCGGCTGTTCTTTGGATTCCATACTGCTGATCCAAACACTTCGAGCGTGGCAGTCCAACCAGTTCTCTCCCCAGCCACTTTATTATTCATTTATCTGGTGCACATCTCTAATTTGTCTGTAAAACCTCTATAGGAGACGTTATGCAAAGCCCAGCTAAAGTCAAAGCCAATGACTAGCTCAGTTAAAACCAAAGAGCTGCCAGTGCAGCAGCCTCCTTGGCCCATGGCCCTCCGCAGCCCCTCTACCCTTTCTGCAGACCCAGGCGCCCACCGGATCCCGTCTCCGTTCTCCATGGTGCTGTATTGGGCTGGTGCTCTGCACTTTCACCTGTTTGCCAAAGATGCCTCTGCAGAACAAGGGTCCTTCCTCGTCCCAGGGCCAGGCAGACTGTTGTGTCTTAGGCAGAAGGGACTGGCGGTCGGTATAGGCTGGGCTTGCCCTTGGTGCTCTTTGCCTTGCAGTGCATCTGCTCTGCAGTCTAATAACTGGAACTCCTGCTGATGAAGTCTCTTGTCTTTAAGCCTGTCAGAGATGTGGCTTTGGGTACATCTCTGCCCGAAGAAGCTTTGGATGGCGTACTCTGTGCTCGTAAACTCCGTGAAGGCCTGGGGCCAGTGAACATTTTTATTATCCCGTTTCACCCTAGGAAGTGTTTTTTAGAGGATTGTGACATTGGGATGTGGTTTTTGTGAGAAGTGCTGAAGATTAAAGCACAGCGCACAAGGAGTTTGGACTCCCAAAAACTGTGCTAGTCAGGGGAAGAGTTTTGCTTTTGTTTATTTTGCTAAGTCTGTTTTTGGCTCTATGAGCTGTGTTCTGCAGAAGGGGCTTAGGGAGATTTTGGGCTGAGCCAGTCTTTAGCAGTGAGCGAGCCCCATACTGAACTCCTGACAGAAGCTGGATCTTTGAAGGACTGTCTTGCTTGGAAGGGCTAACGTGCTGGCAGAGCATGGTCACAATCCTGCAGCTGGAGGGCCCTGTGCAGACAGTTTAGAGAGTGTGCTGAGTTCAAATGCTGCACTGTGCTTACATTTTCAGGGTGATTTCTAAAGTAAGGAAAAGGAAAGAAAGCACAGCCCTGCATTCGGGCACCTCATAACTTTCTGCACTGATACTAAGTCATATCCTTGCAGCAAAATAGATAGCCCACAGCCCAAGAAAAAAGAACCCTGTCCATGCACAGATCATGACATTCGCTCCTGTTTCCACAGGGAGAGTTGGACTAGATGATCTCTAAAGCGCCCTCCCAAGCTCAGCAATTCTGCGGTTCTGTGCACAGCGTGGGAACAGCTGTGCAGACCAGGGGATGCACCCAGAAACAGAGGTGTTGGGGTGGTGCCACGTGCCCTTTTAGAAGGGTGACTCCCTTAATGTGTTAAGGTCTGTCTGAACCCAAGTTGTCGGTGTGTGACAGGTGCCAGGGTGCTTCGCCAGGGCTGTCATTGCTAAGGCATTTCTGTGAACTGTCATGCCTCTGGTGTTCCTTTCTCCTGCCCTGCTCTCATCAAAGAGCCATCCATAGGTTTAAGCTAATCTGGCCTCTTGTCTCCCATTGTGCTTGACAGTCTGGTATGTCAGCTACTTGTCACATCGGATCAGGCACCAAGCCTGCCTGCGTTGCCACGTATCCCCTTTGTTGCACTGCTTCCTGCTAATGGGCCACTTGTGTCCTGGCTCCAGAGGGGCTGGAGCTGGTTGCCCATAGAGATCCCTTTTCAGAATAACATACCCAATCTCACGGTCGTCTCTTCTCACTGGGGACCAGCTTTCTTGACCCCGGTCTGCTGGCATTCAGCGCACTGAAAGTGGAGCGGCGGGAGTCCTGCTTTCCGCAGGCTGCCGAGCACTCTGCACAGGCAGTGCTGTGCTTCCTAACGACCGTTAATTAGCAGGGTCTGAAAGGAAAGAGCGGGTAGCAAAGCTCAGCGATGGTGCCCGTTTCACAGCGGTGCCTCATCTGGCTCTGCAGCCCTGCAGCGAGACGGAGGCATCGGAGCCTCCCTTTCCCAGCGCAGCCGTGCAGGCGGTTACAGCCCTGGCTCTTGTTTTGTTCATGCCAAGCGCTGTGGCACTTTGGCACACTCACTTTCCTTATGAGCAAAGCCTGTTAGTCCCAAGGAAACAATATTCCTCCTTGCAGGGCTGTCAGTCATATTGCTGCCTTTCCATTTGGGAAACCTGTTGCTGGCGCCATAGAGAAGTAGGTGGTCTGCTAAGCGGTCTCAGGGGCCCAGAAGCACAGGCTTTGCTTCAGAGCTCAGGTTGGTGCAATCCCTTGGTCTGTATAGTCCCTATTTGTTTTTTTTTTCCCTTTTCCTTTCCCCCTGTGGAAACCTTGCACGCAAAGTCTTGTACCAGGCTTTTCAACGTGGGCCCTGGATCAAGTCTTACAAAGACTGTGTGCAGCTGCAAGGCTGCTGGAGGGGTTTTATCCTTATATCAGATGAAGCTGGGGCAAGAGGCGTAGGGTAAATCACAGAGCCAGCAACTTTCTTGGCGTCTCTGGGTTCGTGGCTCCTCCTGGCCCTCCGGCCTTCAGAAATGTACTCGGCAGAGCTGCCCGCATAGAAAAACAAATGCATCCCAAACCAAAACAAACAGAGTTGGGTGTTGGTAGCGAGTGGGCCAGTGCTGCGTGCTGGCGTCACCTCCGCCTGCTGCCAGCACGTTGTCATAGGAACAGCTGGATTATTTTACAATCCAGCTGTGGAGCCAATTCTCTGAAGGAGTAGCCTGGAGGGAGGAGAGAGGGGCGGGTGGAAGGGAGCTCTGCTCTGTTTGTGCTGGTAACTTGCAGGAGGAGCGGTGTTACTGGAGGGAGGGAGGGAAGGGATTACAAGCAAGCGCCATCGACCATAGCCTGAAACCACAACCAGTCATTTCCAGATAAGTGACTTTCTCCAGTTGGCTACATCTGGGAATTAAGTGCTGCCCTGTGGGAGGAAGGGGGTGAAGAAAAAGGCAAATCTGTTGCTTGCATGAAAACTGATAACATGTGTATCGCAGTGTTGCGCTGCTGCTTGGTGCTGTGTAGGTGTGCTGGGCCCCCACCACCCAAAACAGTTGGCGTTGATCAAGGAATGGGTGTTAACATGCCAGGAAACAAGTTCCTTACCGTTTCCCTTGCGCTTTCAGGAGTGTTTGTGGGTGCTGTTTCCCCTCTGCAGCCGCCTCCAGCAGTGGCAGTGGCTCTGGTGCCCCTTGCACACACAGGGCCTGTTGACGCTCCGCGTCTCCCCAGCCTGGCCGGGCTCCGCTCCGTGTTTCGCGGCAGTGCGGGAGCTGCCCGTCCCGGGGCGGCGCGGCGAGACGTGACCGGCAGGTGGTGCAGCTGCACGAGCCCGGTCCCGGCAGGGCAGGACGTGGCCGGGACACGCCAGCATCGCTCCCCTTTCTGCTGGTCCTTCCCCGCTGCAGCTCGTCCCTGCCGGCGCTAAACCAGGGACACATTGAATGTGCTCCAGGCAGCGCTGGCCAGCAGCTCGGGGAGCTCTGGGTGACAATGTGGCCTCGGTTCACGTTCGTTCCAGTGGCTAAAAGCCCACAACAGTCACGAGGAGCCTGTGGCTCCCTGAGTGGATCACCCTGGCTGCTCCTGAGCTGCTGCACTCACTTCGTGGGCCAAAAATGCAACGGGTGGCAAATGCCTCCCACCAGCCCCCATTAGTGGGCTCTCCAGCCTGGCTCAGCTGTGGTTCTCTGTCACGAGGAGGGATGTCCATGCAGCGTTTTCTCAGAAATTGGCCTTCTCTGTCACGAGGAGGGATGCCCATGCAGCAGGCGGGCATGGATTAACTGCCAGGAGGGATGGATCAACCTGGTGGTGAAAGCAGGGCCTTTCCCCGTCTCAGCATGTCACCTGGAGTCCAGCCATGTCCACGTGAGTAAATGGGCTTTCCCCACAGGCCTCACCACACTGACCTCTTGCCGGATGGGCATGTGGGTGTTGCCAAGAGCAAGGTCTGGCTTATTTGCTTGCACTTGTCATGGCTCCAGAGTGCTCAGCACCGTGACATGAGAGCCTGGAGCCGGAGGCTGGGCTGACACGCGGCAGCCGCCACTGTCTCTGGTGATCCCTGTAGCCCTGCCTGCATCTGCCACCTTTCCCAGGGCAGCGTCTTGCATGCAGGTCCCTCCTGAACGGCACGGACATGCCCACTCTGCTTGCTGGGTTTTGAGGAGATGAGCCCGTGGCAGGGGAGAAGGACGGCGCTGGAGGGAGCTAGGGAGACCCTGACATTGTGTTCATTGGGGTTCAGAAAGCATCCTGAGCCCTTGTCAGTCCTCTAGTTGTTTTTATTTGCTTGTTTGCTTTTGGTTAGCTCCTGTACATATTGATGCTGTATGTGCAGGCTAAGGACAGATTTGGAAGGGGGAAATCTATCCTGTACCGTGCTGGTTCTTAACATTTTACTTAAATACCAGTCAGAGATGGGAAAGAAATGCTTTAAGCCTTGCAGTACCTTCCTGCATCCCTCCTGCTTTCTCCATTCTTCTGGCTCCTCCCAGTGGTCTCTCCTGTCCCTGCCAGCCAAGACTTGCAGCCCTGTTTAGGGGGACAGTTGGCAGGACTGGGGCATTCACATCCAACCTGGCGTTCAGTATAGGCGCTTTTTAACCTGGACTGCTCCAGATCTGTGAGAGAAGCTCTAGTGGGCATGGACAGGCTGATTTGCAGGATTTGGACTTAATAGTTAAGCTGCTGTTTTGAAAAAAAAAAAAAAAAAAGCTTTTGGGCTTTATCAATAGTCCTGTTCTGGAGGAGCTGTTTGCAGATGAAAGCAGTGCATCAGATACTGGAGAAATCAGAATCTGGCCCGTAAAAGCTACATATACATTTCTTTGCCCAGCATTGAAACAGCCACACCAGTTGTTTCCACATTTATGAGAAGATACAGAGATTCCTCTTGTCTCCTTGTATTTTTGGTCCTCCCGCTTTGAGGACATGTTTGAGGGTGCAGGTTGCAGGCAGTGACTAATGGAATATTTCAGACCTCGTTCCATGATGAGGCAGCCACCAGTGTGGAAAATGCTGCTCCTCTTCTGGGGGGAATTTTGTTTCTTGCTGTCTGCTAGAGGGAACCCGCTTTCTTGTTCTGTATTTTAGCCATCAGCAGAAGGGGAAGATTTAGGGGATTTCAGGCGTAGATGTGGAAGCTGGGGTGAAATGTGTGCAGGAAGCTGAGAGAAGAGAAACTGGTAGAGGGTAAAACAGGAGAGCAGGGGAGATGCAAGGTGGTTTTGTGGGAAATGAACTGACTTGGTGTGGGCCCAGGGAGGAGCAGGTGGCCGAGAACATAGTTTTCCTGTGGAATTCCTTGGGTTCAGCGTGATTCAGTTCAGCGCTGAGAGAGCGGGTGATGCCTGGTGGTGGCACAGTGGCATGTGACACGGGGGCTGCGGTCACCGCTCTGCTCGGGGCTCTCCCCAGAAGCAGCGTGTCCCTCGCGGGCCGTGGGCCAGCCCTGAGTGGCGCTGCCGGGAGGATTACTGTGCACTGGGAACCAAGTGCACAAGTGATTTGTTTGTGCAGGTTATCCCCCTGCTTTGGTGTTTGAGAGGGCCCCTTAAGGAATCCGAATGGATCATTAGCTGCCAGCACTGCAGGGACCCTGGGCATGTCCCTTAGCTTGAACTGGAACCAAGGACAGGAACAGAGTTGTTGTGTCCTGGAGCCTGGGCCTCTTCCAAGCATCAAATGCACCATTAGTCTTTGGGAAATAAAACATTAAAAATAACTTTGGAAAACATCAGAGTGCATTCCTTCTGAGAAAGAGCTCCCCTGCTTACATGGTTTCAGCTAAGCACGGGGTTGTAGTTTTTTTTAGAAGGAAACATGGTCAGGTATGCTTTGCCCCCTCGTCCCCCAGTTTGGCTTTTATTTAATATTAAACTTTAATCATTTGATGATTAAAAATAAAGATCAAGGGAAGACTTCACTCCAGAAACTAACTGCACCTTTGCTTGCTGTGCTTACAAGCTTGGCCTTGCAGCCGTGAAATCCTACAAAGGAGAGGGAGTTAAAACTAGGGATAAATGTGAAACTAATTAGCTTGCCGTCATTGTCCGAGCTCAATGAAGTGCCAAAAAAAAGTAAACAGTCACAGTGCAAGACAGCATGGATCTAAACAAATTCTTTCAGCTTTAGTAATCTCTAGTGCTTCCTTAGCAAGAGAAGGATTGGAGATTTATTTTGTTCTGAAGCTGGGATTGTGCTCCAATCCTGGCACCACGGGGACCTGCTTTTCCTGAGGGTTATTTTGCTGTCGAGCCTGTGCTGCAGCCTCTTTCTCGTTGCTGTATCAAGCTGTGCAGGCAATCGTGGTAGCTGCAGGTGATAAGCGGGCACGCAGCTGCATGCACCGTTTTCCCTCTTGCTTTGGACTGCTGCCTTCAGGAGATGAGGCTGTGAATGATGACAGTCTTGGATTTGCTTCGCAGCAAGCACGAGCCCTGGGAGAGCCTCCGCTTCCTACAGCAGTTAGTCACCATGCTTGTCTTTAGGTGAAGAATTTCCTACGCTCTGCCCCGCGTGGAGCGTGTCGGCTGCAGGCAGGACTGTGGCTGCAGTTGCGCATGCTGTGAAATTCCCAAGATTCCCATCACCAGCCTCGTTTAAACATCTCCCGGGCCTGCTATAAACAAGGGAGAGACGCTCGCCCTGCACCCTGGCTCAGAGCCAGGGATCCTGGCGCCGCTGGCTGCTGACGGACAGCACGGAGACTAGTGTCAAGCTGTGAATCATCTCAGTGGGACCGGCGGGCACCAGTACCAAAATGGGGTGAACCTGGACGTGCTGCTCAGTGGGCAGTGTGTTTCCCAGCAGGGCTCCGCTTGGCACACGGAGGCTTGGAAACGCTGTCTCCATCCCAATGGGCTCCGTGGGGGTTCGGTATAGCCCAGCAGCTCCCAGTTGAGTGCTGGAGCTCTGTACCTGCTGCACCCCAGCCCCATCGGGCTGTGCATGTGCCTGCCCCAAACCCAGCTGCTCAGCAGCAAGCGGCTCGAGCCTCGCTCTGCCTACGCAGAAGCAGGAGCATCAGGTTCAGCCTTCCTAAGCCCCTGTGCTGGGGAGTATGGGGGAGCAGCTTGGCCCTGGCAGCTCCAGGGGCCTGTTCAGGTAGGGGTGTGCGGACCTGAGTGCCACCCTGGGGCTGCTTTTGCCAGCTGCAGCCCTCCCTGGGGAACAAAACAAGCAGGAGGGATGTGGAGGGGCTGCGCTGCTGAGGCCAGTGGTTCTGGGCAGGTTGTTCCCGGGCAGAAAAAGCTTCTCTGAGGGTTTTGGCCCATGCAGAAAGCTATCGGGACCACAGCCTTAGATTTTGTGGCACAGTCTCACACCCGAGCAGGAGCCGTAGCTTTTTTGCTGTATGGTGCATTTTTACCCCCTGGCCCTGGCAGGGCTGCAGCTTTGTTCATGGAGGGGAGCCGTGCCAGGGCGTGCGGCACCGGGAGCGGGCGGCAGAGTGGCAGAAATGCCCCTGGCCCAGCGAGAGCGCTGCTAATTCACAGGCTGCCGGTGCCCGACGGGCAGTCATCCAGCCTCACCTCTTGTGTAAGCCTGGCTCCTCCTTCACGTGCTTCCCCCTGTCCCACGCCTGCTAATCCGTGCTTGCCAGCAGCGCTGGTGGAGTTAACCAGTCCTAGGGCAGAATCAAATGGAGACAGGAGGAATCTGCCTCGTCCCCTGCTCCATCAGCTACGCTCTACAAAGTGGTGTTTTATTTCTAATCTGGAACTACCTGAAACTACCTGGCTGCAGCATCCGGCTGCGGTTTCCATTCTTCCTTTCACCAGGTGATTAAAGACTTCCCCGTTGTCCAGTGTTTACTGCAAAGGATTCCAGGTGGATAAAAGCACTTTATTCAGGAGCTAAAGAGATGGAGCTCTCTGTAGGGCAAATACTGCAGCTCTCGGCCACTGGAGTCTTTTTTTCCCCATCTTGCTGCAGTGGTCAACGTCCCTTTCTAATGCAGGGAAATTGTGCTTTTACCAGTGCTTTAATCAGTGCTGTATACTGGGGTCAAGTCACTTCCATATCCTTACCCACCATGTCCTTCTCTGGGTGCTGTCCATAAGGACCGAGGCTCTTTTTTATCCATGCTCCCAAGGGGAAGTACTTGGAGCTGCTTCACGTGGTGCAAAGAAGGGACAAAAATCATCTGTGGCAGAAAATCTTTTCTGTGTTGTCACCACTTTAAAAGACCCAAAGGAATTAATTGCTGCAGGGAAACAGGGCCCCTGGCCTACACAGAGTGGGGGGAGAGAAATGAGAGAGTCCTCCAAGGCAGGAAGGAAGGAAAGCAGAGGCAGATCCCTGCCATGTGCCCCTCGGTACCAAAGCAAATGTCTTGAGAGAGAGGGGAAGCAGCGGCTGCAGAAAGTGGCTGGGGCAGTGATGAGGCCAGGCTGCGGGAGCAGATCCCTTCCTGACCAAAAGCTGCCTGCTCTGGACCTTGTGGTTAGGCGGCTTTGGTGAAACCAGCAACCACTGGCATGTGCTTTGTGTTCCTCATCGTGGGCTGCTTGCTGACAGGCTGAGTGGTGACACGGAGGCAGTATCCTAGCAGGAATGTAGCCAAGCTGTTGGATCAAGCACTGGACTCGGACCAAACCAGTCCCGCTTTGGAGCAGCTCAGCTATCTGGTGGGCTGGAAAAAGAACCTCTGGGGAACCTTGACCAAGGTTGCTAGAGAGCAAAGCAGCAGAGACTTTCCATCCAAGCAGCATCCAAGCAACATCTCCTGGCAGTAAAGAGAGGCAAGCAGAGCCGTGCAGCGCTCTGGGGGCGGCGGGGGAGGCTCCCGGGAGCAGCCTGGGCGCCCCGCAATGTTTTGTACCCCGGATGAGGCCTGTGGAGGAGCGAGGACCCATGCACCACGGGCACTGCATCCCCAGGGGCTCCTCACACCTTCCGGGATGTGACTGCAGGTTGGGAAGCAGCTCCAGGCTTCGGCATCGTTAGAAGCAAGTCTGGCACGTGGGCTGGCTGGCTGAAGAGCCCAGGCATTTGGCTGTTTATTTTTCTTCTGCCTTTGGCGCTCTCGCCCGCTGCAGAAGACGGCCCTAGCGCGTTGCTAACACACCGCCCAGTGCTGCATGAAACTCCCACTATTTTGAGGAAGCCAAATTCAGGCTCTTTTAAAGTAATTGCTGTTTCTTTGTGATTCTTGGACAAATTAAAACTAAATCCCTTGCTGCCGCATTGTTTTTGTCTGTTGCATGGGTAGGCAAATCTGTGGTCGCAAATCTCCAGCATATCAAAATACACGATTCTGCTCAGTTTTGCTCTCCCTTGGCCTAACATTCCTGAGTAATTTCATTAATGTCAGTGGAGACGTTTCCTCTTCACAGTGGCACGGAGCTGCTTTGGATGGGTGCCCCTGCCGTCCCCAGAGGAGCTGCAGCCCTCCCTGGTGCAGCTAAACGCGCTCTGTGCGCTGGAGAGGAGCTCGCAGGGAGGCAGCACCTGAGCACGGAGCTGCTGGGGGCCAGCGAGAGCAGCTGCCTGTTCTCAAGCTTGTGAGCAGCTTCCCCACGAGCAGCTTGGCACCGGGGCCTCTTCATTTCCCCAGTACCTGCTCGGTGGCATCAAGGAGAGACCTTTGAATTGGCCATGGCCTGTTTGGAGAAGTTCTTTAGAGGAGCTTGGATCTCTCCGCCTTCTCTCCCCTTCTAAGGCTGTCTTTTGTCATCTCAGAGCCTGGCACCTTGAGCCTCTTGCTTTCTTGGCCTAAAAGGCAGCGGGGCTCAGGGCATGAGCCCCAGGGGGCTGTTTGCAGCCGAGCTGTGTTTGGGGGCAGCGGGGTGGGCGCAGGTGCCGTGTCCTGGGCTGAGGTGCTGGCACCCGTGGCTGCGCGAGGCCGAGCAGAGCCGCGGGCGTTCGCTCATCCCCCGGGGGGCTGCAGGGAGGGGGCTGGAGAGGGTGTAGCTGGTGCTATGTGCAGGCAGCCAAAACCTGGTGGTGTAATGTCTGGGACGGCCTGAGCTTGGAAAAGGCCCCGATGATATCACCCTGCAAACCGTTAACGGCAGAGCGCAGAAAAGGAAACGTTCGCAAGTCCTTTCCAGATCCTGTAAGGCAGAGAAGTTAATGCTCTCCCTTCCCATCGCCACCGCTCAGCTTGAAAATGGCCTCCACTCAAAGCCAGGCTTCAAAAGAGGAATTTTTACCTCCCTTTCCTTCTCCTTTCTGCTGCTGTCTTTCCAGCATGAGCAGCAAAGAAAAAGGAGAGCAGAAGGCATGACAGAGCAGTGGCTCTTCTGCCCCAGCTTCCTGCGGGGCCTCTGAACTCTGCAAACCACCCTGCAGTTCTGCTTAATCCGCTTCCAGAAGAGATAAACAAGCACTGGTGCTTTTAGTGCCGGCCCAGAGCATCTGCAAAGGGATTAAGGTCTGTAGGAGCTCTCCTAGGCTCTTTCTCATTTTGGGCTGCTCTCTCAGCAGCTCTGCACGCCCCTGCTGCCCTCTGTGACCGCTGTGTCCTGCCCGAGCCCTTGGCGAGTGCAGCGCCAAAGGCATCCTTGGCTGCAAGACCTTCGGTGCAGCACAGCCCCTCTGCTCAAAGCCTCTCTTCTCTGAAGGTGGGAGGTGGCTGGTGGGGGCAGATGCTGTTTAGTTACTCCCAACTTCTGACAGGGTCTCCTCTCCATCCCAGGCACGTCGGTGAGCGGGGCTGGGGGAAGGAGCGGCCGGAGCTGGAGCCGGTTCATGTGAATGAAGTGAGCAAGAGCCCGGGCTGCACGAGGAGTGTGAAGGGTGATGTCAGCCAGTGACTGCTGGAACCGGGCGATTATCTGCATGATTTTTCTCAAACCAAAATGTGGAGAACATGTGTGTGGAATATTTTCCCCCAGAGCTTCATGCAACAAGACCTGCGGATTGACAGGGCTGGCGCGTGAAAGCGGAGCCTGTTAAGCTCTCCCTGTCAGGGAGAACTTTCTCTTTTAGCTGATTATTCACTGCCAATTAGGGGGGTCCTGATTTCTCCCTTCCCTGGCACTCAGGAGCACACGCAGGTCTTCTCCAGTTGCCTGTGGTGGGTGATCTCAGTGTGGAGCTCCCATTCTTGTGCTTGCGAAAGAGCCGCCTTCCCGGGCAGTTTGGGGAAGGAGCAGGCAGATCAGGGTCCTTCCATACAGCTTTCCTGAAACCTCATGTCCTGGATTCACCTCTCAGCATGGACACATGCTTGCAGGCTCTGCCTGAAAGAATGAAGAAGAAAAGGACTGTGAAGATTTGGTTACGCCTGTGTGCACCAGCTTGCTGACAAGCACGACACTACCCTTAGGAAAACCAAAAGATCAAGAGTTGGAATTGATTTTCCTGTATCTTTCACTGCTTTTTGAAGTAGAGCCCGGAGAGCAGGGGTGGGGAGCCAGTTAGGCATGGGGGTTTGATTATGGCTGCAAGGAAGGACCTTGGGATCTTCCTCTGAGAGGGAGAGAATCTTTCTGCAGGCAGTTCACTGAATATCATAATCTGAATTGGGGGTAGCGGGAGGTGTTGGGAAACTAGGAAGATACATTGAACATAGTGGTGACCAGGTTAGCCAAATGATGACTAAGGTGGAGAGGGGATTATTGTCTCCAAACATCTGCGAGAGGATGGGGATTACTTTAACAAAGGAGAATAATCAGACTGAGATCAGAAAGTACTTCCTAGAAGTGGACTGTGCCTCCCTGGGGAGGGGGTGGGAGTCCTGTGTCTGGCAAGATGGAAAGAGCAGCAATAGCAGGTCTCATTACTTGCCATGTAATGATAACAAATAATGTAAAATGAGGCTTGGTAAAACACTAGAATTCTCCAGTAACAACCAAATGCGTGAGGCAGCGGGAGGACCGGCGTGGGACATGATCATTCTCTGGAGCTGGCAGGCAGAACCTGTAAGTTCTGGTGACTTACATGAGCCATGACACAGGGATTTAGGCTTTGCTTCACTAAACTCTTTGAAGCAAAGGTAATTTTGATTGTTAGGACCTTTCTCGGAGTGTTTCCACTTGAAGGAGGAGGAGTGTGGTACAGCAGGGACTGGTTTGTGCTTTATTTGTTGGCAGTGGGACCATGGAGTCCCTTGCACAGCTTTATCTTACTTCCTTCTTGGAAGATGCTCCTCTATTCTGTTGGTAAGTGATGGGTTTATCCATGTGTTGGCAAAAGAGGGTGTTTGGGGTGGAGGAATATCTGAGAAAATGCAGAAAGGCAAGTGTGTGTATGTGTGTATATATGTGTGTGTTTGTGTGCCGTGAGCCCAGCCAAGCACTGGGGTGAGGACTTAGCTACATGACAAGCAGCTCCCCTGGTATCCGGCGAAGACCCTCGATGTCGTGGTCGAAGGGAGGCCAGGGCTGGATCTGTGGAGGAGCAGCTGGATCTGTGGGCCCAGGTGAGACACCCAAATTAAAGGCTTTGCTTCAGCTGGGAGGACGACAGGGCTGAGCCTGAGGGTTAGTCTGCAGATGGTTTCTCAGATTGACAGTAGCAGCAATCTCCTCTCTACACCAGTGAAAAAGATGGGGTCAAGGTGGGGCATTTTAGTGCTTTTGGACTTCAGCTTGCTGAGAGGTGAGTCCTTGGTTTAATTCAATAACACTGGAGCAAGGTAGCAGCTTTCTTTTGTCTTTGCAAACCTGAAGCCTTGGTCAACTTTGACATGGTTGGTGGTAGCTTTGAAGAGTTAAAATGTGGAAGAGGAACACTGTTGCCTGGTGCCCTTGCCCATTTGGTCTGGTGATGATTATCCCCTATATGATGGTCATAAGATAAGAAGGAAAATATGACTGAGAGGGTGCTGGGAGAACTGAGCCGAGCTTGTGCATCACCTGCCCAAGCAGCGCAGAGGAAATGGGTGACTCAGGGCCTGGGAGCAGAGCACGGGCCGAGCGCGAGGGCAGCTGGGGCCAGCGCGGGGCTCGGCCTCGGGCTCCCCTGCGTGCGCTCTGAGGGCCAAGGGGAGTTTCCAGCCCAGCCTTTCAGGCCACAGAAATGCCAGCACAAGTGGCAGTTATAGCTGAGAGACAGACGAGTGCAAGGAAGAAGGATAAGAAAAAGAGAAAAGAGCTGGTGGTTGCAGTCACCTTTTGTCCTGGAGCAGGTTTGTGGGAGTACAGCCTCACAAGAGCCATCTCATGGGCTTCAAGGAAGGAAACACAAAATACTAGAAGAAACAGGCATTTTCAATGCATTAGCAAGACCATCACCCATAGTTATCCCAAAAGAGGCTGCACTAACTCAGAGACGCTTTTACTTCCTCCCGGTCCTGCCACCCACATTCAGCAACTGGCCCCAGCCTGCTGCTGCCCCGCACTTGTTAACCTCCCGTGCAGAGCCTGCGTGGAGGCAGCACCGCCTCCTCTTCCTCGTGCTGTGAACCGTCCATCTTGGACTCCCAGAAGCAGCACCAAGGGCAGCTTTGCAGCACAAGAACTACTGCCGCTCGCCCGGAGGCAGCTCCGTTCCTGGAGAGGGATCGTGGACCGCGGTGCCAAGAAGAGTGGCTGGAGCGGGAACGGAGCCAGCGTGCAGAGCAACGCGCCTGCGCTGCAAAACCCAGGCAGCTGCTTTCCCAGGTGTCACACGTGGGTGAAGTGGCTCCAACAGCAGCATGCAGTCACGTGCAGTCAAAAAAGTCACTCAAAATCCACTAGCAGTGTCACCCATTGCTCTTTCTTGCTCCTAGATGTCCTCGCTGAGAGGTGACCAGCTGCCACATCACCACCAGGCCCTGGGTGCTGCAGTGCACCTTGCTCTAGTCACGGGGGAACCTGAACTAAGCTTGTGTAGCCCTGGAACTACAGTTCCCGGAGACAGGATGGATTCATCCATTCTGAATGTCCCTCACTGGTGGGTGCCGAACTTGTGTGATTTCTGTGCTCAGAAATCTCCCTGGGAAGGGAGACAGCTGATACTGCCAAAGGAAGAGGAGCGGCCACCTGCCCACAGTTAGCTGACCCTTCCCCTCCTGCAGTGCCAAGCCTGGAAAGCCAGGCTGGGAAACCGAGAGCCCGCTTTTTCCTGGTTGTTGGTAACTGCAGGACGCCGACAGGGCGAGGGCAGGTCCCAGCTCATCCCATCGTGCTCCCCAGCTCCATGGCCAGAGCGAGCCCGCTCCTCAGGTTGCAGTCCGGTGCTGAAGCGTTCAGAGGAGGAACGTGGAGTCCCATGAGGCCAGCGGCGGGAGGGCAGGTTTCCCCCTGCCTCCCCCTAAGCAGCCCTGCCCTCAGAGCGCGGAGGGCACGGAGAAGTTAGCGCTGCAGCTGGGGAGACACGTGCGAGCTGGCGAGGATGGGCCCTTTCCGCAGAGGCTGCTCTTTCTGCATGAGCTAATCTGGGTTTGCTGATTCCTGGCGCTGTGAGTCACGGCGAGCGCAGTCCCCTGCTCGCTGCGTTGGGCTGCAGCTCTTCCCAGTTGGCTTTGGCTCTGCCCAGAAAGAGAAGCTCCGTTTGGCTCCGGTGCTGTGCGGTGTTTGATGCTTACCCAGTTACATGTAAGATCACGATTGCTGTGAGCTACCTTGATGGGGGATGGACGTGATGAGACCTCCTCAGCAGCGAGTAGCGTTACCTGGCGTGAGCAACGTTACTCCAGAGTAACTGCAGAGTAACAGAGCTGCTCCAGAGTGATGTCTGTGCAAACAGTTTCCCCAAAAGAGCCATTTACAGCTCTCCGGAAGGGACGGCCTTGGAGAGATGCAGCAGCTAGTGTGGGGCAGCCTGTTTTCTCAAGAAAAAGCTTCAAGGGGAAAAAAAAACCCCAAAACGGTATAAAAATAAAGCAGAAGCTGGTCAACCTTGGCCAGGCAAGGGCTGCCTTCCTCGTCAGCCTGCCCAGCACGCGTGGAAAAGCTGGTGCCACCAGCGAGGCTGGCGCCTCGGCGTGGGGCTGCCCCCCAGCCTGCAGCCCGGGCGGCAGCAGAGCCCCGAGGCTCCGCACATTCCCAGGCGGCCGGCGCTGGGCCCTGGGTACCAGATTAGCTCTTTTTATTTCCTTTCATTTAGCAGAATCCTGCAGAGCTGGGCAGCTGCCAGTCAGTCTGTCAAGACGCAAACTATTTTGGGAATTTTTATGATGGAACAATATTTTTTCGGTAAACAAACGGAAAGCTGTTAAACAGGGACCTTCACCTCGCAGCTCCCGGTGCAGCTCCCTGGCTGCTGCGGTACCACAGTGCCTGCACTGTCCACTCTGCACAGCTCCCTTCATGGCTCCGGCAGGGGCAAAACAAATAGCAGCTTTTTTCCCCTTTTCATGAACTCCTCAACACAAAAAAAAAAAAAAAAAAAAAAAAAAAAAAAAAAAAAAAAAAAAAAAAAAAAAAAAAAAAAAAAAAAAAAAAGAAGAAAAAGAGCCATTTTGGTGTAAGCTGCAGAAGCCTTTTCTTGGTGGAGTTAACCCCTCGTGCCGCTGAGGGTTTGCTGCGTGCTGGCTCCTTAGCGGTGCTCCGTGTTTCCTCGGCACTGCCGGAATCCAGTCCGGCAAGGCAGCGACGCGGGGCTGACTGTGCACTAAGGGAAGACTTCCCTTTTTGAAGCGCCTCTTAGTAGGAAGTCCCGATGGAGTCAGAGGGTGCATGGACGGAGATGTTGTTTGCTCAGAAGAATGAAGAAGAAATCTGTAATGCGCTAAAATGGAGGTACCACTTTTTTCAGAGGAAGAACCCATAAGGGGCCCGTTAGTCCTTCTTGCTGACATGGGCTAAACTTGGTTTCCTGATTCCTCATGTATCTTTGGCAGTGGGGATCTGTTGTCACATGGGGTTTGGCTGCCCCAGGCTTTGGGGGAATTGGTTGATGCCAATCAATGGGAATGAGCCGGGACATTTGTGTGCGCTAGTCCCTTCCACACGCGTTCTGTCCACGTCACAGAGACTTGTGGTTTTCCTCAGTTCCTGGAATGTCCAGTCCAGCTTGTACAACAGTGTTGGCTCACACAGGCCCTCCTGGCAGCTCCGCAGCAGGCAGATCGCTGAGTGTCTCCAGGGATGGCACTCGCCTTCCCCCTCTGCCCCCTGCTCCACTGCCAAGTCACCCGGGAGTCGGGTAGGCCCCACTGGAAACGCAGAGTGGGACCTTTTGCTTGACCCATCCGGTTCTGCCTTGAGGTCTCTCTTGTAACTCATTAACTGCTCTCACTCTGTGACTCTGCTGCTAATGGCTTTTTCAGAGAAGCCTTCAGTAGAGCTGCCAGCGGCAGTTGCACCTTCTCCCTGGCCAGCTGCCTTCCCTTCTCTGTGGGCAGTAGCAAGCCCTGCACTTTCCTCTCTCCTGCTCTGGTTTCTCTGGTTTCTCCTGTTTGCTTTTGCAGACTCCGCGGGTCAGCGTTGGAGCCTTTGCCCCTACTCAGCTCTGTCTTGCTCTGATGCTCCCTGGAATCTCTCCTGTGCCCATTCGTACGTGTGAACCTCTTCTCACTTGCGGGTCCTTAACGCCCTCCTAGGGCACTTCCTCAGCCTGTTGCCGCCTCTCTTCCTGCCCTTTGCCCAGAGTGGCTTTCCTTGGCCAGCGCCGAGCGTGCTGCCCCTTGCTGTATGGGAGAGGCATTCATGTGGACCCACCAAGCGACCCAGGGGTGCCCTGAGACACAGGGTGAAGGTGTCGGGCACGGTGGCAGGGTCGCGGCGTGAGATGCACCAACCCTCCCGCTCCCTGGTGGTTAAGGCAGCCTGTTTGCACATGGACATACAGACACCAGCGTGCTTAAGCACTCTGGGTTCCAAGGCTGCACTTAAACAGACACATAAGCTGTCAAAATCCCTGTGGCTCCTATTTCCTGTGATTACAGCTTCTGCTGTCTGTTACTGGAGTCTCACTCCGATTTCCACTTCCTGCTTGGGCTTCTCTCTCTTTGCCCACTAACTTCCCTTCTCCTCTTCATAGCCTTCATCTCAGGCCTGGGAAGTTCAGCATTCTTATCTCTCTGCTCCATCTGCCTCTCGGAGAACGTACTCGGTCCCCGATAAACAGCCCAGCTGCCCTCCTCCTTATCGCGTTGTCTTGAACTGCTCTTGCTCTTCTGTAGAGCCTTATCTCTCCAGCACTCAGTGACTTAGCCAAATCAGTGTTCCCTTCGCCTGTCACTCCCAGTCCTCCTGCCCAGACTCATTTCTTCCCCAAAGGTGGCTTCACTTTCTGCTGCAGTTTTATTCCTCGGGCTTTGAGCAGCCCGTGTGTCTTCCCGGTCCATCTGCACTCTGCCTTCTCTGCCAGCCCAGGGGCTACACTCCGGGAGGTCACTCTTGAAAGGGAGAGAGAGGAAAGTGCAGGACAGTCCTAGAGCAAGTCATGCCGATACAGTGTGTTCCTCTCGTAGCCCTGACAGGTATCTCATGCCTCTCTGGCCTTAGCCAGTAGTTTCCCAGCTCTTTCTTCATAATGCCAGGTCCTTAAAGCCAGCCTTGCGGTTCTGCACTTGGGTTTGAGCACTGGGCCTCCAGGCACGGAGCTGATGCCTGGGGCTCCCGCTCGCAGCCCTGGTGCTCAGGGCGGCTTCCAGAGCTGTCTGCCTGCTGCTGCTTTTCCTTTCAACATCTAAGCCCGTCTGAGAGGCTGCTGCCTGCAAGGAGGAGCTGATGGCTTCAGGCCTGGACAGTGATACTGCTGCAGATGCACAAGGTAAATGGCAAAGCTGAAGGTGGGGATGTGCTCAAGACCATGGACTGGTGGCCTCGGTGGGAACATGGGGAGGCTGCCAGAGAAACATTTGCCCCCTCACATGCTGCTGGTCTCTGTAGTTCACACAGTCATGAGTGAGCTGGCTGTCTATTGCTGCTGGATAGGGCTGAGTGAAATCAGCGTGGCTTTTCTGTGGTCGGGGCAGCTCTCCCAGGCCATGTCGCTTGGCTGGATAGACGCTGAGGACGCATCAGGAGTAGAAGGGCCTTTTTACAGGTCTCCCCCACCACCACAGGGTGATTGTGGCTGTTCCTTCAGACAGAGTGTGGATAAACACCCCTACACTGCTGGACTGCAGCTTTGTCCCTCCGTGGCTCTGACAGTACCCAGGAAGCCTTCCAACCATTTTGGCCAGGGTCCTCCCACAAGGGTGCTCCTGTACATGAGAGGAGCAGAGAAAAGGTCTTGAAGAGCGACACTGGCAAAGCTCACGTCCTTTCCCGGGGCCTGGGGTCCTGCCCTGTCCTGCTCTGCCTGCCTGTGCATCTCTGAAGGACGTTCTCTGAGCTTCCAACCTGCAGGCATCTCCTGGTCCTCTGTTGTTTATGACACTGCAATTTGTTGCCTTGGAAATAAGTGCTGTTTTATCCCAAACAGAGCCTACGGTTTCACAGCACGATCAAGCACGAGGAGCAGATGGTTTCTCCCATCTCTTCTGTTGTCTTTCCCATTATCCCAGTCTGCAGTTGGATGACAGGAGCCTCTGATTCAGTACAAGTATCTGTGGCCCGGCTGTATCTACCCGTGTCAGCTGGGAAGCCCAGTTTCTGCTGGGATATGACATGCCTCTGGGTCCAGCATCAGTATTTTGGCTTCTAGTAAGCAGAACTTGACCAAAAGCCCCAAATAAACATCTTTTCTCGCTGGCTTGGGTGCTGTCCGTGAGCGGGGCGGCAGGAGGAAGGTGTGAGAGCTGCAGCTGCTGTTCGGCCGGGCTCTGTGGATCCCTTCAGAGGCTCTCAGCCGTCTGCAAGCTCGTTTCACTGCTCTGTGTGTGACCTTTGCACAGCGCGTGGCCCTTCCCTGCAGCTCTGGGCGCGCGGGGGAAGGCAGCAGCTGTGCCGGGTAGGTCTGGGGAGCTGGGGGAAGCCACGGCATCGTGCACATGCCCTTTCCTGGAAGCAGTCTGTGGAAGAGCCCTTGATAGTGGAGCGCCGTGGGTTCTACTGAGCAAATGGGGGCCGGAGAGACACCCATGGGCTCCATAGGGCTTCGGAGCTGGGGGCACCTGAAATGCGCAGGGGAATCGGCTGTTCCAGGCCTGAGCTTAACTGCTCTGCGAGCGGTTCTGTTTTCATTCCTCAGCTTTATTCTGTGTGATTCAATCTGATTTGTTTGAATTCTGTTCTTATGTTCTACCCAGCACTTTGCTGCCTGGACCATGTCTTTCATTGCCAGAGCAAATGGAAATGAGTAAATTTAGTCTGGAGATTAACAAGATGCTTCTTCCTTTCAGAGAAGTGAGATCCTTGAACAGCCTTGTAGTGAGAACAGTGACAGCAAAGCCAGATTGCTTTCAAGACAGAGCAATTGCTTTCAAGACAGGTCAGTCTGTGAAGGGGATTATATAAGTGATGCTGTTAGAGCCTGTAACTGGATTCAGTGATCCAGCATGCCTTCCAGTCCTACCTTTCCAGGAGCTGGCAATCCACGTTTAAAAATAGTTTGAAGATGGGAAAATTGTCCTCAAGGTTCGAATGTTCTGAAGTAAAAATAGGAAACAGATGAGAAACTGTGGAGAACTTTATTTCTTGGTAATCCTTTCCTAGAAGCGGGCAGGCTGCAAAGCCAGGGCTGCTGGTAGATGAGCAAGAAGATTGGTTAGTGAAGGGAGCAAAATTCCTGTAGTTTGGGCTAGAGATGTGGCCTGGAGACCTGGAGAAGGGGCTGCTGATTAGCTGCAAGGAAGGAGGTGCAGATGCAGGCCAGAAGTAGGAGGGGAGGGGAGGCACAGGCCCGTGAGATACAGGTGGCAGGAGGAGAAAGGAATAGGGCTGCCATTCCTGCGTGTACCTTATCTAAAAAAAAAAGAAAAAAAGATCATCTGACTAAGGCTGCCTGTGCTGCTGCACCACTCGTCTGTGGCTTTCCATTAACAGGCAGGTGCCTGTACCCCGGGGACCACCGTGGCGAGTGCCAGGCGTTGCTGGCACCGCCTGCCAGGCAGTGAGGCAGCCGGGCTGCAGTGCGCAAACAAACAGCGAGCCCTGTGCTAACAGCACGGCTTTGTGTCGCTGGGAAGTGCAGGCTCCAACTTCTTCCGATTTCTCACCTGTCCAGACTGGTACAGAGGAAAAAAAGCCTCTTGGAGTTGCAAAAAAAAAAAAAAACCCAAACCCACACCTATTTACAGTGGATTCCCCGGGGCCCTCCTGTGGGGTATTAACCCTTCAGTCCCAAGCCTAGAACTTCCCGAGAGCTTTCTTGGGTACAAAGGCTTCTCCCTTTCAGCATGAAGGTTTCCCCCTGCCATCCCTGCGGAGCTGAGCTCTTCTCCCTCTGTTGCAGAGATCTCCTCTGTTTGTCATCCAGGGCATTGGCCCCTCTTCTCCCTAGGGCAGGTCGGGGCTTTTTCTTTCCTCCCCATCTGTGCAGATATGTCTGTCCCTTGCATAACTGGGCTCTTGGGTGGCAGCTGGGCTTCCCGACACTGCTCCTGCCCCATGAAAGCAGAACTTTCTCTGCTGTGTTTGCGTTGGACCTGTGATCGTGTCTCTGTTTGTCTGAGACCCCACGAGGTTTCCCTGAGATACCAGCTCATCCCCCCCTCCTTGAAGTATCCTTGCTCCCTTCAGGCTTTCTTCCTGCCCTCACTGTTTGCTTTCTCTCTTTTCCCTGGTTTCTGAGTTTTCTCGGAAGGAATCCCGCGCTCTGGCCTCCTCGGGCTGGAGTGTTGTGTTGTTGTTTTTCCTTTCGTCGCTATGGGCAGGGATTTCAAACACCGAGCCAAGGAGAGGGAGGGAAGGAGGGAGGCAGTGAAACAAGGAGGGAGCGCGAGGGGAGGGACAAAGAAAGTCAGGAAAGTGAGAAAGCAAAGTGTGCAGGGGAGTGCGGTGAGGAAGTTGTGGTGAAGGAGTGAAATGAAGAAAGAGCATAGAGGACACTGGGGAAAGAAAGCGTTCCGGGTAAACATCAGGGAGAGCTTTTTCATCGCTTGTTTTACTAATAACACTATTGCAGCGGACAGCAATATGCAGAGGAAGACAAGGACCCCCCCCTGCCCCACATCTGCCTAAGACATGAGGCGTGAGGGGTTATTCAAGGCAAAGATACATCCCTCAGAAATGAACACCCAATGCTAGAGCAGCCAGGAGGAGCCCAGGCTGCAGCAGGGAGAATGTAAAGTGCATTTTGGCAGGTGAGGAGAAAATGTGCAGCACACAGACCGAGAAAAAAGTGACAGGATCTTCTCTAAGTCTGTTGAGAGTAGGAAGCCTGGAAGGGCTTTTCTGTGGACGGGGAAGAAGGTAGAGTGGCTGAGGGAGGTTAGGGCACTGCAGAGAAGCGGAATGATTCCTGTACTGCGGAGAGGGAAAGATAAACTCCCTAAGAGTGCAGTTCAGTTTCAGATAAAGTCGATGCACCCTCAGGCAGTGAGAAATCACAAGAGGAAATGTTGATATTTTAGAAAACAACAGTCCCCAGGACTGGGCACTAGCACATCAGGAGCAGAGTAAATGACAGAAACCAGCAGCTGGGCACCGGAATAGGGGAGGGTGCAGAGAGCAAAATGTGGGCCAGGGAATTGCAGGCCCAGGTCTTATCTCAACACAGGTAAATCCCTGGAATTATCATTAAGGATCTGCAGGTCCCCCCTGCAGGGTTAAATCTGCAGCTCACTTTCCTCTGCCAAGGAAAATCCTGCTCCTCTGATCTGCTGGAAGTTGTGGAGTGTATCACTGTTGTAGGGAATACGGCAGAATGCAGATTTTCCACAAGATGTGAGCAGTGTCTTTCAAAGGATCTTCTCCATGAGGCCATGAAAGCCCCGAGCAGTTTGTGTCTGGGGACTGCAAGGATGGTTGTGTGTGAGGAGGGAGGCTAATGCAGGGGGTTGCAATGCCACTCAGTGCATCTGGGATACATCCGCACCGAGGGTTGCCTCTTTGCACCTCATCACCCTCGCTGGAAAAGATACGGGAGATACAAGCAGTTAGGGAAAGCTACAAAGATGATGAAAACACTTCCAAAGGAACAAAGATTGCAAGGAATGCACCATTTCTGTTCACAGAGAAGATAAATGAGAAAGGGATATGGATTAGATAGAACTACAATTTTTTTTAAAGGAAAGACTCTATTCTTCGAAGTCTAAACCAATGCCTAACTGACAGTGATAAGAAGGAAATTCCTCTTTAGAGAGGTTATTCTATAACTGTCCTACCAAAAGATTATTTAGCTTAAGGATCTTGTTCTATCAGAGACAAATTCTTGGGCTGCTTTTGTCAGCTCCACAACTGTAACACTCTTGTTTTTATAAATACACAGCCTGAGGATCAATCAGCCCACAGTCCAGTGTCTATTAAGGTGCTATCAGCCCAACTACTGGGAGTATTTTTTTTTAATCAGGCTAGAAATTAGGTAGCAAGTGATAAAGGGAAGATCTAATTCAGAACTAAATGGTGGCTAGTTGGGCTGATGTGACATGTAGCCAAGGTGGCCAAAGGACAGGCTGATCAACACTGCCATTCCCTCAGGCTGGGGCTGTCCTTCCTGCTGGGTCCTGTAGATGCTCTACCTGTATCTTGTGCTTGTGCAGATGTACTGAATTTCCCAGTCCTAGGTTGCATCCCTGAGGGGAGGGTCTTCAGTCCTGAGCATCAGGTTTGCAGGTGCTCATAAAGGCAAAGGAAAGAGTCAGGAACAAGGGAACCAAATTCCTGAGGATTTGGGTGGTTTAGGTTGATGTGTGACAGATGGAAGGTGCTGCTTAGCATAGAAAATGTTGGATGGTTAGCTGGAGCGAGGAGCCAGTGTGAGGAATCCCAGTTAAAGAGAGGAGCAGCAGAGACAGCTGAGCCTGAGGGGGTGGGAGGGAATCATTAACCCCGTCAGCCCTGTAGGGAGAGGCAATAAGAGAGGGAATCCACGTGGAGGAGGTGAGTGTGGGTTTATGTCTGTCCAGGCATGATCCATGGGCATTTTATTGCACTAGTCAGCCCTAAAGAGGTTACAGAAGGAGGATGACGCTGGACTGGCTAACATCCCGCTTAAACCTAGGATAATAATTAATATAATGCGTTGAAACTGTGCTTAGCTGCAGGACAGACGTGTGGTGCCCTGGCCTCGAGCTGCTCCATGGGCCTCGGAGAGACACACACTGGTAGGTGAGTGCCGGGTGCTGGGAAGATGCGAAGCCTTTCCACCGGGCACCGGGACGGCTCCTTGGGATGGGGTTCCTGTTCCGGGGCAGCTCTGCCTTCCTCTACAATTTGCTCCGTTCATGATAAATTTCTACCCCTTATGTTGTGTTGTGGAGCTGTGTTTTCACACTGCCAAACCTCCCCCTTCCCCGTGCTTTATTTTGAGCAACAATATGCAAATGATTCGTTGTGTTTGAGGAGAAAACCGCCTTGCAGACAGTGGGGGTATTGGCAGCTTTTGGTATTTCCCACAGGGAGACCTCTCCTTCTTTCCCTGCCCCTGCTCTCGCCATTGCCGATGCTGCCATTCCCGCTTGGTTAATTCATCCCTGCCATTCCCGCCTGGTTAATTCGTCCTTGTCAGCACGTGTTTCCACGGCAGTGGCAGGACTGGCCAGCCGTCGCAGGGCCGGCTCTGTGTGCCCGGCGGCGCTGCATCCTTTCGTGAGCACTGTGCTGCTCGTGACTTTTCTGTCCACTTTTACCCACTGAAGACACAAGCTCCAAATGGATCCTTACGCCTTTCATAGTCCAAATGAAATTGTATTGGAAAAGTAAACATGTTTTGTGTTTACATGAGGCAAAACCCAGCTTGGGAAAGGAACAGTTCAGGCTCGGGTGCCTGCAAGAACTAGGAAAATTCCCCTGTGAGAAGAGAGTTCCCGCTTCAAGAAAGAATGATGCAAGTTTGTCCCTTTAAACACGCGCGTAAGCGCTGGCCTGCAGTAGGATGCTTCCCTGCAGCTAGCTCTGGAATAGTTAAATTAAACAGTTGGGGCTTGGATTATCATCATAATGGTGCCTGCGCTTCCCCCAGACCTGCTCGAGGGGAAGCTCTGTGGTAGAGGGGAGAGCAGGGAGATTCCAAATCCGGCCCCTCGGCCTCATCCTGCCTCTGCTCATCCCGGTCTGGGGTCTGGGGCTGTGAAACCAGCACCCAGCTAGAGCTGCGCCCAACAGGATCCGCAGCGCCCGCGGGGTGAGGGAAGCCCGGCTCTGCCTTCCCAAGCCCGGCTCTGCCTTCCCAGCCTCCTGCATCCCTGGCCTGCGGCGTGGGAGGAGCGGCTCCGAGAAGGTGGCGGGAACGGCCCTGCTCTAGCCAGGAACTGGTTGCTCCAAGGCAGGGAGCTCCACGAGGTGTCTGTGCAGAGGCAGGGCTGGTCTCCGCATCATCCCTCGCGGGCCGGGTGGGAACCAGAGCCCACGTGAAGGGCTCCGCTCTGCAGCTGGGGCTGTGGACGGGGAGGCTGCAACGGAACATCTCGGCACTGCCCCTTGGAACAAGAGGGGACCTTGGAGAGGGAAGCACTGGAAAGGGCTGGAGGAAGGAGCGGGACAGGGCTCAGCCAGGTCACCACCTCCTCTCCCCGTGTGCTTCCCTCTCCCTTCCCTGCGGATGCGGGAGCTGCCATGCATGCCCCGAAGGCAGCTTCCGTGCACACCACCTGGGAGTGAGAGTTTGTCAACCACACTGGGATCCTTCCAGCTTGAGGCACGAGGAAAGTCTGCCCTATCTGATGTAGGGGTGTGAAGGAATGGATACAGGAAAAATATATCTCAACTTGCCCTTTTTCTTTCCTGCGGGAGAAAGTGGCAAGGTTAATGCAATGTTGGGGTACTGTGTGAAGGTGTACACATAAACTATAAAGGTGTATAGGGAGCATTCTGCCTGTCAGAAATCAGAAATGTGAAAGATTTAATGGCCTGAGGAGAGTGTGAAGGAAGGACAGAGCCTGTTTGCTCTGTGTTTCTGTGGGACAGCTTGAGGCACAGTGTTGCATATACTGAATATTCAGATTCTGGTTCCCTGCTCTGCTGAGTCCAAGCTCCTCCATTTAGATCTCTTTTTTTTTTTTCTCTGAGATGCAGATGAAGAGGCTAGGACTGGAAATGCTGGGAATGGGGAGCTTGCCAGGGAGGAATCGCTTGTGGTGAAAATAAATGGAATTTGGGAAAGCTGATCAGCAGGGGTAAGGTATGAGAAGGGAAACGGGGTGGGATGGATGGGCTCTGTCCCTGTTCACTGGTGCAGCCGGGAGGGATAGGGCAGAGGGATGGCCATGGTGTTACATGACTCCTCCGGTCTGGAATGGCCTTCCCGTGGGGCCCGTGGGCACGTGGGAGGTCTCGGAAGAATCTGCTGGTTGTGGCATCCTCGCTGTGGTTCATCCTGTTTGGGAGGCAGGTCTCATCTCTTTCCCCTTTTAGTTTGTGCACAGGCTCAGGTGGAACAAGTCGGATAGTGCAGCTCAGTGGGGTCACCTCCCCAGTGGCTCTGGTGGGTTTTGCTTCCAAAGAAACGGAGTATCCCTGTGCTGAGGTGTCGCAGGGCTAAACAGGGGTTGGTAGTTGCAGGTGGGAGAGGGCCAATGCCAGAGGGAAAGGGGAAGCACGCAGCTCCAATCCGTGCAAATCAGTTACCAGGAAGGCCTTGGCCCCTGTCTGTCCCACATCTCCATCTGGCATCTCACTGCCGGAGCGTGGGACGGCGTGAGCTAAGCAAGAGCTAAGACGGGATGTCCCAGGGATGACAGGGAGAGAAGAGCAAAGAGCTGGACGGGGAGAGCCTTGACCCCTTCTGCTTCCCTCTGGCTCCTCTGCATCCCAGCTGAGGGGCTGCCCTAGCTGAGACTGTCAGCCCGGGGCCTGGGTGTGGGATTTGTGTGTGGGGGGGTGCGAGGAGACACGGGCGCAACGCGAGCAGGGGCACAGGGGACATGGGCGGGATGGGGACAAGGAGGTCCTGCCGCTGCTGCTGCTCCTGCCCCTGTGCGGCGGGCGCTGGGGCTGGGAGCAGGCGCCGGCTGTGGGGGGCACCGCGGTGGTGCCGGGCTGCGGGGCGCAGGGTGAGCAGGTGCGGAGTGTGCGGTGCTGTGCCCGTGCTGGCGGTGCGGGGGTGCCCGTGCAAGGGGTGCGGGGTGCTGGGTGCCGGGAGAGGCAGTGCGGGGATGCAGGGAGTGCAGGCGTGGGACTGGGGGCACCGGGGCAGGGTGCTGGGAGGAAGCAGCGCAGGGATGGGCACAAGGAGGCCGTGCTGGGGTGTGGGCTGGGGTAATGCTGGAGTGCAAGGTGAGGTGATGCTGGGGTGCAGGGTGCAGGCTAGGGTGGCACGGGGCTGTGGGGATACTGGGGTGCGGGCTGGGGTGGTGCAGGGCTGGGGTGGTGCCGGGTGTGGGACGTGGGCTGGGGCAATGCTGGGGTGTGGGGTGTAGGCTGGGGCGGTGCAGGGCTGAGAGGATGCTGGGGTGCGGGCTGGGATGGTGCGGGGTGTGGGTTGGGGTGATGCTGGGGTGCAGAGTGTGATGCTGCTGGGGTGCGGGCTGCGATGATGCCAGGGTGCAGGTTGGGGTGGTGCAGAGCTGGGGCGATGCCAGTTGTAGGTTGGGGTGATGCTGGGGTGCAGGTTGGGGTGACGCGGGGATGCTGGGGTGCGGGCCGGGGTGATGCCAGGTGTGGGGTGCGGGTTGGGGCAGTGCAGGGCTGCGGGGCTGCCAGGGTGTGGGGTGCAATGATGCTGGGGTGCGGGATACAGGCTGGGGCAGCACAGGGCTGCGGGGCTGCTGGGGTG
>VZSG01000166.1:1428160-1446220 GCA_013398315.1 Nothoprocta pentlandii | reverse complement strand
TGTCCAAGTTGTCCCTGTGTCAAGCAGTGATTGGCTCTCCCAGGTTTTCCTGGTTCTCTGGGATTTAGCAGGACTCGCTGAGAGCTGAAGTGCAGGTTGGTGCCTCTGTCCCCTCCCTGGGACACCTAGGGATGCTTCGGCCTCCTCTTTGCCGTTGCAGGCAAAGGGCTCTGTGCTGTGGCACTTGTTAGGAGAGCACAGATGCACCTCACATCCCTTGCCTCTTCTCCTCCATCTCTAGCTGAGCAGTATCCAGCTAGGTTGTTTTGGAGCAGATGGCGCTGGGCATTGCTGAGTGATGTCCTTCCCTTGCCCAATTTGCCTCTCTGACCGTGTTGCCTGGGCCAGGCCGCAGGCAGCCCTCGGAGCACCGAGCGTGAAGCTGCCCAGGCTCCTGCAGCACGGGAAGCGGTGCCCTGTGCTCCTGCTGCTGCTGCCAGCCGCCCAGGAGAAGGGCACGGAGAGCCGCTGTGTATGACACTGCCTCCGCGTGTGACACTGGGACACCCGTGTCCCTCGGGGCCCCTGCAGCGAGCGTGCCAGTCTGCCTGGCGCTGCCTGCAGGACTGGACCCCCATTGCCTGGAGTGTCCACAGGATCCCTGCAACCGTGACAGGGTCTTTAATGTGCAGCCAGGTAGCTGAAGATGCAGAGGTGTTTGCACTAGCCCTGCCATGCGAGACTAGCTAGGGATGGTCCTAAGAGGGGTTAGAGGCCCCTGTGGATGTCTCTGGAGTTGAGGGGGTAGTTCTGAGGCGTTTGCAGGGGGCATTCCTGCCCTGGCACCTCTGCTTGGCCCCAGTGGTTAGTGAGCTCTGCGCAGCAGGAGGGCTGTCCTCTTGGAGAAGATTCCAGCCCCGACCACAGCCTGGCCGTGAAGGGTCCCAGGGGACTCCACAAAGTCAGATGTTAAGCTCGGGGTTTGAGCTGCAGCTGAACTCGGGCTGGTTCCACCTTAGCAGAGGAGTGTTTACCTTCCTGCTGCTGCATGGTGCAGGATTAGTGAATGTCTGCCACATTATACTCCATAAGCAACTGATTAATTCCAATCTGCGGCAGGAGCTGCGAGGGCCTCGGAGTGCCCGGTGCTGCACAAGCCCTGCTGTTCCAGGCTGCCTGCAGGTCAGGCACTGCATTGCAGTGGTGGGGGTAGTGTGATGCTGAGCTGTAGCTTATTGCTCATCTGAGGGTAGGGGGAAAAGTAGGAGGGGGTGGAAAGAAGCACCCGAGCTGACTGGTTTAGTAACAGCAAAGAAAGGTTTGTTTCTGGAAGCTCCAAAGTTGAATGCACAGGTGGAGGCTGTGATGAAGTTAAGAAGTGTGAGGAGGGTGGGAAGGAGAGCAGTGAAGCCACAGATTTGCAGGGCTGGGAAGGGAGGCCCATCCTGGAGAGGGGGTGTCTGGTGATACCTATGGAATGGGTGTCCCTGGGAAGGTGGGCCTGGAGGGTGTCTGTGCGGCCCCTGAGAGCTGGGTGTCACACACTGCCTGCTTGAAGGATGTGGGGTCCCGGGAGGTTCTGCGTGGTGGCTCTGGCTGCTGCCCAAGGGTAGTGGGAGCTCAAGCAGGGGCAGGTGGGGTGATGGTGCAGCTCCCGGCTGGGTGGGAGCTGCAGTGGTGTCCTTGCCAGGGAGGGTGTCTGCTCTGCGGTGCCGCGCAGGTGGAGCGTGGGAGCCGGGTGCCCGCGACGGGGAACAGCGAGGCCGGGAGGCTCCGGCTCTCGGGAAGGTTGTCGCAGTTTTCTGTCTGGGAATGACTTGCCTTCCTCCTGCCATCTGCATGAGACTAGACAGCCAGGGCTCTGCCAGGCTGCTGCCGCTCAACAGATAGGGTTAGACTTTGGCCTCCTGCAAAGCTGTCCCCCTTCCCAGCTGCTTCCTCTGCTTGGCAGGATGGCTCTGCAGGCCCTCGTGGAGCTCAGCACGGGCAGGATGTGTGAGCGGGTTCCTAAACCCTCGCTGTTCGCCTTCCACCACGCGGGCCTGCCTGTGGCCGAACAGCGAGGGCGCCCGGGGGCCTCTGTGGAAGGAGGAATGTGTGCCAAGCCTCCCAGCTCTGCAAAGCCGGGCTCGGGCTCTGGCTTTGGGAGGTGTTTTCTCTGCTTGGGGCAGAAGCGGCGCATGGTGGCAGCCGGGCTGGTGCAGGGGCTGGCATGCAGAGCCCATCCACCACAATGCCACGCACCTGGCAGGTCCTGCTGCCATTGGACCCTTTGGAGAAAGGGATTACGGGCATTTGGGGGCACCCCGAGTGATGCGGTGTCCTTGGAAGGAGGCAGCACGCGTGGTTCTGTCCCAGCGCACGTCACTGCCGCTTTGCACGTGTTATGGGTGCCGGATTCCTCCATACTAATAGGTTCAGCAGGTTAATGAATAAAAGCCCAGTGGCTGCTGCTAAACCTCGTGTTTGCCACCGCTGCTGTGTGAATATATGGGTGTTGGAAAGTGCAGGTTACGACTGTGGGACTTGGATGCTGCTGTGTTGTGATGGCTGGTAAGCAGCTTCAGCAGTGACCAGCGTGGCCTGTGCTTGGGGATGCTGCCTGCTGCCATGGCACCGAGAGCTGCTGCTCTTAGAAATGGACCGTGAGAAGTGCATAGGAAACAGGGTGACCTGCCATAAAGCACTGCTTGAAACTGGCTGCATCAGCTGCATCTAGTAAACCAGCTGGAGAGCAGGTGCCTGGGCACGGGAGAACAGCCCAGTTTGGGCAGCAGAGGTGAGCTGTAACTGCCTGGGTTAATGCTGTGGCACCAGGAATACGGGCAGTTGGTGTTCAGGCTTCAACTTCATAGTGCTCATGGCTACGACTGTAAGGTCAGCGTGGCATTAACTGAGGGCAGAACCTTGAAGGGACAGAAGTTACAGCTCTGGTGACCCGCAGGCCTCTGTAGTCTCTGCAGACAGAAAAGACCTGATAGAAAGAAGCAAGTGGCCCTGTGCTTTGGAGAACAAGTGATAGGCAAATGTCCTGTCTTTGTTTAGAAAGCTGCATTCCTGAGGCATGCGAAGCTGGGCATGTCAGGAAAGGACTTTCCTATAAGTCATCCTTCTTTCTAGTCCCCCTGTGTTGGCAGATGTAATGTAAAACATACAGATGGAGCACACTTGATAGCTGGGAGCTTAAATTTTTTTTAAAAAAAGAAAAATGACAAAACCATAAAATTCTAAGGGAACAGCAAGTTGCTTTCTTTGGATTGCAGATTTTGTTCTGATCTGTAAAGTGCAGTTGCTGCTTTTTGCCCAGGAGCAGATGAAAGGCTACTTGCTGTGACTTAAGGGCTCCCAGACAATATATACCAATGGAGTTGTACATTAAGTGGTAGATGCACCGATGAAGAGATCAAACATGACTTACATGGTGGCTTGCAGCCTTTGGCAGCCCTCTGGAGCCTCGTGGCAACTGGTGAGCAGTGGCAGGTACCCAGATGGAGCCTGGCATGAGAGGGCAGGCCAAGTGTGGCCTTAGTCCTGTGGACAGAATGGTGAAGGATGGGGACAGGTAGGACAGGCTCAGCCTCGTCCCTGCACTTGCCATGGGCAGAAGAGAAACACGGGGGTGTTTCAGGGTGTTGCAGCCCCCCAGCTGGCAGCATCAGCTGCTGGGCTGGCCCTTGAGTGAGGGTGCACAGGGCGGTTCTGGGGCAACAGCACATGGAAAATAAGGTTTTTTTTTTTTTTTTTGCACAGGAATCTGAATTTATGGTTTCAACATGGGTAGGCATTCCGGTTTTAGTCCATGGGTAAGAATAGTCCTGAAGAGGTGGCGGGAGGGGTGTGAATATCAGCTAGCAAGCAGAATACAAGCCCCCAGGGACTGGGTTATGCCTACGCATGTTAGACTCATGGCATAACTGCCCAGCAAACATCAACTCCTTCAGAAAAACAAACAAAAAAAAAGCAGCAGGGAAATATCAGTATGGCAGAAACACAAAGATTTGAGCAGTAAGAGGATGAGTGGGAAGAAATGTAGGGATAGTGTCGCTGCGGGAGCTGCGTGGATGGGAGAGGGACAACTTGAGCATCCTCCTACTAGGCAGCCAGCTACAGGAGGGAACTCCAGCTGCAGGAGAAAGCCAGAGAGCACCGGGCACTGTGCTGAAGAAATAGGCTGATGTCACGAACCCTCGGCCATAGAGACATGAGGGAGGGACAGTGCACTGAAGCACTCAGGACTTGTGGAAGATGCAGCAAGAACAAGTTGAGGAAAGGAAGCTGTGCTGCTGTCAGCCTGTGGGGAGGAGTGCCGATAAAACTGACGTTGCCAGCAGAATGGGTGACCAAGACCAAAGAAACAGCAATGCTTAAAGCAAAGATCCAAAAGTGACTGCAAAAATTAGGAGTTACAGATGTTTTATTAAACAGTCAGGTCTTGCTACAGCGTGTTAGCCAGCACGAGGGCAACATGAAGGCAAAGCTGAGGAAATAGCAGCCGAATTTTGACCCAGGAAATTATTCACTGAACAGATTTTGTTTGTTTGTTTTTCCTCCTGGCAAGGTTAAGTACTGAATGACACAACCTGCTCATCCTTGGACTGGAGTTTTAAGAAAACCTTCTCTCTCTCTCTATATATATATATATATGTATATCTAGATATATATATAAATATATATATATAGTTCTCTGTGGAGCACCATGGCGTGTTGTGGGACAAAATAATGAATAGCCCCAGTGCTGAATGCACAGCTGCAATTAACGTGAGCTTGAGCAGCTGGTGTCACACAGGTACTGGTGTCAGATATAAGACTGCACATTCTTCTTCCTTAGCTACTTTGCTTTGCTCCTGGCTTTTTTTTTTTCTTTTTCTGTGGAAAAAAAGCATAGCTGACAATGCAGGAATTGTGTGGTTCAACAGTAGGGCACCAGAAAGCTCGGTTTGTCTGAAGACATAACTTTTCTCAGTTCGTGTAAGGAGACATTGAAAGGCTTTCTGGCATAGGGAAAAAGATTGTGTTAATCTTTTCATGAAAAGAACAAATCTAGTAAGAATCCCAGCAACTCCCTGCTAAGGCCCTGTGCTAGGAAGGGGAGGGTTACAGGGGTGAGTTGGTTCATGTTCCTTTGCAATAACAGACATGGAAAGGGAATATCTAGAAAGGAAGTGGCAGGACGGCAAATGTGTTCACCAGCTCAAACAAGATCTGGCTATTGGATCTTTAAGTTAACAGTTATTTCTGCACTACCATGCAAACGTGGTGGAAGTATGCCAGGGCTATTGGCAGACGTGCTAATGTCCTCCAAAATAATTGCCTCTTGAATAAGATCAAGGTATTAAATAGAACTACGTTAAATAGTTTGGCATTTGTGTCCCAAGGACAAGAATCTTTATTGCTTATCCAGTTATCCTGAACTTGTGCTGGGGTGAAACAAAAGCCTGCCTTACCCATGGAGAAACTAAAGGAATTCAATGAGGAGAATTGCCGTGATGAGCCGTGAGTGACGGTGTCCGTGGCAGGACGTGTGGGGCACTGTGCTGGGTTAACTGTTGCTGTAGGGAGAGGTGACATTTCTCCCGGCCCCCTATTTATTTCTGTGGCTCTGGGCTTGCTGGGAATAGTTTTAACTTCCCCTCCAAGGTCTGGCTCTTGGCAGTTCTCACTGTTCCTGAGCTTCCTGATCCCAAAGCAACAGCTCCCTTAGAGAAGGCCTTTTCCCCTGTTCCCGCTTAGGTCTCTGCTCTGCTGATATGCAGCTTCCTTTCCTCCAGGTAGGAGCACTTCGGTGTTGGTTTGGATAGCTTCAGATTTCGTTGGTGTTGATGCCTGCATGATCTGGGCTTTGTCAGTGCAGCCACTGGATCTAGGATAAGTTTTTAGTTCATAACAGGTATTAGGCCTGGTTTCTTTGATCTGTGCTTTGTGTCATGCTGTGGTACAAAGGCTATTTCAAGGTGTCTTAAGCTCCGAGCTCAAAGAGGAGGATCGAGAGGGTGAGCTGGAGAAAACACAGGTGATGGCAGGAGTCCATTCCATGAATCTTTTAGGCAACATTTCTGTGGAGCTGCCCAGGCTCTGGTGTTTAGATCACTCAGTGACCACCAGGTGCTGGCTGATGTGGTTGCTTCACAGTCAGGAAATCAGGTCACTATTTCTACCCGTTTTATAAGTCATAGCGACCATGGATTGTGTAGCTGAGAACCTGTGAGGTCCAGAGTGTCTGTCCTGAGCTGCATCCTGTTATGTAAGAGAATGAAAATCAGGGCCCCTGAACCCAGAATGAGATTGAAGAATCCAGCTCTAGCATGCAGTCAGTTCCCGGGCTGAAACATATGAAAGGATGGATCAGGGCCCCAAATCAGCATGTGCCACAGCTGCTCACAGTCCTTGCCTGAGGAAAACCCAGGGAGATGTTCATGTGCTTCTGCTCTTGTTCCTATCTTCTCATGGGCCTGTGAAGCTGGGAATGTGCCTCATGGGGCTCCCTGTTTGGAGCTGGACTGCTCTCCTTGTGTGCTGTGGGTCACCTTTAGCGGCAGCAGCTAGGAAATCTCTAGCTCCTAAATACACAGTTATCCGCAAATGGGAAATGGGGCTTGATTCTGTGCAGTTCAGTGCTGCGGTTGTGTCCTGGGAAGTGTCCCCAGGTCACCTTCCCTTTGCTCACAGATGCCTTTCTGCTGAGGAAAGGGCAGTTTGGGGAAGATGGGGAGGCTTTTGGCACACTCCCTGAACGTGACTGTGTTTTCCTATCCAGAGTGCTGCCAAGGGCAGGATAGTGCCGGGTTTCTGGAGGAGGGAAGCAGCTTAGTCCTCTGTAAGCCAAAAAGGGAGGCAAAGGAAGCAGTGTGCTGCTCCAGGGCTCTGCTGTGGGGTGTCTCCTGTCCATTACCAGCTCCAAACGTGGAATTACCACCCTCTGGTTTAGGGCAGTGATGACAGAACAGATACTTTAGCTTGTTTGAGGTTTTTGGAGTCTTATCCAGTTGATGTTTAGTCTTTTCCGAAGTCAGAATTATTACCAAGTATTGTCTTTCCTCTTATTGCCGAAGAGACGGGGGTCTGCCCCGTCAGGTAGCGTCACAGTTCCCAGCAGTCATTCCCATCTCCCCTCTCCCTCCTCTCCTTTCCGGGCTGCGCCGGCCTCGTGCGGATCAGCGCCCCGTGCCCAGCGCTGCCCTCCCCTCTGCGCTTCTCCCGAGCGCGGGGACAGGCCCGGGCTCCCCAGGGGCTGCTCGAACTGCTGCCTCGGGGCACGGGTGCCGCTCACCTGGCTCCTCGGCCCCTCGTCCGCAGCGGCTGTGCGGCTCCTGCAGCGCCCTGCTGCGACCGCGGGAGTCTTCATCAGCTCCCTAGTCTCCCTGACCTGTGCGGTTGGCTCTTTCCCCGCTTTGCTGCTCATCTAACAAATATACCAGATAATCTCCTGGGCGAAGACACTTCCCCGTGCCAGGAAATCTGCTCGTCCTGGTTACCCTTTAGCCCTCTCCTGCTCGGTGTTACCTGTTTGCAGCCTGCCGGGGACGCAGGTTTGCTACCCCAGGGCAGGCAGGACGCGACAGCTGGCTCGGCGTGCCTCTGTGCCCTGGCTTAGCACAGCCCTAGTGCGGAGCCTTTGGGAGGGAGCAGGGCAAGCAGAGACCTCCCTCCCTTTCCGTGCCTCCTAGCTCCGCAGCCAGCGCTGTGGCACCTCCCAGAGGCTCCTGCAGGCTGTGGCCGGCGGTCGGGTCGGACTCCTCTTCCTGGATTTCCCTCTTTGCTGAATCCCGGGCCCCGCTTATGGCTGCGGGAGCTGCTCACTGAGGTCTCTGTTAGCCCGGTTTTCTCCCCAGTTTTGTGTGCGGGTGTCCCGGTCCCTAGGTGCCTCTCTGCCTTGGGGGCTCCATGGGGTGGAAGCGCCGTGTGTGCTGCTGCTGGCACAGCAAGGAGTGGACACACAGGGACATGGACACAGCAAGGAGCAAGGACACGCAGCTGGGAGGGTGGGAATGGCTGCGGCACCAACAGCAGTTGGTCGAGCACGTTGTAACTGGGTCGCTTGTGAGCGCCCCGGCCCGTTATGCAAACGGAGAGGTGCTTCTGCTGTAGCCCACAGCTCCCTTTGCCTTTTGGCTGGCACAGCGGCTCCAGTTCCACAGCCTTATTTAGGCTTATTTAAACATTTTCTGTTTCTTTATATAGTGGCCACTTGTCACATTTCCTGGTAACTCCCTCATGGATGCCCAGAGCGACCCAGCAAAGCTTGTCCCAGGCTTGGTCTTATTCCAGCTCTGTTTTCTCTCCTGGGCAGCAGCCTTTTGCCCCTTGCTGCATTCCCTCCCACCAGCCTTCCCTTCCCTTCCCCGCTCGTGCTGGGGTGTTTGCTCTGCGGCAGGCTCTTCTCGCAGCAGCTCTTCTTGGTGGTGCCCTTGGCCCTTGTGTGTCTTCTGCCCCAGCCCTCGCAGCAGGCCGAGCCTGCCCGGATGATACCCAGCCTGAAGCACATTATGGTCCTCTTAATACCACCATCTTCCTGCCCTGGTACCTACACTAATTAGAACTTGTTTAAGAGTGGTGCCACGTAGGCATGGGAAAGAGCATCCGCTTTCGCTGGGTCCCACCGGGCTAGATCGTGGAATATGCCTGGCTTATTGCTGTGTTGTGAGACCTGGACTAAAGTGGGCTGTGTCTGCTTGCCTCTAGCCCGCGGAGCTGTTGTCCCTGCTATGATGCCAGGGCAGATTCCGGACCCGTCGCTGACGGCTGGCGCGCTGCCCGGGCTCGGCCCGCTGACGGGGCTGCCTGGCACGGCCCTCACGGCGGAGGAGCTCAAGTACGCCGACATCCGCAACATCGGCGCCATGATCTCACCGCTCCACTTCCTGGAGGTGAAGCTGGGGAAGAGACCCCAGCCCGTGAAAAGCGAGGTGAGTCGGGGGCCACAGAGAGCAGGGGAGAGGGGGCTGTTTCCTGCCTGTCACACGTGCCCTGCCCCATGTTCCTCTCCTGTCTGTGCTGCCACTCTGGTGATGTGCATGTGTCCTGGCACCTGAACCGCCAGCATCATCCTCCTGCTTCCCTCCCTGCATCTTATGGCTGAACTTCTGTCCCTGTGGCATGGACTGGGATGGAGGCTTCATGTCCCAGGCCTGGCTGGTTCTTTGCAGCCTTTGGTCGGCAGCTGAATGTGACCCTGCAGGGTGTGACACAGCCTGCCCTTCCCCAGGCTGGGCCAGGCACCCCGGAGGAGCTGTGAGTCCCGCCAGGGAGCTTGCCTGAGGCTTTCCTCCCATTTCTGGTGACAACCAGCTCTGGAGCCGCCGGTGTTGCCTCTGCCTCCTGCCCTGGAATGAGGCGTGTGGGCGAGCAGCCCTAAGCAGCAGGCAGGGCCTCGGCCTTGGCTGCAGGCCCTGCTGCCTGGGGCTGCCTCCCTGGCCTGCTGGCGAAGGGCGCTAGCTTCACCTCAGGGCTCCTGGAAGGGAGAGGTGGGCAACGTTTGTTCGGTACCACAAGCGGTCACATCACAGATAAACCACAGAGACATTTGCACAAGCTTTCCTTTGGTGGTTGTCTCGTGTCTCTGCTGGCTCCTCAGACCTCACTGTATTGAGGTGTTGAGAGTTTGCATCTCCTGCTCCTTCAAAAGGAACTGGCAGTCCATCAATCTGGAGGCCCCAAATCACTGAGTGGATTCTGCCAGCAGGTCCAATAAGCAAACCTTTTGATGAGTCTGCTTGTGCTCTGTGTGAGTATTTTGGGCAGTCCCACATGAAGACAGGATGTTGTGCATTTTCCGGAGACAACAGAGATGGAGATGTCTGGAGATACTTGCATGATAAGAAGTGACCCATGAGGTGATTGGCCAAACAGAGTGAAACTGCAGTACAGAGGGAGAGCCCACAGGGCCTGGGCAGGTACCTTAAGGTTTGTGGTGAAAGCTCAGCAGCCCCCAGACTACCTTCAGGGAGGCCGCCAGCTCCTTTATGCCAGCCCCTTGTGGTAGATTCCAGCTGGGAGAAGCAGTAGGATAGAGTCCAGCTGATGACCTTTCACTGGAGTCACATTAGCCCCTTCCACAGCACAGAGCTTTGTGGAGCTCACCTGGGGGAGAGCTTGGCAGCCCTCTATCAATAGGAGCTGGGGCTAGGAAGCTGGGGGAGGTTGTCAGAAGGGTCTCGGGGTGCTAAAGGCTCTGCTTCCTCTATGAGCAGAACAGCTGAGCTGTCAGCTGAAGCTAATTGCTGCCCTGACCTTTGTGCATGCTGCTTTTGCAGCAGCTTGAATTGCAAATTCCAGGGAACCCTTGCAGCTGGCCGGGGGTATGTTAGCTGGCTGGCCTGGCACTGGGGGCTGGGGAGAGGTGGTGGCCCTGGCTGATGGATGGGAGGGCAGTGAAAGACATGAGATCAGCAGTGAAACAGAGCTGTGCAGCCCTGCAGCTGCACCCCTGAACGTTTTGGGTGTCCTGTAGCAGGTGGTGTGAGCTCCACGGAGCTTCATGCGCTGGGGAAGAAGCAGGGAGCTCTGTGTTGTCTGCCCAGGACGCAGCCTCTCCTGGGGAGCTGGGCTCATCGGAGGCTGGCCCTGCACCTCCTCTGGGCATGGGGATGTGCAGTGAGGACGGGGTGTCTCTGCCCCACAGCAGGTACTGGAAGTGCTGAGTGTCCTCTGGGGCAGTCATTCAGACACCGTGTGGAGGAAAGGAAAGGGGAAACCCACTGGCAGCTCCCGGATGGCTGCGCTGCCTGCAGCCCGCTCCTTCCTGCACGGCCGGAGGCAGAGGGGCTGAGGACAGCACAGGGAGCTGCCCCTGGCACAGCTCTCGCAGCGACCCCGGGGACAGCAGCCCAGAGGCAATGCACACGCAGAGTGGCCCCGTTGCTCCCATGGGTGCCCCAGGTGGGTGCTGAGCACCGGCCTGCCCCGCTCCTCGCCGGGCCGGGGGCTCCATGCCGGGGAGCAGCTCCCACTGCTGCTCTGGCAGGAGAGCCCTCCCGTGGCAGGGATGGCCACGCGGGTGTGTGCCCAGAGGTGCAGTGTGATCCCAGTGCCCCGCTGGAGCGCCGGGCACTGCTGCTGGGCAGCTCCACTTGGCCGCTGCCGGGCTCCTCGCTGGGGACACCAGTGCGGGCGCTCGGGGACGGGCTGCGCAGTCCTGGCCCTCGGGCTCACAACGCTCATCTGTTCCTGAGGCAAGTCAGGAGACGTTCCAAACACGTCACCCAAACCTTCAAAACCCAGAAGACAACCCAAAACCTTCTCCCTGCTGATGTGCCCTGCAGCTCAGCTGTTGAAATGTGCTATGGGCCATATGTCAGTGCCATCCCTTGTGCCTCTAACCTGACAGGGCCCAGCCGCCACCACCAGGGCTACGTCACCTTTTTGAACAGAAGCCGAGGCAGAAAATGAGATCTTGAGGTCATGGGAGCTGTGGACAGGAAAGGCAGAGCCAGACCTTCTGTGGGGAGAGGGAAGCTCTCTTACTGTTTTCTGTGGTGGAGACAAGGAAGGGTCATTTTTTCGTTTAGGTAAAACAGCAGCACGGTGTGGAAATGTGTTAGTTCTCAGACAAGACTTGTATGTTGGCTCTTCTTGCTCCCAGCTGCTGGTACAACCAGGGCTCTGCTTTGCTGGGAATCTTTGAGCACGATTCTTCTCACTGCATCCTTTTCCAATAGCTTCTTGGCCTTGAATTCAAGGTTAATCTAAGGGGCAGAGGAGTGGCCTGTAAGCGTGCGGAGAACTGTGACTGCCTTAACTATCCTGGCATCTCTTTGTAAATCTGGGCACTTTCTGTTTCTTTGTGGATAGTATCTGGACTCTTCTGGGAGGCCAGAAGGAAAGAAACCAGCAGAGCATAGAGCCTGCCTGTTCACTTCTGCTGATACAAACACCATCTAAGTTACGTGGGTGCAGTGAGAGCTGATAGCTCCTAGCTGGACCGGCGGGCATCACTGCAGTTCCAGCCCTGGCTCTCTCCAATCCAGTGCATCGTGTATCGGGGCAATATCCCCTGGGCTGCCTTGGCAGAGGAAGGGATGCAGCCTGACTTTCTGTGAAGTCCATGGGCACCTTGGGCTGACTTGACTCTCTCCTTTGCTCCCATCTAAAATAGCACCCTTAGTATTATGCTTTGGACAGGCAGGAGAGAAGATGCAAAACCTATTAGTGCTATAAAACTTACTGGTTGTCCTCTAAAGCCCAGTGTGAGATGTGCTCACCTAAGGTGCCCCTTCACTCTGCCCGGGCTGTGTTCCATCCTGTCCTGCTGAGATGTTTTGATTAAGGGGCTTTGGGCTCATTGAAGGTTGGCAACTTGTACAGCTTCCATCTGTGAATGATGGAGCTTGTGGCTGATTTCCTCAAGGCACCATAGATGCACCTATGTGTCTAGGATAGCGTGATGACCCCCAGTTTTCTGTGAATGGCACTGAAAATCTGACTTCCCTTTTGAGGACCTTAGCCAGCCCATGTACTAGATCAACACATCGCTTGAGGCAGTTTGGGTGGTGGGTGCTGCAAGAGGCTGCTCATCTAGGAGCTGTGACCCTGGGCCACATCTTGCACCTCTCCTTTCAGAGAGGTCTGAAAGGAAGGACACAGCTGCCTGGTCAGGGCTGTTATGCAAACAGACCATGGAAGTGGTCATGAAGCAACTGTTGTTGCCACTGCCTTTGAAAGGGTGTATGAAGGGACCAAGTAGCTAAGTGTGACACTGTGGATTTTGGAGTCCCGGGCTAATATGGATGAATGTCGTGTGTGGGGCCTCAGGGCACCTGCAACCTTCTCACCTGCAGCCCTGCTGCAAAGTCTAACCTGACTGTTGAATTCACAGGTCCTTCTAGCACTCAGATCTTCTTAGAAGGAGCTAGTTTGGCCTCTTGCACAGGCTCTGCAGTAATACCCCTATTGATTTGTTTAGGGTTTTCCAAACCCATATGGCCCGGTGTGCGTGGTTTGAGTAAGATAGCACAGAGCAACTGAGTCATGGCAGCTGGGACACTGCCACATTCTGCCCTGCTCTTAGGGACACGAGGCCTGTCCCCACCTTACTGCAGAGGCTGTGTCCTGGCCAGTGAGAAAGACACAGGGAGACAACCAAATTTACTGGAAGTGGGAGACAGCCTGAACCAGCTGGGGTGCTCTCAGGTGCCTTGGCCTCCTTTGCCCTCTCTGATGCTCTGTGTGCCCTGCAGGCTGTGCCTGCCCATGTCTAACAAACTGTGCCTGTCTTGCTGGGATCCTGGGTGCTCTTCCCTCTTGTTTTCACCCCTTGCTGCCCTGCCTGTCCTGCACCGCCTGCTCACGAGGGCTGCTGTGGCCAGTCCCCACCGTACTGCCCTGCTCTCCCTCCTGGTGTCCTGCGGAGCGCAGTTAGGGCTGTGGCAGCAGCACACGTGGCACTGCTGCGGGTTAGTCCCTGTCGCCGGTGCAATGTGCCTGTCCCCTGCTAGGAGCGGAGGGCACCGGCGGCGCCGCGTGCAGGCGGCTGCTGCCGTCCCCCTGTCCTCCTGTCCTGGGCTGGCAGGGGTGCCAGGGGGCACGTTCACAGCCCCTGCCCTCCGGCCCACGTCTGACACCTCTGGGCCTTTGTCTTGTTGCAGCTGGACGAGGAAGAGGAGAGAAGGAAAAGACGCCGGGAGAAAAACAAAGTAGCGGCAGCACGATGTCGTAACAAGAAGAAGGAGAGGACAGAGTTCCTACAGCGGGTGGGTGCCCTGCCAGGGTGCACAGGGGGCTTCAGCTTGGGCTGCTCCTTAGGCCATGCATGGCCTGTCTGCAGGGAACGCTCCCTCTGAACTGACCCTCTGCCTCCCCTTGCTCCAGTGCCCCATCTGGGAAGAGCCAGGCCTGTTGTCCCGACCTTGATCCTGCTTGTGAAGGGGTGGCCTTATGTGCCCGGTCGGAGACACTGGGCATTCCCACACCTGTGTCAGGGCACGGAGGGGCTGGCGGAAGGCTCTGGTCTTGGGGGTTGCACCTCCCTGCAGCAGGAACATCTCACCCCTGGGTTTGTGGCACCGAACATGCGGTGGCAGCAGGCCGGCTCCCTGCCCAAGCTCCTGGAGTTTCCCTGCTCAGAGCCCAGGCAAGCCCTTGCTGTGAGCTCAGGGCAGAAAAACACCCCTGGCACCCACCTTGCCAGCTTTTCTGTAAGGGTGGTGGGACATGGGCAAGTGATGTATCTGGGGATGAGGAGCTCTTTCACGAGGGCAGGTCCGTGCAGACAGGGCTGGGTGAACCTTGCAAAGAGGAAAAATGCAGGGTCATTTTCTAACACCCCTTTTAGCCCTTGGAAATCAGCTAGGCAGAGCATTAGGTGCTGTGCAGTGGCGAGGCCTGTCTTAGGAGATGGGTGGCTGGATCTTTCTAGCGTTGGTAACACAAGGAAATGGGACCATGTGTGATCTGCCTGGAAGAACTTGATGTCATGGCAGGTCTTCAGGCTACTGCTTTGCTGCAAGGGCTAAAGAACATTGCTGGGCAGAGGTAGCTGGCGCTCCAAATTGCTTCTCCTTGCATGTTGTCCACTGAGAGTGAAGTCCATATGTGGTTGTGTTTCCGACCCTGCTAGGAGTCTGAGCGTCTGGAGCTCATGAACGCAGAGCTGAAGGCCCAGATAGAAGAGCTGAAACAGGAGAGGCAGCAGCTCATCCTGATGCTGAACCGGCACCGTCCAACGTGCATCGTGCGGACAGACAGCATCAAGACGCCCGAGAGCGAAGCCAACCCGCTGCTGGAGCAGCTGGAGAAGAAGTGAAGGTGGCTCTGGGCCACGAGGAGGAGACAGTGGCGTGGGGTCTTCCAGGGTCTCTAACACATGTACTGTATGAAGAACTTTGCACCGAGGCCTGGTGCAGCCAGGACCCAGTGGGCTTCCTTGGGAAATATGGACCAAATAAATATGGGGACAGAGAAGATCAGGAACATGTCGGTCATCTGCTCTGAGGCTGAACCCGGGAGCAGGGCGAGCGGCTCTGGTGAGGGCCACCTCTTTGTGATACCTCATCATGGCCCGTCAGCCTGCTCGGGGCCCCGGGAACGCCGCTGCCGCAGCATGACCTGCACCGAGGAGGAGGAGGAGGCACGGGAGGAAGCTCCCACCCACCTCGCCCTCGCCTACTGCCCACTGCAACGCTGCCGGCAGGGAGCAGGGCCTGCACGTGGCAGACACGGCCGTGGGGCAGCAGAGCAGAGACCCCGTGGCGGCCGGAGCCGCCCCCGGACGCTGCCCCTGCTCCTGGCGCACACTCCGCATGGGAACCCGAAGCGAGGAACCGCAAACACTTGACACAAGCCTGGCTGGTGGGCAGGCCTGTCGTGGCACGGTGGCGCAGGCGCCCCTCACAAGCACACTCTCAGTATAATGTTTACAGCCCAGCTGTCCTTGTCGGCCGTGCTTTTAAATGCACATTTTTACACTTTTTTAAAATATTTTTTACAAAGTTTTTATACAGTGATCTCTATATGGATTTATATAATCACTAGATGTGATCCCATAGAAATGTATGTTATGATGGTCTGTTTGTTACAAATGCATATGCCACAGTAATCTCCATGCTGTTACTTGTCCGGTAGCGTCCGGCTCTTCCCCCAGTGCGCTGGGAAGGGCTCCACGCAGCCCTCCACTGTGGTGCCGCTACCCTCTCCATCCATGTATGTCCTTCATAATACTCAGTTCTGTATCTCAGTAAATGTTACTTTACGTACGCAGCCCTCCTGTGCTTCGTGCGGGGCAGGCTCTGCGTGGGCTCGGCTGGAGCTCTGCCCGCGGGGAGCAGCTGCGGGGCTCGGGCTGCACCAGGTGAGTGGCATTTGGGCTCTTCCATTACTCACACACAGGTAGCCTTGACTGCACTTGGGCAGAAAGTGCTGCTTAAGTGCTGTGTATAACAGGGTGGCCAAGGCAGGGCTTGCAGGCTGAAAAGGCAGAGGTGAGACAGGGAGGCCACCTCATCCTCATCTTGCCTCCTTGTTTCAGGCATGGGTACAGTGGCTTGAACTCCTTTCAGAGGAGAGAAAAAGGTAGGGGGAGCTGTCACTGTGTCTTGGTGTTGGTCACAGCTTCACAGAAGGAGGTGGAGGGCAGTTCCTGCCCAGCCGGGATTCCCGAGGGGGTGCTGATGCTGGGGAGAGTCACCTGAATGTGACTGAATGGGGAGAAGGCTCCTCTGAGCGTGCCCGCTTCTCTAGTGCGTGTTCTTAACCTCTGCAGCACCTTTCCCCTCCCTGCCCGGTCTCCAGGGACATCTGATGCCGGCCCTTTCCTTGTCCCATATGTTCTTCATGGCTTTCCTGTCCTTTTCTGTAGCTTCTATCTTTGGAGACTCCTGGAAATGCTGCCAGCTCCCCTTTTTAGTGTGAAACCTCTTGGATGTGTTACAGGCAAAGCCTCTGCGATGGGATGTCTTGTCACCTAAGGCGTTTTAGAGAGATGTGCAGGGAGAGAATCTGAAATGAACCTGGTAGAGAAAAGCATCGTCCTGGCCCTGCTCCCACCTCTTGTCCTGCTGCCCTTGGCAGTTTCCCTTCTGTGTTTCATTCCACCCAGACCCTACAGGGTGGCTTGGATGGCTTGGATCTGACCCGCTTTTCAGCTGCTGGCAGTAATCTATCTCAGTAGTTCTGAGGAATGTGATAACTCTCAGCATGCTTTGCTGAAAGGATGCAGAGCACTTTCCAGGCCTGTTTTCTCTCTTCAGGATTTGATTTCCCCTGCAGAGTGTTCATGGCAACAAATTTGTGCTTGTATCTTTGCAGGTCCCTGGGAGCTCCCAGTTCAGCTTCAGGTGCTCTCGCCATGGACAGCTCGTGCTTCCAACTCACCAGGTCACCTGGGCTGTCCCCACATGAGGAGTCTGCCCCTTGGCTCTGGGTCCCGCCAGCACACAGTAGGGGCCAGGCCGTCCTGCCTCACCCCTGCCACCTGTGCAGTGTCCCTGTCCCTGCTGTGACTCCCCAACCCCGCCGCCTTCTGCCCATGCTGGTGCTGCCCCCATGGAGTTAACACGGGATTCGGGCTGATCCGCAGGCTGGTGCCTGCTGGAGGTGGCCATGGGGCTCTCAGGCTGCTGCTGCCTTGCAGTGCCAGCTTGGGCTGAGGTGACGCTGCCTTGTGAGGGGCCACAGAGGCTGCCAACAGCTGAGGGACTGAAGGAGGTCAAAGAAACGCAGGCAGGATCCCAGCTGTGCACCAGGGAGGCGAGACGAGGGCAGCCCTCCCTTGGGGGCACTGCAGGCCTGCAGCAGCGCTCGGCTCTGCGGGGGCTCTGACCTGGCTGTGTCGCTTTGGCCCTTTTTCCCATATGGGCAAAAAAGTCCCCCCTAGAACCACCCCTGGGACGTGCAGAGCTCTGCTGAGGTCCCCCTGTCTGGGAGTGCCTCCTGGAGGAGCCCAGCACCCATCCAGCAGGGCGCATGGTGCTCCCAGCCCGAGAGCCCCAGGCTGCCGCCCTCGCAGCCGAGCCCCACGGACCCGTGTGAGTGCCGAGAGCCCCTCGGGCTTGTTGTGCCAGTGCCGAGAGCAGGCGTTTTACCTGGCACTGGCAGCGGCCAGCCACCCCGCAGGCATCCCCCACCTCCACCCCGCTCGGCAGGGCAGCGCTCTGTGGGGAGGCAGAGCGGCTGGCGGCGGGCGCTGGAGCTGGCACACAGAAGGGGCTACTCCGTGTCCCGGGCTCCGGTGAGCGGCCAGGCCGAGCTGCTCCCGACGGCTCTGTGTGCACGGGCAGGCGCTGGCACACAGGCGTGCGCACACAGACGGCCGCACAGCCCGGCGCAGGCAGAAGGCGACGCTTCTGTGAGCTCCCACGTAAACACCCAGCACTCGCACCAACATGAGCGCCGTGGGTGGCCTGATCCTGCCCTTCCTCCCCAGCTGGGCGGGCTTGAAGTCTGATGGAAGAAGATGTTTTTATCCACACCCGCCGTGGACCCGGCAGCACCCGGCTGGAGGTGGCAGGGTCCCCAGCTCCGGCGCGCACCCACAGCACACAGGCTGTGGTGTGACTCGTGGCTCCAGCGCCGGGCCTGCAGGGGCCCTCACCCCGCACACATCGCCCTTCTCCCTGCTCTGCCCCTCGCTGTCTCCGCTCCCTGTATTGTCCAGGCCCGCACACCCCGCAGCGAACCAGGCCCCCCGTG
>VZSG01000166.1:1411686-1427320 GCA_013398315.1 Nothoprocta pentlandii | reverse complement strand
GGGCTCCTTGTGGGGCTCCTTGAGGGGCTCCCTGAGGGGCTCCTTGGGCTCCTCGCCTCCTGCCCAGCCCCCTGCCCAGGGCACCGGCTGCCCGGCGCCCGCTCCTCTCGCGGGGCTGCCCGGCCTCCCCGCAGCACAGCTTGGAGCCTGCTGCTTCTGCAGCTTTCATGTTGATGTTCTCTTTTGTTTGTTTGTTTCTGCGTGAAAAACTGACCTGTCTGCCCATGTTGGAAGGAGCTGGCAGTGACTCTGTGACACTGCAGTGACGGGTGTTAACTAACCTCTGCCTCTCTCCTCTCTTCTTTCACTTTGAGCCGAGGGCGGCAGGTATTTATTGATCTTTGAGCCTAATTGGCGCTTCTACCCATCTCACTGGAAAACAACCCCCAAAAATCCCCAGGCTCGCTATTTACCGAGAGACGCGGAAGCTGCTCTGCTGAAAGCGAGTGCCCGCTCCGCTCGGCGCAGCGTGGGCACCGCGCAGCCCACGGCCGGGCGCAGGGCCGCGAGCCAGCTCCGGTGCCGCGGGGATGGTCACGGAGCCTTGGGAATGAGCCGGAGGCAACTCCGACTGCCCCTCCTGCGAGCCTGGCGGCTGCCCCGTGTGGGTCCCGCCAGGCTGGGATGTGGGTGGGTGATCCCTGTGTCAGCATCAGCCCTTTCTGCTTCAGGAGACCCTGCTGGGGCTGCTGGGTGCCCCAGCAGGGCCACCCGAGGGGCTCTGTGATTCAGACTGCCCTAGGTCTGGGTGCAGGGGCTGGCCCAGGGTGCCTCCCTGCAGCGTGGACACTTTTCAGTTGGTGGTGCCTGGCCTTGGCGCTTCTCTCCCCCGAGCCTCTCATCCCGCGCAGTGCGTGGCCCCGGCTGCCCGCAGCCCCAAGCAGAGGGAGCCGCAGGAGCCACCGGCGAGGCGCAGAGCAGCTCGCAGAGCCCAGAGGCAGGCGCTGCTGCCCAGGCCCTGCCTGGCGCCGAGCGCGGCTCTTCACCCGGCTGCAGAGCTGGGGTATGGCTGTGGGGAGAGAGAGCCTTTGGGTCTGTGTCTCTGTGGGCCTTTGGCAAGGCTTGCAATAAATTCATTCCAGTTAGCTAAGAGCAAGGTCTGCTAAGGGCTTTTAACCCTCCCCTGGGTACCCTTGTGCTAAATGGAGGTGGGTTTGCTTTGCTTTGGCTTTTGAAGTGGAGCAGCCAGCTGAAGCTGCCTCTGCTCTGTGGGGGCATGTCTATCAGCACTGCTTTATTGCTGGGCAAGGGCATCCTCCAACTGGTGCCCTTAAATCTCATCTGAATTGGGTACAGCTTAGCTGCTCTGGCTGTGCCTGTGAAGACGGGCCCCCAGTTCCCCACGTGCAAAGGGATGGCTCTGCTGCACAGCGCTGTGTCCAACAGGGCTGGACGCGAGAGTGCCGGGCAGAGGCGGGAGCGGAGCCCTTGGGACGAGGGCGGCCGCCGCGGGAGGGCACCTCACCCTGCCCTGTGCTCTGCCCAAGGACCTGCTGCAAGACAGAAGTGCCCGGTGTTGTCTTGCTGATGGGCTTCCCAGCTGGGTGCCCCTGGGAGCAAGGGGGAAGGAGGCCCTAAGTCAGCCCTGTGGGCCGAAGCACCCAGGAGAAGCCATGGAGCAGCTCCTTGCAGGAGGCCCTATGGGCCCGGGCTGAGCGAGGGCCTGTCTGGCAGCGCGGCTTCACTGCAGCCTGTCACGTCTCAGATGAAGCTTCAGGAACAGGATCTTTCGCCAGTAACCACCACCTTGTGCTGATGTTATCTAGTTTCTGCAGAATGAACTTGCTGAGTTGTCATCTGCGGCGCTGTCAGGGGAAGTCCTGACTCCTGACGCTGCAGTTCCTGCGGCCGCTTTGCCAGAGACCCAATTCCAGCAGCACTGGCCGGGCTGACTGGATTTGCTGGAAACCTGCTAGGACTGAAAAGGTCGGGGTCATTAGGAGGAATTAGGCAGTGTGACTTTGGCACTCCAAACCTGTTGGAGCCTTTACCTTCCAGTTGAGGGTGAAATGGCCACTGTTCAGCTCCTGGTGAGGTGAGGCTGTTGCCTGATGAGTTCACAAGAAAAGGCTCTTGCTAAAGCTAATCTGGGTGCCTTGGTGAGCCCTCTCGGGACACGGGCTACCAGATTCTGCAATATAGGAAAAATCCGTGAGGGCCAGGCAGAGCTACTGCTGCAGTTACATAGACATTTACTGAAAACGAGGCCTCCTTTTTCTTCTGGAGAGACCTTCCTCCTAAGCAGAGTGACCTGACTCACCCATCAGCTCCAGCCTGCGGCTGACGGGAGTGTGTCAGGGCTAGCGAAGGTGCTGAGGCCTGGGGCTGGGTGCTGAGGCCTGGGGCTGGGTGCTGAGGCCTGGGGCTGGGTGCTGAGGTCTGGGGATGGGTGCTGAGGCCTGGGGCTGGGTGCTGAGGCCTGGGGATGGGTGCTGGGGCCTGGGGCTGGGTGCTGAGGTCTGGGACAAGCTCAGTGGGCTTGCCTGCTGCGGGCCAGGCAGGAGAGACCAGCGGTGCAGGCCCCAGGCACCGCGCTCTGCAGGAGCCCGCGAGCGGGGCAGGTTTCGGGGTGCCTTCGGGCGCCCCGTTGCTGCCCGTAGGCAGGGAGGCTGCCGGGCACGAGGGCTGGGAGCCGGGCGGGTGTCTGGAGCCCCGCGGCGCTTCCCTCGCCGGCCGGCACCGCGGGCCGGGGCTGTGGGGCCGGCGCCTGGGTGCTGCTCCCGCTCTGCCCTGGGGCCCTGGGCACCCACGCAGGGCACACGTGGGCCACGCAGCGCCGCTCAGCCTGGAGTTGCCCTGCGCCTGGGAGCAGCGGGCGAGAAGGGAGAAGGTGCCCAAGGAAGGGCATGGGAGTCCGTCTGTCCGTCCGTCCCGTCACAGGCGCCGCAGACGGCTGTGGGACGGCCTTCCTGCGGGTCGTGTTTGCGTCTGGCCACCCCACTGCGACAGCAGGAGACATCCAGAGGTGGGGGCTGACCTAAATCTGGGGTGCAGGAAAATTTCCCTGTGAGGAGACTAAAAGTCCCGCTAGTTTAGAGCGGAAACTGGTGAAATGCCGCGTGATAGTGATGTGCGGAGCAATGCCGGGCTTAGAGATAACTCTGTTCCTCTGCTCACCCCCTCACAAGATGTTCAAAGAAATGGAAAGACAACTCATTTCAGCCTGGCAAGCTGACACTGTTCTCACAGAGCGAGCAGGCTCTGTGCAGGTGGACAAGATGCCCTGTGGGCCAGAAATTTGAAAAGGCTCTCACAAAGGATGACGCAGATACATGAAAAACAAGGATACCCAAAACTCGAGTCAGAGAGTCTGGCTTTAAAAAATAGAATTAAAAAGAAAAAAAAAATAAAGGAAAGAGGCAGAGTTCTCAATCTGCTACGTTGTGGTGCAGGTAAAGGAGAACAGGCTGGAGCTTCAGCCGCTTCCTGAAGCGGGAGCCAGGCGATGCAGGGAGCTGCTCTCCAAGCCGGGGCCCAGCAGCATTGCTCGTGACGGGCCCAGGGATGCGGCGTTTCTCCCTCCTTTCCTCTCTGAAGCACTAAGATGTTTGCTGGTGCCCGGAACGTCAGGTCAGTCGGCATGTGTGCCTGGGCAGGGGCTCTGGCAGCCCCTGGACAAGCAGCTGGCACAGGGAGCCACTTTGGGAGCACTTCTCTTTCCAGAGGGAACACTGAAATGAGGGAGTGAAGGCACAAGGGCTGCGTATCTACCTGCACCCATCCTGCTTGAGTGTGTGGGGAGCCCGGGCACTGCCGTGGCGTGGGGGGGAAGGCAGAGCAAGTGCACACGTACCCCTGAGCCAAAAGCAACGGGGACCTCCCCAAAGTGGTGCCAACATCGGTGCTATTCACAGTCATCCCCTGCTGATATGGCTGTCTTGGCATCTAGCTGCAAGAACATGCCCTAAATTATCGGTATGCAGTCCTTGGGAGGGTTTGATACATCTTATGGGTGGTATTGAAGGAATCCATCCCTCTGGGTGAATCATGGAGCAACCGGCTCAAGTCATGTATTTAGGAATCACCTACTAATTTAGGAGTCAAGTAGCACACCGGTGCCTCTGCTCCCCTGCCACGGAGCATGGCTGCAACCCGGCATGCCCGGCGAGTATCACACACTGCTGCTCAGGCCGTGGCCAGTCCCCTCGAGTAACATTTCTACTCCTTGATGATGCAGATTCCCTGTAGCTGGAGGTGGGATGCGGCTGCCACAGCACCCCGGGTCTGCTCTGCGTGCTGCAGCCTGGAAACAGGCAGTGCAAAGGGAGCTGCGCTGCGGCCCCCTCGCCAGAGCCGGTGAGTCTGCCCGGGGTGGATCAGCCATTCTGGTTAAACGGCTCGCTGCCCTTCCTCTTCGGGCCTTCCCCAGCATCGCCCAGCGAGACTGCCACCGAAATGAGTCAAACCGTCAGACAACATCTGCAGCCCTCGCAGCCCCCGTCCCCGGGTGCTCAGCTGGGGGGCTCAGCCCCGCGCAGCGGAAGCAGAGGCACCTTCTCGTGCTCGGGCGTCTGGTGGCGAAGCCTCCTCGGTGCCGCCGGGGTGGCAGGTAGCCAGCGAGCCCGGGCGCTCCGGCAGCCTCTGCACACACACCTGGAGCTGGGCAGAGACCCCCCCGGGGAAGGTCTCAACTTCTCAGGCAAGAAGTCAAGTCACATTTACCAGATTTGGGGATCTGCTGACCAAAGACTCTTCTTTTACACCCTCTACATCTGAGTGCCTGCTTATGAGCCACTAAGTCCTTGCTAGGGAGAAATTAGATTCTGCTCAACTAATTAATTGCCCACGCAAATGGTTATTTCAGGCCCTGGACAGGAGGAGGAAATTGTGGTTCCCTCCAGGAACAGCCTGGGCTGAACTCTGCTTATCTGCACCTTCAGGCTGAAGCTCTCACAACTGTTGGAGGTCAAATCCTGAAAAACTTCTGGCTTGTCACTTAAAAGCCCCTTCAGCAGGGATGCTCTGGCCAGGCAGCCCAGCTTGCTGTGCGCCCCAGCAGGGTCAGCTGAACCCCACTGATGTGAAGCTCCATATCCTAGTCTGAACTCAAGCAGGTCTGGACTTCATTTTTATTTTTTATTTATTTTTAATAGTTTGCAATAACACATAAAAATGTATACGAATGACATTAGTTGCATAAACATCATCATAAAGATCATATCATCATAACCAGCATCAGAAAGGTCATCATAAAGATCATGAGGTTGCAAAGACAGTTACCAAAGGCTTGCAAATTGGCAGAGAGGGGTTTGTCCAGACAGTGCAGCATTAACTGCCTTGTGCGGGTCTCCCTATTTGCACCTCTCCTGCAGGCAGGAGGTACCTGTGGGAGGAGAGGATGGATGCTCTGCTCAGCCAGGCTGCCTCCTGTGTTCCTAGGGCTTGGAAACACTTCACCAGCAGTCAGTGAAACCCTCATCTGCAATGAGCACAGGATAAGGATGGACAATTTCTTGGGCTGAATGCCTCCTCACACCTCGCAGAGAGCTGGAGCTGCCTCAAAGTTACTCTGTGAGCTGCATAAGCAAAGGCTTTCTCAGAGCCGTAGGTGTTCCTCATTTGCTGGGTCTAATTGCAGAAGTGCTAAGAGTTTGCAGCTGCAGTTACAGACATCAAGAACTGGGATTTATTTAAATAAAGTGCTACAGAACTAAAAACACTGGGAAAAAAAAAATATATATATATAGATAGATCCCAGCTAGTTCAATCTGTTTGCCTAATAACAGTGAATACTTATCACCTAAATCCCTCTTTGTCTCTTGTTTCTCAATTGTTAAGTGGGGATAACTCACTCCACACACACACCTGAGAGGCGGCTGAGAAAATAAGCCCATTAAAAATCCCAAGGTGCTTACTGAGGTCCTGGGGCCTAGAAAAGAGTCCATGAGGAAAGGGATAATGATGCTGTGGAAGGGAGCTCCCAGCACAGGGCAGCGATAAAGGCTGCACAGCGACCCCGGGGAGCAGCCTCGGCGGATCGTGCGATTGCAGAGCACAGCACGACACGCAGGGCACAAAAGCCAACAGGAGCCAAGCCTGGCACCTCCACACCACTGAGTGCTTGGCTTGCCATTTATCACAGGCTCTGTATGTAAAGAGCTTCCTAGACTCTGGTAGGCTCTGCCCACTAAGGATTGACAGCGTTCACGTGGCGGGTACTGTCTGTTAGGGGGGATGAATTTGGTGGGGCTCAGCCAGTGCTCTCCTGTCGCAGCCTCCCTGCTGTGCTTTGTGCTACCTCAGCAGAGATGCTATAACATGGGATGGACACAAACTGTCCCGTCAGTCACAGGCAGGACCGAGGCTAACTCCACAGGACGGGGTAGAAACTTGTCCCATAGAGAGCAAAGATGCCCTTTGTGCCTCCCTTCACCTCACAGCTCTTACCAGCACCCAATCCCACACAACAGTCTTCAAGACTAATGTGGGGAATGACATGCAAATTGCTGCAATTATCCAAATAGCATAAGAAATTATTTGCATAAAATGCTACATGCGAAGCTGCAACAACCTCAGTGGTTTGCAGGAGATTGAAGCTGGTAACTTACTTAGGTGGATTTTTAATAGCACTAGTCTTCAAAAGCTCATGCAGGGAAAGAACCTGTGGATGGGGCGAGATGCAGAGGCCTGTGCTGCTGCTTTGGGTCTGCAGTGGGTGAGAGGGCTGGGGCAGTGGGTTTATGCAGGAGCTGTTGCCACCACCTGTCCGCAGAAAGTTGTTTGCATGGGTGGGATTAGAGTAGAGACCTTCCTGGGCTTCTGAGGCCAAGGCGCTGGCTGCAGCTAAGCCCCTTGTGCTCTCAGGCCTCTGAGGACTTTCTGGTTTTTAGCTTCTTTCTTTAAAGCCTGGAAACCCGTCTTAGCTTTTACCCATCCTACCAAGGCAGGCTTAAACCCGCAGCATTTCTGACAGAGCTTTGTTTCCAGCCACTTGCCTGAAGGGTATTGAATAACAGTGCTGTCCAGCCTGTGCCAAAGCCTCCCCAAGCTCAGCCTGCTCCAGCCCTGAGCCGGGTCTGGCCTGCAGCGCTTTGGCCCAAGCGCCCTTTATCCTGCACCATGGGGTGTGCGCTGACCGCTCTGCCCATTGCTTCCTCCCCGGCTGCCTTCCTGCCCCCAAGACTTCTCCTTTGAGGGTAAAACATACCCAATTTTTTCACTCTTTCCTCCCAGCGGAAGATTTTTGCAGATTAATCCTTTGTGTTGTTTTTCTCTGGACTTGCTCACTTGTGGGCCCAGCACAGGTGGCACAGGGCAGCATCTCCAGCATGGCCAGGGGGTGCCAGCCCCATCACAACAGCTCCGTGTGGGGTGACACTTCAGCTTAATGATGCCCTGCAGCTTCTGCTGCCGAGCTGGTTATTCCCCGCTTCTGGCAGGCGCGTGTGACTTTATTCTCCACTTGCATTTGTTCCTGCTGCCCTGTGTCCCGCTGCTCTCAGACCATGTCTCCAGCAGCCTCTGATCCGTGATCTGAACCATGATCTCTCTTAACTCCAGCCTCCCCAGGCTCTGCGGCTGCCCGAGCTGGAAATGCTGGAAATGCCGAAGTCCCCGGGCTCCCTCCTGGATGTCCCTGCTCTTCAGACAGGACCGGCGCGGAGCTGCTGAGCATCATCCCTCCCCAAGGACCTCCGAGAAGTGTCACAGCCCTGTGGACGTGCGGCTCCGGCGGTAACCTCACCCTCGCTGTGTGTTCGTCAGTGCCCCTGCTAATGGCTTCACAGCTGCTGTGATTAAGATCAAGACATCTAGGTGAGGCCAAACAGAAAGCCAAGGGATGTTATTCACAGTCAATATAAAGTGAGTCACCTAAGTAAAGTGCAGAGAGAAGGAGGATGAAGTTGTGAGGTTGCTGAGTGTCACAGCTGGCCTGGACAGCTCTTCTGGGCCACCTCCTACATGCAGCAGGACAGAAAGCAAGAGGGCCAGCACGCGGCAGGATACCTGCCCCATTTGGTGCCCGCAGCACTCGGCTCCCCAGCAGCAGCCTGAAGGCAGCCCCGCGGGGTGTCTTGGCCCTGTGTGGGGCACTCGCTGCCTGTGTCCCACAGCAGCCCATCCGGGGTAACAGCTAACGTTTCCCGTGATGGTGGCGCCTGGATCTCGGTGGGGTGGGGACTGCTGGCAGCAGGGCCAAGTGCCTGAACCCTCCCTTGCACTCTTGCTCTTTCCTGAGATTTTTCAGTCTGTCCCAAGCTGTTACCAAAGCCCAGCTACTGGCAGGCTGGGGGGTGGCTCGAGCTTTTCTCTTGTGAACAAGCTTTGCCCATAGGAAGATTCTGGCCAGGTTCACATGGTCCAGCCCCTACACCAAGCTTTTCCATGTGCTGCAGAAGCACTGCGTGCCTCCCTCCAGCTGCTGCTTTGCCAGGTAGGACAGGAATTCAGCTTCCTCGCCCTGTGAGGGAGCACAGACACATCTCCCTGGGGAAGCAGCGCTCTCAGTCCCACCCCGAGCAAGCGGAACGTGCAGCGCTCCGGACAGGGACCTGCGGGGCTGCTCGTGCCCGTTCCGGTGCTAGAGGAGCACCCTGGGACCCGGGCAAGCCGCGCTCGTGGCGCGACAGTGCGGCCTTGTCTGGGCCGGTGGGAATCCAACGGGCTGCTTCCTGGAAAGGAAGCGCTGCTCGGGGTGAAGGAGTGCAGAGGAAGTGCAGCAATGCAGCGAGGGAACCGGCGGCTCCCTGTTCAACTGCCTGGGGGGCCTGACCCAACCCTCGGCCTTGGCATGGGCTTCCCAGCCCTCGGCCGTGCGTGGGCTTCCTGTAGCGCCTTGGGCAAGTTCTCCAGGCCCTGTTGGCACTCGTGACTTTAGTTGCTGCATTCGTGGAGCCAGACATGCTTCGAAGGGCCCCGGTGGCTGTGAGTGGCGGTGCTTCCAGGAAACGGGGTCCCTCAGGATGTCTCGTGCTGAGCAAGCAAAGCCCAGGAGCCACATTTGAGAGTGAGGGCTGCGCTTCCTCCTCTGCGGAGGCTCCTCGTGTTGCCCTGCCGCACACTCTGAAAATAAACACGTTCAAGGCAGTGAAATGCTCCAATAATAGTCAAGGGCACTGAGGTAGTGCCACAGGGCATTTCTGAAAAGGGAAATAGATGGGCATATATAAAAGCCAACAGATATGGAACTGCAACGAGGCCAGGCAGCTTCCCCGGGCAGCAAGCCCTTAGCCACACGTGGCTCTTCCTTTTGGCGCTGTTCCCGTGTCATCCCTCTGAGCGACAAAGCAGGTAAGAAATGCCAGGAATGCCCACACAGGCCTGCCCCATGCACCAAGCACGGGCACCACAGCGTGCAATACCTGCGCTGTGATACGGCTGCATGCCCAGAGCGCCCAGAACCTTCTCCTCGAGGAGTGACCGCGACTCGTCCCCCTGCTGCCGGGCGCCTCTTGCCGTGCCTGGCACTGTGGAGCCTCACCAGCTCCATGGCCAACCATGGGAAGTGCGGGCTTGGCATACAGGAGCTGCAGCCTGGCTTGTCATATCCCTGTGCAGGAGTGCATGGGATAACATGGGAACTGGGAATCGCTGCTTTCCATAGAAGTGAGTTCAATGGCTCCTACCAGTTTCTTTTTCTGTTTTTCCTGGCACACAGAAGAACTTGGCCACCCTGAAGATGTGCTGCTGTCCACAGCTAGAGAGCAGAGCCACGATGGGTGAGAGCTGGGGCTCCTCAGCCCTAGGCCCTGACACCTCCAGCTCCACTGGCCCCCTGGCAGCCCCACAGCCCCAGGGAGGGCAAAGGGCTGGACATCCAGCCCCGCTTCACCACTTCCCACCAGACTGTCCCAGCGTAGCCGCATCCTTCCTGGCTCATCCGCACCGCCTTTACTGTGTGTTGACAGAGGGGAGGAGCGCACACAGGCTGGAAACATGGAAGAACTGGGGCAACAACACAGAGGAAGAACGGGAAAGCAAATGGGGTGAAGATGTATGAGAAAAAATAGTTGGACATGGGTTACAGAGAGTAGCACAGGAGCAGAGGAAGAGGCAGGATGAAGGCAGGCTGCAGTGCGGACGTTGCCCTGTCGGCACGCAGACCTGTTCCTTCCCCTGGTTCTGATGGTGGGAGCAGATGAGAAGACAAAGTGCCCATGGTCTATGGCAGCCCCTTGGCCCCTGCACAGTCACCTCCAGCCTGGGCTGCAGAGCAGCCCCGCAGCACTGGTGACCCAGTGGCTGCTTTCCGGGCCTCAGATTAACCAGGCTCATACTGAGGATGGAAATGGTCCCGGCAGGCAAGGCCTGGGGGACAAACAAGGGATACAAACCAGCTCCTGCTCTGGGAGCAGCCGCTCCCTAGCATGAGCAGAGGGAGAACAGCAAGGCCACCTCCTCCCCAACACGCCACAGTATTCCTGTCTCCCCTGGGGCTGTCCCGTGTCCCCTTGTACCAGAAGGGGCTGGAGAGAGCAGAGAGGGGGCCTGGACCCACGTGTGACAGCTTCAGTTCCCCGGGGGTGACACTGAGCCCACGTGGTGTGCAGGGACAATGAGGTCTCGGGGTTTCCTGCGGGCTCTGTAGCATCACTATCCCTTTACTTTGCTTCCCAGGTGCCAGGGATGATCGTATTCCCCTTAGGGACCAGTGCTGAGGTATTGATTCATGCTTCAAAGAGTTAAGGAGCTTGGTCCTACAGAAAACGACGCTTCTACTCAAACCAACCCTTCCTACGAGCCCATCTTTCTTTTTGGGTAGGACAGGTTTCTCAGAGCACATCCACGAGCCATTTGCACAAACAGCTTTTGCGTGGGACCTGCCAAAGGTGCTGGCCTCATCCCCAGGACTTGCGACAGCGGCAAAGGGGGCGGTGGGATGGACGTGGGAGGCTTGGACGGACGTGGGAGGCTGCCTGGGAATTTCCGCGGGCAGGCGCAGGTAGCCCAGGCCGCCGGGGCCTGCGCTGCCCGGCCCGCGTGCCGCTCCGCTCCTCCTGCCGCTGGAATTTCTGGGGGCTCCCAGCGCCGCCTCCTCCGCACTCGCCCTCCTTTGAGGGTCCAAATTTCACAGCCAGAGCTGGGGCTTTTCTTCCTTTACATCGCTGATGTTTGTCTCAGAGGAAACCCATCTTGCTGTTTTTCAAACCGCCTGAAGGTATTTTTCGGGGGTTTTTCAGGCTATTTTGAAGCTCGTTTTTCCCAGATGTGCTTTTTTTCTCTCTTCTTTTTTTTTTTTTTTTCTTCTTCTTCTGTAACTTTTCTTCTTCATCTCAAAGTTTCCGGCCACGTGACTTTCAGCTTACATCCCGTAGGTTCTGAGAAACCACAGGAGGCCGAGACCTAAAGGGAAGGTGCAGGGGCTCAGAGAGGAGAGACAGGGAAAGTGACAGAGAGGGAAGGACAACGTGCCCCAGGAGAGGACAAGAGCAGGGAGGCAGAGGCCCGTCTCAGAGGACACACAGAAGGGCAAGGGAGAAAAACAAAAAAGCAAAAATAAAAGAAACCAAGCGCTCCAGGGGTGTAAAGGAAGCCAGAGCGGCCCTGGGGAGGCAGAGCTATGCCCCACAGCTCCGACAGCAGCGACTCCAGCAGCTTCAGCCAGTCACCTCCTCCCAGCAAGCAGGTAAGGAGGGTCCCTAACAGCTCTCCTGCTCCCTGGTGACCTTCACAGACGGGCAGGGGCCTGTGTGGTCAGCAGGAAGGGTGAGAGTCGGGCGTCCGTCGCTGGTGTTGTCCCAGCACAGCACAGCACAGCAGGGCTTTCTAGGAACGGGTGCTGGGCGAGAGGGACGCCGGGCCGGGCAGCAAGCCTGGGGCAGGAGCTGGGGCTGCCGCGCACAAGAGAGGGGCAGAAACAAAGCACACGAGCTGGGGCCGTGCCTGGGGTGCCAGGACCCTGGACACTGTGGGCTGTGCAGTGCCCGTCCGAGAGCCAGCAGGTAGGAAGGCACCGTGCGAGAGCCGGAGCCTCGCGGAGAGCCCAGCACTCAACTCACAGACCTGGAGGGCTCGGGGCAACCTGAGGACCTCCCGCTGCCCCAGGCATCATCCAGGGAGCAGGAAAAGCCCTGGTACTTTTGGCCTGCTCTCCTCTGCTCAGCCTCAGCTTTTCATCTCAGAGTAGTGCTGGACAGAGCTTTGCTGTTGTTGCAGGGAGCACCTTACAGGTAGGTCTTCTGCTGGCAGATCCTCACACATGTCCAAGGTGTCTCCATCTCCTGGCTGAGCTTCATTGTATTTATCATTTGCTCTCTGACTATAGCTGGAAACTGGCAAGCATCTTTTGCCCAGAAATCCCAGGAACAATCAAGACAAATTGTGAGGTTGTTCCTGGATGAGAAGCACCCAGGCAGAGAAGGGGATTAAGCAGGGAAACTGCTAAAGGATAAGGATCGGATCTGATGCGGGACTTGGGAGCTGCCATAACTGAAGCACTGAAGGGAAGGATAAAACGGTTAAGTTCAAAGAAAAGAAAAGCTCTTGGGCGGGGTGGCGGGGGGAAGAGGATGTGCACAGACTGATGGGCTGGGAAGATAACTCTTGTGGCTGAATTTCATAGTCCTGTGGGGGAGAGGTGGTGTGAATGTTAGGCAGTCCACAAAAGAGACAGTGACAATGTGAAAATAGAAGATGAAAGAGTCTGAATGACGGTTTTAACTGTCAGAAGGCGGCAGAAGGGCCAGATCTGAGCAGGGAACTGCTGCTGTGTGAAGCTCGTGACCTTGAGCAGGGAGAAGTGTGAGCTGCTCTGCCCAAAGGGCCTGGAGTATTGCACTCAGCATGTTAGACAAAGACATTGCTACTGAGGGACTCCCAAAAAGAGCAAGAATAATGGGGATTATGGGGGAATAGTGTAACTGTAGAAGTTATTTATATTGCCAGTGTGGGATGCAGTCCTACCACGTTTCCTCAAGCCATAGCCCACATCTGTATCCTGGTACAGGGACAGTCATCTCTTTCCTGCTGTATCAGGAGGATCAGGGTATCAGAGATGCCCCTCCTGGCAACAGGGCTGCTGAGAGCATCACGCCTGCCCGGGACAGGGCTTTACCCTGATGCTCAGGAGTTGTGTCCCATGTCCTGTGCTTCAAGGATGTTCCTTTGGGGCTGCTCTTGTCTCCCCTTCCCACCTCTCCCAGTCCTTCATCCCTGCTGTTGCAAGGGGAGTGAGGGGGCATCCCGTCATTTCCATGCCTTGTGTTTCTCTAGGACTCTTCTGATGACATGAGGAAAGTCCAGAGGCGGGAGAAGAACCGCATCGCTGCCCAGAAGAGCCGCCTGAGGCAGACCCAGAAGGCGGACACGCTGCACTTGGTGAGCACTCCCATCCTTTCTCCATCCTCAGTGCTGAGCTCAATTTACACAGGACAGGAAAAGCAGGGACCAAGGCAGGATGTCAAAGTCAGCACTAGCAGCAGCTACAGCACATAGCCCAGTCAAGGGCAGGATCTGGCCATTCAGTCGCCCAAATACACTCGCCTTCAGCAGCTCCCCAGTGAAATTCTTTGCTGCCACATAAGTTTCCTCTCAAGACTTAATTAGTTTCACTGAAAAATTAAGTGTTTGTTTTTGGGGAAGGATGGTGATTTTTAGTTGTGTGTGTTTGGGCTGCATTTTGTGGACAGTGTCAGAGCATGGCACGGGGCTCCTTTGCATTTTCAGTAAGTGAAATCCCACGTGTATCTATCTGGCTAGTGGTGATCTGGAGGGTGCAGCCTGCGGTGGGCTGTGCTGGCTGTGCTTTGAAAATAGTCAGGGTTGTGGTCAAGAAACTATCCTTTGACTTAGCGTTCTTGACTCCCCTATAAATCCCTACTTTTGGGGAGAATTTTTGAGAAGCTTCCTTTGAATCTTCCTTGCTGTGTAGTGCCCTCAGTCCTTGCTTAGAACTGTCTTTTAGTCTTTATCACTAGCTTATTATCCTTCTTGGGATGACATGGCTCTAGGCTGATTGTGTTAGGTCTGTCAGCAGTTGTGGCTCTGGGTGATCGTGTCTGAGAGGGATGAAATAGATCACAGAATCACAGAATGGTTCAGGTTGGAAGGGACCAACCCCTAGATCTAATTCAACCCCCCTGCTCAAGCAGGGACACCTAGAGCATGTGGCACAGGGTCACATCCAGGTGGGTTTGAAGATCTCCAGAGAAGGAGATACCCTTTCCTTGGTGCTGGTCCTCTCTGCAAGACAATCCCTGAGGTGAACATGAGCTCTGATCTTCCCCCAAGAAAATCCTTAATAGCTGCACACCAAGAAGAAATGGGCAGCTCTTCCTAGGGCAGACAAGAAGCTACTTTCGAGGTTAGTGCTGCTCAGCTGACAGTGGTACCAGCGACACGTTGCCTGCCCCACATCTAACAAACACAGCACAACAGCAGCGCATCTCAGCTCCATCTTGCAGGATGAAGAGAGGAGGCTCGCAGGCAGGGAGATAGCTAGAGGATGCAGAAGCAGACGGACACGTAGAGGATGTACATTGAATTTTTCTATTTTTTTTTCATGGTGACCCCCTTGGTGGCTTCTCTTGGGTTCATTCTCTGCGTGCCCAGTTAGCTCAGCACTGGGAACCACATCTCTCTCTGATGTAGTTTTGCTCAAGAAGTGCGGCTCAACTTGGGCTACTGTTGGTGTGAAAGGACACGGCAGCTCTACCTGCCCCAGGACTTGGTCGCTTTTATTTTGAGGGGAATGAGTCACTAGGAGGCTGGGGCTTCCCAGCCCCTTGGTGATTCCCATCAACTGAGATAAATATTGGTCATGTCTTCCAAAGCATTTTGTCAGGTCTGAAAGATGCTGATTTCCTCTGCAAGGTCCTTGGGTGATAGCTGCTGTAAACAGCGGGTGCGCGAGGTGCCCCAGCACACAGAGCAGCCTCCTCTGGACGCTCAGTGTGACCCGGGTGCCGGGCTGAGGGGCTAAGGCTCTGCTTTGAGGGGCGGCAGGAGTACCACAGGGTACAACTTGGATGGCCAGAGGAAGAAGGGGCTTTCGGGACCTCGAAGCTGTGCCTCGCTTTGGTCATCTTGCCTGGACTGCCACCGTCTGCCTCTGCAGCCTGCACAGGGTCCTGCCTGGCACAAGCAGCACCGCTCCACCCGCGCGGGATGCTCCAGGCTGCAGCTTGGGAGCAGCGGGGATAGCAGGGCTGTGATTTGCTCAGGATCTTTAGGACCAGACTAAGCATCTTTATTAATCCCTTTGTTGTTATTATTAATACCAGTAATAATTCTGTTCTTCTGAGGCCTCAGTTTCTCTTTTCTTCTGACTCAGGCGTCTCTCCCTGCACACTCGCACTGTTTAGCTGGTTTCCCCGGCTGCTAGCAGGAAGCAGTGAGTCTTTTCTTTCCAGGGCAATGACAGGTTTCCTGTGGCAGGTGGTTTTCTGGTTAAAGGCGGCGGTTATTGAGCCCCCCCGCCCCCGGCGGGTGGCCGCGGGAAGCGGCCCGCGAGGCGCCCGCGTGCGTGAGAGGCAGCTGAGAAAGCCTGGGCGGGAAGGCGCCGCCGCAGGCACTTCTCGTAAGCGGGCGCCGCCGGGGCCCGAGCGCCGCGCGCTCCTCGCCGCCGGCCGGCCGCCCGGGGGAGGGGGGTTTGCCCAGGCGCCGCTCCGCTCCGAATTTACCGGAAACGTGTCATTCTGGAAACTCTGCGGGGCACCGAGGCGCCCGGCAGGGAGGCGCCCCCGGCTCCGCTCTG
>VZSG01000166.1:1399773-1410537 GCA_013398315.1 Nothoprocta pentlandii | reverse complement strand
CGGGAAGCGGCATTGTGCTGGAGCGCGGCCCATGCACCGGCCCTGCTCCGCCGCGTGTGGCCTGTCCCGGCGCAGATCTCATCGCCTTCCCTGTCCATCCAGCCCTGTGCCGCTGGCACCTGCCTGCCCACACGCGCTGCATTCGTGTCAGGGTACAGTCAGCAGCTCCCCGGTGAAGATGGGCAGTGTAGGAAGATGAAAATGGGCCCGACCTGTTGCGCTGTGGTGTCCTCATGAAGGGAGACACATGGACTTGGTTACTCTTACGTCTTACCCCTAAGCACCCATAGCTGGGTGCCACCCAGCACCCTAGGGCTGCCCCATCTCACCTGGTCAGCTCTGCACAATTTGGTCCCCTGCCCACATCCCCAGCTCATGCTGGTGGCTCCGTGCTCAGGAAGGCCCTGCTGGTTTTGTCTCCCCAGGAGAGCGAGGACCTGGAGAGGCAGAACGCAGCGCTGCGCCGGGAGATCAAGCAGCTCACGGAGGAGATGAAGCACTTCACCTCAATGCTGAGCTCCCACGAACCGCTCTGCTCCATCCTGGCCGCGGCGCCGCCGCCGCCCCCGGAGGTGCTCTACGCCACACACTCCTTCCACCAGCCCCACATCAGCTCCCCGCGCTTCCAGCACTGAGCCGCCGCCGGACACACAGCCCGTGGGCTCTGCAAGTGGCCACAGCCGCCGCGTGGGGCTCGCTCTTTCACCCGAGGGAGGGGGACAGACAGACGCCCCTTCTCAAAGTGCATGCTCTGAGCCACCCGTCTAGGACTTGTCCCCTCTCCAGAAACGGCAGAGCCACCGGGAGGCATCTTTGGGCAGTTTCCAGCTTGGATCCTGGCAAGGAAGAGGCATTCGCCAGAGGGCAGCAAGCCCCTTCCCTGGAGCTGGTGTTGGGACACTTGCAGGAGCGTGGGCGGGACGGGCGGCCTCCCTGCGAGCGCCACGGGGTGCGCGGCAGCTCCAGCGACAGGAAGGGCAAGAGGGCGGAAGGGAATTCCAGGGGCCGGAGGGTACCAGGGCAAAACTGGTTTATTTTTGTAAAATAAAGAATGAAAATACTTGACCTCTGGCTCCAAAACAGGTTGAGCTCCTGCCAAGGCACCATGTCCCGCAGTGGGATCCCAGGCAGTCTCAGGGGAGAGCCTGGCTCTGGGGGCAGCCCTCAGCGTGCTGGCATCCACCCCAGGGGGAGCAGCCCCCACTCACTGGGGGCTCGTGCACAGGGGGATCGGTTCGTGGGGCGATGGAATCACTGGGGGACATGGAGTCTTCCCTGCGACACGGCTGGCCCTGCCTCACGAGTCCAAGGTGCCACGTAGCAGCACAGCTCTCAGCCCGGCTCTGCTGTGGAAGTCACCCAGGCTCTGCTCCAACAACGGGCAGGCTGACCTATGTGTGGCCCTTGCCTGCATGCAGGCGCAGTGCCATGCACTGTCACCTCCTGTGCTGGCCCTCGTGGAGCCTCTAGCCTGATAACCAGTGTAGCTGGTAGCCTGACAGCGTGAAGCTCTATGCAGAGCACATTAATTCTGCTGGGTCTGACCTAAAGGAAACACAGGCTTGCCCATACGGGTGGTCTCTCTATCTAGCACTGCAATGAGCCAGCAGTCTGTCTGTCCGTCCGCAGAGACCTAGTTTATACCCAAGTTCAAAAGTCACCTGCCATGCAGGGCTGACTTCTAACCCTGGCTTAGGACGACTGCCCTCTCTAAGGACCAACAGCTGCAACTTTTTCAGCATGGAGTACCATAAGTATTACTAAAACAGCCTTTTGTGGGCTCTCACCTGAGGATCTGAGCTAAATAGGCCCCCTTTTTTTTTTTTTTTTTTTTTTTTTTTTTTTTTTTTTTGATGTCTCTCTTCCAGGTGCAGGAAACATCATCTCCAGATGGACTTTGGTCCATCATTGCAGCCCTCAAGAGCATTTAGGAAAAGTCTGCAATGTGCTGTGCCTTGCCCACTTGCTCGGTCTAGTTTGCCCCAGTGTACAGGGTGATAATCAAGCACCGCCATCCTTCAGAGAGCACTTCCCAGATGGCATCCAGGAGGTGCTGGGATTTGTCCTGCTCCAGGCTGTTGAAGATGCATGTAGACCTCCTGCCTCCTGCTGGTACGCTAGCATGGAAACACCATGGTCTGGGATGCCTGGTTGTCAGCATGTGGACCTGGATGTCACCAGGATGTCATCCTACCAAAGTCAAGCCCACCCTGAACGATCCTGGCCTAGACTGTGTAGCTGTAAAAATCCCTTAGGCGAGGATGGTGGTTATTCTAGCAAGGCATCCATTCCTGCAGCAAACAGAGCTACTATTCCCTTGCGTAGGTCATACTTTGAGTCACTCACACTACAAAGGCTCTTCCCAGACTGCATCTCTCTGGGACTTCTCCCTTTAAACCTGAGAGAGAGAATTAGCAGCAGCTCTACAGGACTCAGCTTAGTTTTGCTGCTAAAACATCCACTGCTCCTACAGCTTCTGGTGGGTTGGCTCTTGTTTTCTGGACTCAACCTTCCCTCGGCTGTGATGCCCTCATGCTTACTGGGCCACAAGGAACGAGAGAAAAGAGCTATTGTAGCTTGCTTGGGGCCTGCCATGCAGAGCACCATAGGCTCCCTTTCCTCACTGAAAGAGGCAACAGAGACCTAACAAAGCTTGCACTAATTTAAAGCATGGTACCTTCTATGCTACTAGGAAATCTCCATCCTTGCCGCCAGCCTCAGTGTTTTCTCATGGCTTTAAAATGCTAACCTTGGCCTTAGCTACAAATGAAGAAGGTCCTACCTGATACACAAACATTCCCTGCACCCACGCAGACACAAAGCCAGTATTTCTGTCGCAGAGCCGTCAAGGTCTGAGATCTTGCAGCCTGGGTGGGGCTCTGCATAATGACCCACAGAATTGTTAGACTACCCACTGGTAACGTCTCAGACTTATTACTGCAACTCAGAACGAAAATAAGTGGTGAGACTGGGAGACGGATTTGCAACAACATCCTCTCCAGAACCTAAACAATAGTCTTGGCATCATCAGCTAGGGTGCCTGCCCCAGACACATGGGTGCCTGTGAGCTGGAAGACCTCCAAGCAGCCTTGTGCTCAGCCGGTTGGCCTAACACTAGACATACGTTGGTGCTCAAGGATGTGTCTTCCAATCTGGCCAATTGTCTTTGCCCTAGTTACGCTCTCAAAACCATCATTGCAGATGATCTGCATGGTTCAAGCGGTTTTTGCCCTCTTAGTTGTTTCTGGTGATCATGAGGTGTTTTGCATTGTTATGAAGAACGGTTCCCCTGGGAGACAGACCTCAGCATAGAAGCAATAGAGGACAACATGTCTGCCCAGTGCCACCAGCCTCTTCAGCCAGTATCTTAGATAGAGGTTATTTCATGAGGCTATTTTCAGAGATGCACCAGGTGCTTCATCAGGCTGTGTGAAGAGATTCCGTCTTAACTATACCTGTGCTGTGTCTCGCTCCTGCCCCCTATTCAAGGCTCCTCACAGAAATAATTTTGATTCACAACTAGCCAAGTGCTTGTCCTGGGATCGGGTCCTCCCTGTTATGGGGTAATGAACTGCTAACGAGCTCCAAAGGGGCCAAGGGCGGTGGCCACCTCAATCACCTTCCATTGTGTCTCCCACCCACATCCCAAGCTCTTCGGCAGTTCTTTACAACAGCACCTTGCATTTCTGAGGGGTTGTGTGAATATTTTCCAACCATGCCCAGCTCCAGTGAGCAGTCTGCAGCTTGCTTGTCTGAGTGAAGGGGCTCCTGGGCACACAGGTAAAGCCAAGTGCCTGCTGGGCCTGTGGCACCTTGTCCTGTTCTGATCCAGGCAAGTTATGGCCTAGTGTCCATACATTTTCATCACGTTATATTGATCCGTATCACAGAGCTTTCTCAAAGCAGCAAAGGAAGGCCGAAGGCTCCCAGTGTGCTGAGAACCCCTATTTTCAAGCGGAGGAAGGATAGGTGGGAAGTTGAGCTTGCTCCTTCCAGCAAGCACATGCTGCTGAATACTGCGTCTGTGCTGGCCTCTGCTGGGCAAAAGCAGAGCTCTCCTGGCATCGGCCGTCCTCAAGTTCGAGAAACTTTTCCTGTTAGACTCTAACATGGAAGAGCTGTCTTAGAAAGACCAGCCTGGCTATTACAAGGCACTTTGGAAAGGGCTGGGAGCATCACAGACCGTGTGTGTGAAGGCCAGGGTGGAGTGTGTGTGTAACCAGTGCCGAAGGCGGGATGTACAGGCCCAACCATAAACATGGAGCTCTGGCTGCCTTGGGCCTGAGGATTCAGTAGCTTAGGCCAGGGCTTGGTTCTGCTTTGAGATTCTGGCAGGTTTCCAGCTCTGCTGAAGAAAGTGGGGTGCTCAGCTTGGCATCACCAGCACCTCCTGCACCTGTAGGGCTGGTAAGGCCTGGTGTGGGCAGTGCAGTACTGATTGCTGAGGGACCTGAGCACAGGAGAGAGGCACAGGTGAGCAGTAACAACTACTTAAAAAAGCACAAACCTGACACAAGGCCTGACTAACCACCAACCATGTCTGCCTTTCTTGACTCTATAGAATGTATGAGGTGAGACTGTTGGATTTCATTTATTAGATACCCTTGTCTAAGTGCTTGGGCTGGATTTCTATCCATCAGTTTGTCCCTAAGGCTACGGAAATATCAATGGCTAAGCTGCCTGAAACCCAGTCCATTTGGGGCTAGGAGAGCAGGGAGGGCAGGTGGAAGGTGGCACTGGGCTACAGCTGCCTGCTGCTCTTGAAGCCTTGGTCACTGTTGTCTCCAGATTTATGCAGCTGGTGTCTTCTTTGCAGTAAGACAACGCAGAGGTTTGGCAAATATCTCTTTGCACAGTCTGAGGCTGAGATGTGGACTGTAGGACACGGGAGTTAACATTTTTTTTTAAGGCCTTCACTGAATCTCATCATCAGCTATGGATGTGACATCAAGACATCTCTCTGCAGAGGGAAGTCAGTCAGAAAATATGGAGGGTGCTGTAATTTTCTGTTTCTATCCCCCTAAAAGTACAGGCTCAGCACTTTGCAAGTTCTCAGTATCAGCATTTCAGGGCTGTTTCTACAGCAAGATGAATGAAGATATGACATTCAGTGCTGACTTGAGCTTAGTGTATCTCCCTAGATGGGAAGCCCGGCCTAATCTTTCATGCTGGGTATTCCCTTCCTGCATTCATCTCCTCAGCTCAGCTGTAAACTCCCAGTATGCCGGGTGCCAAGGTGGGAAAAACAGTGCCAGTTGTCACCTCATGGGTAGGTACATTCATCTTGTTTCTGGCTGTTATGATCCCATTTGTCATCGCTATTATGCCCTGCCTCTAAATCAATTCAAGTGTGAATTTCTCGGGGCAGAAAAAAGGGGTATTACTCAAGCACAGTATGTGTGGGGTATGAGGAGAGGAAGACATTTCAGATTGGACAGCTCTCTGGTTCACCTTGCTGTAGCTGTAAAGATGCAGGTTCATCTGCTGTGGCAGGATTCTTCAAATCCTGCCTCACGAGTCACTTCTGCTACTAATGCCACCTCACATCAGCAAAGAATCATATCCTTTGTATTGAACCAAAGCAATGGTCTTCAAAAAGAGACCTTTTCTGCTTTTTAAAATGATTGTGGTGTTCAAAGCAGTGCTCATCACACAAGAATGCTGTGTAGCTGCTAATCTTTCAGGCTGAGACTAAAGGAGATCAGGAGTCACTGCTGTGAGGCAAAGCATTTTTATATAACAAAAGCTGTGGAGAAGAGAAAAAGCAAAACGTGGTATGAAATAGCGAGGCATTCTCCCAGCAAATAGCACTGTGCTTCCTTTGTCTGTGTCCTCGTTCTGCTGCACGGCTGCCTTTTATTTATCAACAAACTTGAAGAATGGGTTTGAGGGTGGGGCAACTTTTGTAGATAAACAAAGTTATTAACTTGCCAGGATAAATGATAGAGGTTTTATTTCCATTTTTTTTTCCTCATCAGAACAGGGTTAGAACTAGTGTGTTAAGCATACCATTTTTCTTACAGCTTTTTGTTGCAAATTCCAGGACCTGAGAATTTTATTACTTCAGGAACATTCACTGTAGAGTAAATCCATGTTCATCCCAGCTCCTGGAGCAATTCTTTTCTCTTTCCTAAGTCCTAATGGTTTTTTTTTTCCCCTCACCACAATGATCATAAAATATCCTGATCTCTGCAGTATTTGTCCTTGGTTGTCATTTCTTCTGAAGAGAGTATAGAGGAAGAAGAAAATGTGTGTTTTACTATGCATTTACTATGCATCAATGCCAACTTTTAGCACTCTTTATTTAGTAATTAATACCAGCTGCAGCGTTAGAAGACAAAAAGCTCTTTTGTGTCATTGGCATGAACTGGTATGACTCACTGAGATCAAAGCTGGAGGATGCTGAGTAAGAAGGGCTTATATACTTTGAGATTTTGGTATTTGGGGTTAATCTATGACCCTGATCTGAATTGGGGATGTAAATCTAGACTATGGCTGAGGTTTGAATCTAGCTGGCTCTTTTTTTTTTTTTTTTCTTCTTTTATTCTGACCTAAGCAAAGGGCTCTTCATTTCCACATACGTGCCTGGTGCCCAGCAGAGTAAGGGGGTTGCACTCGGAGCCACAGCAAATGTGTGTCTTCACAGAGCCATGCAACGCGTGTCTGTCTTCACAGCTATGCGAATCTCCAGAGCTCTTTGCAAGAGAAGTTTGAGAGCTGGGCTTAGCAGCTGAGGCAGCACAGCACACTAACCACAGCCACCCAGCTTTGGGATTACAGCTGCTTGTCATCCAGCCAGATCAGTGTGGGGAAGAGCAAGCTGATACCTGCCTGCAGAAGGCTGTGCAGAGGTGCCGTAACCACCCTGTGTCTCAAGAGGGTGAAACAACCAACGACCTTCTGAGGAACCAACGACCTTCTGAGGAGCTATAAGTCTAAGTGCACTTCCACACTCTGCATTTGCTCCATTTTTGCCCTTTTTTTTTTTTTTTCTTTTTCCTTTCTGTTTTACAAGAAGGCATCTATAAGCTGACAGAATGGTAGTACTTCAGTCATGCAGTCCTACGTGTCTTTGCAGTTCAGGCTTGCATGATTCATCCATAGAAACATCACCCCTGACCTGGACAGGGCTACATTAAAGCCATAGGTGTGTTAAAGCCTGATTTTGTACAGAACGATTAGATCTGAAAAGAAATGGCAGCTCATGTTGCTGTTGGGCAAACCGGTACAGACGAGGTCATGCAGTGTGAGACAACTGGGCAGGGACAACAGCTCTGCCTCTGGCAAGGCCACAGGCAAATCACGCTAATTCTTGATGCCACGGTGTCCTCTGTAAAATGGAGGCAAATAATCTGTCCGCAGTGAAATCCTCTGAGAGCAGGTGAGATGTGCCGAGGAGGAGCAAAATCTCCTTATCTTCCTTTACCTGAAACCAGAATTATGCTTTTGAAAGGTCTTGAATTTTGAAGAGGATAGATTTGGTGCTCAAAGTTATCACTTGAACAGCTTTGGTGGTGCTGAGGTTTGCAATCTTCTCAAGGTTAACTGTAGCTCTAAGCCTTCCTGCTTTATATTGAGGAAGGTCATTTTGCATAATTTTGAATGTTGCCTGCATGCTGCACTGCTGTAAAATCAGGTGTCCATTACCGCAGTTGTGTCCAGGTTTTTACACAGAGTATATACCAGGATTCAGAGTATGAAAATAATTGTGCCTCTAATCTCTATCCATAGGCACTGCAAAGTGTACTGGAGAGCGCATGGCTTGCTGGTGGCTCTGGTGTGCAGGAGGCTATAGGTGCCAGCAGAGGGCTCACAGCTCCCTGCCCGGCTCCATACTGGGACACCCAACCCTACCCTTGTCCAGCACCCTGACCCGCACCCAGCCCTGTGCGCTGTGTGTGGACCTCCACTATTGCAAGCTTGATTAAAATAATAATAACAAATAAATAAATAAAAAGCGAGAGAGAGGGACATCCTCTGAGAGGGGGATCCTCTCCCTGTACCCTGAGTCCTGGTTGGCCTGCTGCAACAAAATGATTCTCAGTACTTGCCTCTCTGTGTAAAGGGACTGGGGCTAAATTGTCATCTGTGCCCAGTGCCGATCTTTATCAGCCTAATCTGGCGGGCAGCTTCCCCCCACTCTTTTTCTTTTCATTCTGAAGTTGTAATGTCTACTTTACCCTTAACTGCCTCCACTGACAGAGATCTTGTAGTCTTCTCCACAACGTCTGCCAGGAAAGGTTTTCCAGACCTTTTCTAGCCCTCAATCTGACCAGTCGGCATGTGAGAGAGCGACCCGTGAGCTTCTCGGGCGAGATCTTCCGAGTGCTGTGCTGAGATCCAGAGGCACAGGTCGCTGTGCCCTGAACCCCGGTAAGGTATGTCCTTTGATCCTCCAAGCTTGGACCCTTTCCACTTTAAAGGACCCTAGCTTCCCCCAAACACTCTCTGTAAAAACTGTATGCTTGGAGGAATCTGAGTTTTAATCCTCTTAAACCCAGTAAGTCCCCAGATAGCTGTTTTCCCCTATCAATCTTCCCCTTTTGGCTACTACTCCTTACAACTCTGATCCAGTTTGCAAGAGAAAAGGGACTCAGGGATTCTTCTTTTCAGAATAATTTTCTGCTGTGCCTTCTTCACGCTTTCAAGACTGATTTCCTCTACCCTTTCATTATTGCCGTTGCTTGCCATTGAGGCTTGCTGTCACCTGCTAGAAATCAGAAAGCTGGGCTACCATTTCCAGCAGCATCACTGAAGATTGTATTTATCGGGCAGGCTTTGAGAAGACAGATTGCGTAGCGAGGCATATTTGTCAGTCTTTACATGAGACAAAAAAATTGCATGTAGGTCATAAGAATAGAACATATTCCAAGAGGGTCAAAAGCTGCCTTAAGACTGGTGGGGCAGGCTGAGGAGCTGCTAGGCTCTATCCGTTGGCCTGAACTGTTAAATTTAATCTGGGACCTAGCTGTGCCTCTGATCTAGCACCATTTGCAGATACCTTGGCTACAGAATTCAGTAACCTTTTTAGTACTTGTGGCAATCTCCATGTAAAGATTTCCTTGTTTTAAATCCCACTCCACGGGGTTGTTCTGAGATAAAAATAACTCTCTGTAGCTGAGGATTCTTACATAAAGATGTTGTGATAGGGGAAATCCAAAAGCAGCTGCTGTGTTGCTTGAGGAAGGGGGAGGAGAGGTTTGTCTGAGAAGAAATCAATGCAATAATGGAGATAAGAAATGTGAAGGGAGGTTTATGTTTGTCCACAAATTGGTGACTGATATGGAAGGATGATTAAAAGTTCATAGTCAGAAACAAACCACAACAATCCTGAAATCAGAGGAGCAGAGTTCTGGGGAAAATGAGAGCCTGCACATATGAAAAATCCCTGGCTAATTGAATTTGCCATTGAGTAATGCTTGCAGATTCGAGGTTGCTTCATTATCCAACATTCACTTGGCAGACTTGTCACCAGAGTCTGAGTGCAACTCTCATTCCTCTGCTTTTAGGGGGGGGGTCTCTGTTTTAGTCATTCTTGGTTTACTGATTGACTTCTCTGATTGCACTGAGACATCATCTGTGTGAACAAAAGGCTCCCTGCTTGATGGTGCTCCGGTTTGCTGTGGACTTTTTGTCCTCAAACCACTTTTCTGGCCCTTGTTTCTATATTTTTCTGTCCCGATTGTTATTTATGGGAACTATGTTATCATTATCCTCTAGTATCATAACGAGTTCCATGGGTGATGTCTGATATTCAAATACAGTACTGGGAAGGGTGCACTGGTTTTGCTTTTTTTTCCAGCTGTGCCGCTTGGCTACTGCACTGGGAGAACTCCACAGATCGGAAGAAGGAGACAAATAATTTAAGTGGAAAACAAAACAAAGAAAGATCCACAAACAAACACCAAGCAGGTAACAAGAACTGTGCTCTATGAGGATATCCAGCAAGAACCACTTGAAGTGACATTTGCTCTCCCTGGAATAATTTGTCCTATGCCTTTTTGCTTGCATGAGATATGAGGATGTAGAGGTACTAAAGCTGTGTCTCTGATTCTGGACCTGGCAATAGTCAAGTGGGTAACTTGCAGGCTGATGCTTATAACTTTTGATAATTTTTTTTTTTCTCTCCACAAAGCAAATCCAGGCCAAAGAAATGTCACTTTTTGGTTCTGTGCCAAAAAAAGTCTTGTTTCAGGAACACGATAGGTTCTCAAGACGGGTCATCACACCTTCTTTTTCAGTGAACTTTGAGCAGGTTGGTTAGCGCTGCAAGAGAGCTGAACAACAGCACGCAGCCAAGTCCAGGTTTCAACGCACGGGGCATGGAATGTGTCTACAGCTCAGATAACACACTATCAATTAAATGAACTACGGATCCTAAGTGTAATGGTTACTGGAATGTAATCTGTCAGAGTGACAGGCTGCTACAGTAATCGGAAAAGATGAGCTGATTCATTAGCTGCAAGGTCCCTGTGAGCATGAAAACAAGGATCACTCAGGGCTGCTTTGCTTCCATCACTGAAATGCTTTTTCTCTTCACTGGATGTTTTCACTTTGCAGATGGGAAATGGAGAAATGCTGAAAGCTGAAACGGTGGATAAAAACGCAGTATCCTCTGCCCATCACCCCATGTCACCCATCCGCTCCCTCGGGTGGGGCACCCGCCACCCTCCCCGGGCTCGGGAATAACGGAGAGGGGCCGTCCCCAAGGCCGGGCCCGGGCGGCGCTGCCCTCGGGCTCGGGACTGTCGCCCGGGGCTCCCC